>CAWUFW010006726.1:600000-1107214 GCA_963921515.1 Calotriton arnoldi | reverse complement strand
GTTTGTGCCACTGGTGTGGAGACCGTGTCCTCCCCCTCTGTCCTGCCCACCTTACCTGAACCCCATTCTACTCCCCTGGAGATAGGCACTGCAGTGGAGTCCACTACCACCCCGTCTGACTTGGGCACTGCAGTGGGGAACCTGTCCACTACATCTGCCCAGCCCACTGCAGTCGTGCCGGCACCCACACCATCTGACTCATGCCCCCCAGTTGTGCCGGCACACACCATGTCAGACACCTCCACTGCAGTTGTCAGTGACTCTCCAGCACCCACCACCCCTTCCCTGCCTCCTTGTGGAGAAGTGTGGCTCAATGGTTAGAGCGGCAGACCCTGATGCAGAGATCTGGCCCGGGACCAGGGTTCAATTCCCGCCTCGGCGGGTCTTGGGCTCAATTTCCTCGGACCTGATAATTCTCGCCTCGGTGCCTATTCTAATCATGGGTCCCACTCTGCAACTCTGGGCAATAGCTTGCTTAATCTCCACAATGGCCCCACCAGTGCTGGGATGCCTGGCTTCACCTTGGGGGTGCCCAGGAGTGGACATTTCACAGGGAAAAGACAGGAAGGGTTCCACAGCGGTATGCGTACAGCGCCAGGACACCCTAGGGTAACAGTGCGCTTTACAAGTACAAATTTCATTTCATTCATTCATTTCATTTCCTTCTGGTGAGCCCTGATCCTGTCCCTGCAGTGCCTGGCCTGCCCCCCGTATGCCCCTCCGAGGGGAATGTCCCTGGTGTGTAGCAGTGCAGGGATGCAAAGGGTGACATCTGCCACTGTCACCCTGTTTGGACTTTAATAATGGACTGGCCATTGGCCTTTGTGTTTTTTCTGGACTTTCACTTTTAAACACACATATGCTGAATAAAGCTAGTTTCTGTTCTCTAGTGGTTTTGCTTCTGATGTACATGATGTTGATGATGCTAACCATGCCCTTGCTGCAGTGATGGTGATTTTTGATATCAGGAAAATGAAGTGTTACTGTGCAGGACCCCATGTGGTCCAGGGGGAATGTGTCCTATCCTGGTGTGTATCCATGTCATCCTTTGCAGCAATATGAGGGTGTCATGCTTTCAATATTTGGCAATGGGATTTCCTACTTTTATTTGCAATATCACATCTGTGGCTTACACCCCTGCACATCTGTTGTGCTTGCCATTGTTCAATTTGTCTATTTCCCTGACCGTGTGACCATCTCCACTGGACATGCAAGTTTGGGCATCACTGGGGAAGGACTCATCTGTGTTATCAGTGCAACTTGCTATACATGTGTGTTGGATCTGTGCAGATGATTTCGGTGACACTCCCATGACCAGGCTGATGTGACGAGAGCCTTCATTTTGTGCTAATTGTTGACTGAGTGACCAAGTGTTCTACTGACACGATAGAGCCCTGCAGAGACAACGTATGGCACAGCTTTCATTACACAGGAGTGGAGTCCCCTCATGGCAGTGTGTAATTCCGTGACATTGCCTGAGCCCAAGGTGTGTGTTGTGTGAGCATGTCTGTGTGTGTTCACTTCCATTTTGCTAGGCAGGCTGGGATCCCTAGTGATGTTCCTGTTTGTGATGCTTGCTGAGTTGACCTATGTTCCCCCAAAGTCTTCTCCCTGGGTTCTCTGGGATGTGGGTGCATGGCACATTACTGGTCATCAGGGTGTCACCCATAGGTGTGTTTGCTGTCAGGGCTGAGTTTGTGGGCAAACGCAGATGACACAGTCAGGATTCCCCTTGGCACTTGTTGGTTACACCAGTCATGTAATTTACAGTTTGTGGTAGCTTTCAGTGATTGTGACACGTTGTGTGTGTGACTGCTGCCCCTCCTCAGGGTCAGAGCTGCAATGTTGGAAGTTGTCTATGTGTGTTCTTTGTGGGTGACCTTGGCTTCTTCATTGGTGTGTGACTGTGGCCGGGATCCCATTGGTTGGTGTGGATTTGACGTCATGCCCATGTACGGCGTACTGTGCAGTGTGTCAGACATTCACGAGTCTTGTTGACTGGCCATGTGTGATGTGTTTCTGCACTTTAGTTCCCACCACCACCCCTGGGATTGTCATGGGTGCATGTGCAATGTCAGCAGTCCATGTGAGCTTCACTGCTGCACATTGGTGGAGATCAAGGTGTGTGGTGTTGAGTGTGTGCAAATGAGAGTTGTTTCACGGCTAGACCCCTGCCTCCATATTGGCCTTGGCTGACAGGCCGTGCTGATTGATTTGTGCTTGTGTAGGTGTGATGGTAGTTTGTTGCTCAGGACACATGACTGTGGTTCACTGTGTGAACGACATCTAGCTTTGTCATCACAGTGGGATTATCATGCAGGCCAGTGTCACCACAATGTGGGGTCCCTGGGGGTAGTGCTGTGGTGGGTCTGTGTCTTGCTGTGTTAGTTGCTGTTCCTACAAGCTTGTGTGACATGTGTAATTTGGGCTCCCTCTCATCTAACAATGCCTGATTGCCCACATAGGGGAATCCGATCCATGAGTTACGTTTGTGTGGCACTGTATGCACATCTGTGTAATTGGGATTCAGGCCTCCTCATGTGTTGTGTGGTTGCCTGGGGGCACTGGCACACCCCCCATCACCTGTTGTGTTTGATATGCAGTGTGGGGCTGCCTGTTTGTGTTTGTGCATCTGCACCACTGCATTGGCATATCTTTAGTGTGCCATTGGCTGTATGTTGTTTGGTGGGTTTCCCCTGCTGTCCCTGGGACTCCTAGGTCATCAGTCAGCACAACGATCATGGTTTGTATGTCCCATTGCTGCCATGGTATGGTATTTGTTCACCTCACATCTACAGTCTCCACAGGATATCTACATTTGTGTGCCCATTGGTGCAGATATGTGGCTCTCCATTATGATGGTCACTTCTGTTATTGTGTTATTGATGAATGTTGACAATGTTATCCCCCATGGGTGATGTTTGTCTGCACATGGCCAAAGGTATGTCTTATTTGCACTGCACTGTTTGCATCACCCAATCTATGTTGCTATGGGACACAAGCACTACTATGCCACTGATGTGTTTGTTGTTCTGTGACCAGGATTCATCCATGCTGTTTGGTATTTGCAGCTTTTTCCATGACAACACTTACATTTTGGTCACTGTGATGATGGGGGTTTAGACCCCATTGCCACAATGTTCAAAATGTGCCCCAGCTATGGACCCCACACTTACCTTTTGGTCACTGTGATGATGGGGGTTAGACCCCATTGCCACAATGTTCAAAATGTGCTTCAGCTATGGACCCCACACTTACCTTTTGGTCACAGTGATGATGGAGGGTTAGACCCCATTGCCACAATGTTCAAAATGTGCTTCAGCTATGGACCCCACACTTACCTTTTGGTCACTGTGATGATGGGGGTTTAGACCCCATTGCCACAATGTTCAAAATGTGCTTCAGCTATGGACCCCACACTTACCTTTTGGTCACTGTGATGATGGGGTTTAGACCCCATTGCCACAATGTTCAAAATGTGCTTCAGCTATGGACCCCACACTTACCTTTTGGTCACTGTGATGATGGGGGTTTAGACCCCATTGCCACAATGTTCAAAATGTGCTTCAGCTATGGACCCCACACTTACCTTTTCGTCACTGTGATGATGGGGGGTTAGACCCCATTGCCACAGTGGTCATGGTCTGCTTGCATTGTGGAGGCCACACACATTTATGTGTGACACATGTAATAGGGGGTCACATTGTATGTTCAATGTCATGTTCAGTGTTGTAGGCATTTGACACCGTCTACACACGCTTGTCATGGTGTTGGGGGATGTGTTTTTCTGACATTCCTTATGTTGGAGTATGCTGGTTGTGTCATGCATTACCCGTCCTCTGAGTAGGGGTAGGGGTGGTGGTAGTGCTAGGCATCCAGCCCCCTATGAGTGGGGATGGTAGTAGTGACAGGCATCTAGCACCCCATGAGTAGGGGTGGTGGTAGTGGTAGGCATCCAGCCCCCCCTGAGTAGGGGTGGTGGTAGTGGTAGGCATCCAGCCCCCTATGAGTGGGGATGGTAGTAGTGACAGGCATCTAGCACCCCATGAGTAGGGGTGGTGGTAGTGGTAGGCATCCAGCCCCCCCTGAGTAAGGGTGGTGGTAGTGGTAGGCATCCAGCCCCCTATGAGTAGGGATGGTAGTAGTGACAGGCATCTAGCACCCCATGAGTAGGGGTGGTGGTAGTGGTAGGCATCCAGCCCCCCCCTGAGTAGGGGTGGTGGTAGTGGTAGGCATCCAGCCCCCTATGAGTGGGGATGGTAGTAGTGACAGGCATCTAGCACCCCATGAGTAGGGGTGGTGGTAGTGGTAGGCATCCAGCCCCCCCTGAGTAGGGGTGGTGGTAGTGGTAGGCATCCAGCCCCCCATGAGTAGGGGTGGTGGTAGTGGTAGGCATCCAGCCCCCCCTGAGTAGGGGTGGTGGTAGCGGTAGGCATCCAGCCCCCCATGAGTAGGGGTGGTGGTAGTGGTAGGCATCCAGCCCCCCATGAGTAGGGGTGGTGGTAGTGGTAGGCATCCAGCCCCCTATGAGTGGGGATGGTAGTAGTGACAGGCATCCAGCCCCCCCTGAGTAGGGGTGGTGGTAGTGGTAGGCATCCAGCCCCCCCTGAGTAGGGGTGGTAGTAGTGACAGGCATCTAGCACCCCATGAGTAGGGGTGGTGGTAGTGGTAGGCATCCAGCCCCCCTGAGTAGGGGTGGTAGGCATCCAGCCCCCCATGAGTAGGGGTGGTGATAGTGTAGGCATCCAGCCCCCCCTGAGTAGGGGTGGTGGTAGTGGTAGGCATCCAGCCCCCCTGAGTAGGGGTGGTAGTAGTGATGATGGGGGTTTAGACCCCATTGCCACAATGTTCAAAATGTGCTTCAGCTATGGACCCCACACTTACCTTTTGGTCACTGTGATGATGGGGGTTTAGACCCCATTGCCACAATGTTCAAAATGTGCTTCAGCTATGGACCCCACACTTACCTTTTGGTCACTGTGATGATGGGGGGGTTAGACCCCATTGCCACAGTGGTCATGGTCTGCTTGCATTGTGGAGGCCACACACATTTATGTGTGACACATGTGATAGGGGGTCACATTGTATGTTCAATGTCATGTTCAGTGTTGTAGGCATTTGACACAGTCTACACACGCTTGTCATGGTGTTGGGGGATGTGTTTTTCTGACATTCCTTATGTTGGAGTATGCTGGTTGTGTCATGCATTACCCGTCCTCTGAGTAGGGGTAGGGGTGGTGGTAGTGGTAGGCATCCAGCCCCCTATGAGTGGGGATGGTAGTAGTGACAGGCATCTAGCACCCCATGAGTAGGGGTGGTGGTAGTGGTAGCCATCCAGCCCCCCCTGAGTAGGGGTGGTGGTAGTGGTAGGCATCCAGCCCCCTATGAGTGGGGATGGTAGTAGTGACAGGCATCTAGCACCCCATGAGTAGGGGTGTGGTAGTGGTAGGCATCCAGCCCCCCCTGAGTAGGGGTGGTGGTAGCGGTAGGCATCCAGCCCCCATGAGTAGGGGTGGTGGTAGTGGTAGGCATCCAGCCCCCATGAGTAGGGGTGGTGGTAGTGGTAGGCATCCAGCCCCCCTGAGTAGGGGTGGTGGTAGTGGTAGGCATCCAGCCCCCTATGAGTGGGGATGGTAGTAGTGACAGGCATCTAGCACCCCATGAGTAGGGGTGGTGGTAGTGGTAGGCATCCAGCCCCCCCTGAGTAGGGGTGGTGGTAGTGGTAGGCATCCAGCCCCCCATGAGTAAGGGTGGTGGTAGTGGTAGGCATCCAGCCCCCCCTGAGTAGGGGTGGTGGTAGTGGTAGGCATCCAGCCCCCATGAGTAGGGGTGGTGGTAGTGGTAGGCATCCAGCCCCCCTGAGTAGGGGTGGTGGTAGTGGTAGGCATCCAGCCCCCATGAGTAGGGGTGGTGGTAGTGGTAGGCATCCAGCCCCCCTGAGTAGGGGTGGTGGTAGTGGTAGGCATCCAGCCCCCCTGAGTAGGGGTGGTAGTAGTGACAGGCATCTAGCACCCCATGAGTAGGGGTGGTGGTAGTGGTAGGCATCCAGCCCCCCCTGAGTAGGAGTGGTGGTAGTGGTAGGCATCCAGCCCCCCATGAGTAGGGGTGGTGGTAGTGGTAGGCACCAGCCCCTCCTGAGTAGGGGTGGTGGTAGTGGTAGGCATCCAGCCCCCCATGAGTAGGGGTGGTGGTAGTGGTAGGCATCCAGCCCCCCCCTGAGTAGGGGTGGTGGTAGTGGTAGGCATCCAGCCCCCCTGAGTAGGGGTGGTGGTAGTGGTAGGCATCCAGCCCCCCATGAGTAGGGGTGGTGGTAGTGGTAGGCATCCAGCACCCCATGAGTGGGGATGGTAGTAGTGACAGGCATCCAGCCCCCCATGAGTAGGGGTGGTGTTAGTGGTTGGCATCCAGGCCCCTATGGGTGTATATGGCATTGGTGATAGCCATCCCGCCCCTATGGTCCTGCTGTTGCTAGTGTAAGTTATTTCTGCATCCCTATGTGTGTGTGTTATATGTCGGGTACGTGTCGTTTGTTTGTGTAGTGGGTGTTTAACTTACCTTCTGCGCCGTACGCGTCCGTACCTGTTCCGGTAATAGATGTAGAGTATTTGTAGGACCTGCGCGATGGGATTCATGGTTGGTTCATCTCGTTCGGCTTTCTCGTTGCTTCGACTCGTACTCGTGGCTGGCGTGTTCGTCTCGTAGCCGTGGATCGTCTTGTGGCGCGAATCGGATCTTATGTGCAGTTCTCCCGGATGCTCTGACGTGCCGGACGTAGCGACGGGTTTGGCGCGTACGGAAGGCGCATCGTACTGGTCCGGCCGGAAGGTGCTGTATTTTGGCTTCCGTGCGACTCGATTCTGCGTATTTCGGATCCGGCTCGGGCGGGGAACAGGAGCTGGATTGGGTAAGTACGGCTGGGTCGGGATCTGGGCAGTTATGCGCATCGTACTTGCTCGTTCGTACGAATGTTCGAATCGGTCGGGAAACACGCGTTCGGCTCGGTTTTTTTCCGGACGAATAGTGTTAGGTGCGCCTCCGCCCGAGATCGGAATCGACCCCATAGTTGCCAGGGGTCCTTGACCGTTAACTCCACTTTTGTGCAACACAGTGGGAAAATGTATAATATGGTCTGTTAGTCTGCTCCATTTCAGTTGCTCTCACCCATATCATACAGTGGGAGAAATTTACTAAGGTTTGCGCAGGCACTCGGGTGGTGCGTCATCAAGCTTTTACAATGCTAAAAATTAATGCGATGAGTTGTGTCACATTGCGTTTTATCCACCACATGAGCAACTGCGTAAAACCTTAGTAAATACCTCCCAAAATGTTCTATTGCTTTTCTTGTATGAAACTGTTTTGGGACATATCTCGTGTCTCCATCAAACTTGACGTGTAATGTTACCAGTAAGGATTTGGCAGTGTCATGAGAGTTTTCTGACTGGTTTCGTAAAAGGGAGCTGAAATGTCAGAGTAACTTTTTCACACTGAACACTTAAATAGTGTGAGAACATGCAGCCTTTGTAGATGCTGCATTTTGTAATTTAAAAAGAAATAAAGTGTATAATTTAATTAGCAATATACTTCATTTACAGCTGAGGTACAGAAACCTCACATTTAGATTTTTATTTATTACCAGCAGCCTAAGGTACAAATAATTTGTGCGAGTTTTCTTCACGTTTACTTCACATAAAAAAAAAAAATTGTAAGGTTACCGAATCATTTTTTGAAATGTGTTATACAATTAAAGTCACATATGTTTGACTAATTCTCAAATATATTCTGTTTAAAATGTCTACAAAGAAGAAATGTTTTTGTGCAATAGCCTTTAATTGCGGTGCAAATACATTCTGAAACTTTGCTTCAAATTTAATTTTTAAAAACAAATGTATTCTTCATGTAATTTTAAGAACACCTCTGTGTTGAGATTTAAAAACCAGGAACAGTCGAATGAACATTGTTAGATTCTCGTCAAAGCCTGTCTGTTCTCGGATGGCCTTTCTGTCTCGCGAGATCTCGTTGACATGCGTTCAGATGGATTACTGCTGGGTTTTATCCGAGGCGTAGACTAGAGCACTTGTACAGATCTGCCTGCACAGGTACTTATCTGTAATTAGGATCTGATTGCACCGAAGCCTATCTGCAGCTCACGGACAGATAATTATGTGACAAGATTGCATGATAATGTACTGATCCTATAGAAAGGCTTTCTATGACGAGATTATCCTGTGAAGATAAAATGGCTATAATTAAGGAAGGTATAGTCTATGGGCCTATTGTGAAAGGGATCCTGCTCATGTCACACGAAGGGAGCCTAAAAATAAGGCATGTGTTGCGTAGTAATTTAATCTGCTCTATCCTCGGCGGCAGCCTTATCCTGAAGCAGGCGTCTCCTCTCATCAGCTTATACTTAAGAAATATCAGTCACAGGAAAAGCCATTGTGCTCTTGACGGTGCATCAGAATATGTTCACACTTTTTTTATATCCCAGATGTACTTAGAGCTACAGGTGCATGCTTTCCGAATCCAATACTGTCAGAGAAGATGGTTTAACTCTGCCATTTTCCGAGGTTGGTCCTTGTTTGATCATAATGTAGCCCAATGTATTTTTTCCGATCATTCTCTGTAAAATAAAAGATGCAGCAAAATGTTTTAACTGTTGATATTATGGCTCATCTTCTCGTAGGTGGCAGGCGACGCAGCACAGCACCCAAAGAGGCGGCACTGGGTGTCAGGGAGAGAGCAGGAGATCCCCGTATTCACAGAGATATGGCACTCGCCTCCCTTCTTTCTAGCGCTGATTTCAGCTGCTGTGGCCAGGCACACACTTTAACGCCATAGTGCGAGGTGTGCCTGAGTCTAGTGTAGGTTTTGTATAGGAAGGGTATCCTTCTTGTACAAAATACTATGCCTAGACAAGATTAAAAGCTTTTTCTACTTTGTGTGTGTGTTCCACAGTGCAGCATGCATGCAAAGTTGGAAAAGCACGAGAAATGAAAACATTTCTTTGTTTATTTTTTGGGGGCGCTAAACCCTTCCTACAATGTTAGTGAATAGGGTTTAGCGTCAAAAATCATTGGTGGTTGCATGGGAACGCCCATGTACCACCCATGTAAAACCGCCTTGACGCAAAGGAATGAAAAGCAGTGTTTTGCACTTCTTTGTGTTACTTTTACATACAAACCAATGCTAATACCAATTAGCGCTGGTTTGTAAACCCCAAAACAGGTTTAGCATCGGGCTTGTGTTGAAGAAGTAACGCTAACCCGATGCTAAACCTTTGAAAATCTAGGCCTATGTGCTCTGAGTTATATGTGCATGCAGAAACTTTAAAAAATCACCATAAAATGGAAAATCCATTAGAAATCGAGAATTGGGCAGGAAATGGACATGGGCGACACTTACGCAATATGGAACTGGAGAGGCAGTGAGTGAAATACAAATTCGCCCAACCCAGACAGACTAGAGAGGTATTTGTTGGTTAAAGAACACACATTGCACTTTGTCCAAAGAGGAGTCGCTCAATACTGTCAGTTTGCACCCTAACGCATTTTGACATTTAGAATATCACAGATCAGACACGATTAGCAAGCCGAAAACCAGCAACACTTACGCAACCCCAATAATAAAAACGGAAAACTGGTTCCACAACAAGGTAGAAAGCCAGTGCACATACCATTTCCTCAGAGGAAAAACAAGCTCTTTGGAAGTAGTGATACATGCTTAATACTCGGCATCACAGGGAATCTTTCTTCTAAGACCTTGATACACTAAGCCTCGGGTTCCAAAGTAGTCACAATATTTGAACGACAAATCTGTTGAGAGGAAAATGGACTTTCAGTCAGATTTACAAAAGTCATGCCTCATGCATATTAATGAGGCAGGAATCACTGTGCGAATCCCACTAAAGACTATGGGACATAGTTTTGACCCAGTTTGCGTCGCTCTTGCACCACGCAAGGTAGTGCAAGAGTGACCCAAACCTAAAGTCATGTTTTTGAAGCCACGCAAAACCACTTTGCATGGCTTTGAATGGCTTCAAAACTATGGAGTAATGCAATGCAGCGTTGCTTTTGTTTACACAAGAAATGCGTTCCATGGGCTTTGTGTGGGTGTTTCCACACAACTCCCATGGTTTTTGACATATTCCCAGATTTACCAAACCTGGTAAACCTGGGAATGCGTCAAAAAGATACGCCTCCCCAGGTGAGGCATACCGAGGAGAAATATCTATTTCTCCTCATTTTTCCCTCTTTCTATGTGTGCCGCATTCTGCAGCACACACAGAGAGTAAAAATCCTCTCAAGATTACTTTTGTGCAGGAAGGTGCACCTTCCTGCACAAAAACAATCCTGCCTACAGCACAGACACCCTTGAACATGGTGCAAGGATGCCTGCATTGGTGCTAGGCTGCCAAAAAGACACCAGCGCAAGAGGATAGGACAGGCATGCGCCTCATTGGATAACTATCGCTACGATCATGCCCTTTCCCTGTGAGGCAAGGCAGCGCAGCAAGGTGACTTGCTGGGCTGCCCTGTGCCACAAGGGTCATATATATGTCCCTAAGAGCAGCAAATGCAGTAATGAGAACTGCCAAGAAGAGGAGACCTTCATCACTGAATTTGAGTGCACACCATTCCAAAATTGTAGCTGCTTTCCCTTGAAGAGACAGGAGCTGCAATAAAAAAAAAACATAGCATGAAGCAATTGACATTGGGAAGACTGCTATGCACTCAGTCTAATGGCCCACATGAGCAAAATGTTCCCCCTAAAGCGCTACTACTGCAAAGGTTGGAGTGGGAATAGTAAATTCCACTGTTCCAAAGTCATTACTGTTGCTTAGGTGATAGTTGAAATAATAGATTTGACACCTCCAAAGATCTGCACTTTTACAACTGTTGCGTAGGCTGAAGTCAGAATAGTAGCTAATTTCCCCTAAAGTTTAAACTTATTTCAAACTTTTTTTGTTAAAGTCGGAATGTCAATTTGTTTTAATAAAGGTGTGTTTTTCAATTTTTGTCTTAATGGAATTTAATTGTATGGTGGTTATTTATTTAACTTTTTTTGTTTAGTAATTTGGAAGTTGTGTAATAAATATTGCTTTTCCCTTTTTAAAGTTGAATCTGTTTTATTAATGTTTATCAGATTTTTTATAGTATTTTTTAATTTTGGCTTCTTTTTATTTTTATTGTGTTTGTACTTTTACTTGTTTTCGTTATTTGAATATATATTTTGTAACTTTATTTTATAGAGTGCATTCTTATTATTTTCATTTATATATTTGCTTTACTGTTTCACATTTTTGTAGCACCCTGAATTTTAATAATGCATTAGTAAAATTTAAATTGAATGATTTAAATTTATAGAGTCAAATTTAAAATTGCATTTATTTTCTAATCATAAATGTGTATATAGTGCCTTAAATAATAATTATTATAAGTATTGTTATTTACTTATTTACTTATTATTTTATTATATTTGTATTCCTTTGCCTAAATTCATTTTTAAGTAGTTTATTTCATTCAGTTTATTTACAATTATTATATTTATTTTTCTTGTTATATATATATATATATATATATATATATATATATATATATATATATGTAACCACAAGGCGAATCCTTCCAACGCCACAACGGAGAGACACACGGAAGTTCAGTTCAAACAAAGTGCTTTATTGTGCAGACCCCCCTGCACTGACAGACGCGTTTCGCCTTACAGCTTTCTCAATGTCAGTTTTCCTGTGCAAACACGCAAGTATTTCAAACAGACAACGCATAACGTGTCCTTCATGAAAATAAAAGATGGACTTACATCAAACATTGATAGCATTATTTCATGGCGGCCATCTTTTAACGTGTTTTTCAACATTCGATCGTGATATCACCAATGTGTAAAAAAGTGCATAAAATATTAAAAACAAGATGCTCTGGGAGAATAAGATTCGATAAGCAACCGCTTATGGACATTATTACAGTCCGTTATTGATAACATTCATTACAAATGAAAATTGCTAAAAGATAGTATTACAGATTAAATTCATATATGTACATTAATATCATCAATATTATCTCCCGAACATCTATTATTAAGCCCTGAATGGGCAAATGTGTCACTTGAGGACATATGCGTTCTGGGTATATAACTTAATTTTTCCTTTTATGATTGATTCTTCAAAATATACCTATTTGTATATACCCGCTATAGTAAATATTATGGCCCTTCATTCTAGATGAACCCACATCTCCTCATCGTTAATGAGTCCTAAGGGAGATTTGGTTTGGAGGTCTATAATATATTTTGACTCCAAGATCCGCAGTTTTCTGACTCTGTCTCCTCCCCTTTCATTTTTTTGTATTTGGTCTATACAATAAAATTTTAGGAGGTCTCGATTACTCTGGTGGAATTTCACGAAATGGCGAGCCACTGGATAAGTAACATCCTTGTTGGTGATAGCGCGCATGTGTTCGAGAATGCGCTTTTTAGTTGGATGTATTGTGCTCCCTATGTAGCGTTTAGGACAAGGGCATTCCAAACAATATACCGTATAGTCAGAGCTGCAATTTAGGAGCTGCATTATTTTTCTAGTAGTCATAGGATCCCCTTGTCTACCCTTGAAGTTGGTGACTTTGCAACTATATTTGCAGGCCTTGCAACGCATACATGGATAGAAACCTGCTATGTTGATTTTATTCTTTGTCGTAGGGGCGAGTCATAGTGACTATGAATTAAATGGTCACTAAGGGATTGACATCGTTTATACGTGATTAAGGGGCGTGTGGGGAGATTCCTCTTTAAGACATTATTCGTTTTGAGAATGTGCCAGTTCTTTTTAAAGATTTGCACAATATTGCCAGATTTTTCATTGAAATTAGTTATTATCCTAGCTGGACCATCCTCCTTAGTTTGTCTAGGTGTTTTTGCTATCAGTAAGTCAGGTCTATTGATTTTCTCTACTCTGACTTCCGCCTGGTGCAATACAGTATTGGTATAACCTCTGTTCCTGAATCTATCCAGTGCCAGTTCTTTGGCTTGTTCAAAGTCTTGTTTAGAGGTACAATTGCGTTTAAGACGCAAAAGCTCCCCATATAGAATGTTTCTAACAAGGCTTCTAGGATGGTAACTCCCTGCATGCAGGACAGCATTACCTGCCGTGGGCTTCCTGTATAGTCCTGTTCATAAGACATTATTTTCCACATAGACTTCCAGGTCTAGATAATTCACTGTGGTTTCACTAATATGACCTGTAAACTTCAGATTCAACTCATTGTTGTTTAACGAGGCAATATACTCCTCAGCCGAGGAGCGACTACCGCGCCAAAAAACAAAGAGATCGTCTATGTATCTCGCCCACAGTATCACTTTATCAATCCATATATATGTGTGTACACAACGGCCACTATATACTGCCGATCACTTTTCAGATCGGGTGCCTCCTTATGTGCAAGTGGCTGCACAGAAATATCTTGCCATCAAAGACGCTGAAAAGAACATCAGGAGCAGTCAGCGGGTTCAAACGGAATCCATTTATTCTGTTTTTGGCAGACGCGTTTCGGGGACCATTTGCCTTTCTCAATGCCATTCCCACAGAGAGTTTAGTGATTGCCAGTTTTTAAACAAGAAGACATGCTCCCATTGGTCATTTGTTTGTAGTCCCAAATGACGGACTCCAATTCGTCAGTGCACGTAGATTGGTGTTATCTCGAGTAGATGCTTCTGGGTACAAGTCCCACAATGCACTTTGCTTTTTGACCTCTGCTGGCTTAGTACCCTTGATTGGGAACAATGTTCTTCACAATTATGTCCTCCAACTCTCACGATCGGCCGCATTTCTGCTCCATCAGTGTTACATTACCCAAAACGCCAGTTTCGTAACTCGCGCTTCCACATTTTGGTAATGCCGACTCAATGTCAGGTAAGAACTCCTCCTTTGCAGGTTTGCGACAGTTCTGGCAATAACGATTAATTTGTACACAATGGCCACTATATACTGCCAAACACTTTTCAGATCGGGTGCCTCCTTATGTGCAAGTGGCTGCACAGAAATATCTTGCCATCAAAGACGCTCAAAAGAACATCAGGAGCACTCAGCGGGTTCAAACGGAATCCATTTATTCCGTTTTTGGCAGACGCATTTCGGCGACCATTCGCCTTTCTCAATGCTCAATGCCATTCCCACAGAGAGTTTAGTGATTGCCAGTTTTTAAACAAGAAGACATGCTCCCATTGGTCATTTGTTTGTAGTCCCAAATGGCGGACTCCAATTCGTCAGTGCACGTAGATTGGTGTTATCTCGAGTAGATGCTTCTGGGTACAAGTCCCACAATGCACTTTGATTTTTGACCTCTGCTGGCTTAGTACCCTTGACTGGGAACAATGTTCTTCACAATTATGTCTTCCAACTCTCACGATCGGCCGCATTTCTGCTCCATCAGTGTTACATTACCCAAAACACCAGTTTCGTAACTCGCGCTTCCGCATTTTGGTAATGCCGACTCAATGTCAGGTAAGAACTCCTCCTTTGCAGGTTTGCGACGGTTCTGGCAGTAACGATTAATTTGTACACAATGGCCACTATATATTGCCGAACACTTTTCTGATCGGGTGCCTCCTTATGTGCAAGTGGCTGCACAGAAAAATCTTGCCATCAAAGACGCTCAAAAGAACATCAGGAGCACTCAGCGGGTTCAAACGGAATCCATTTATTCTGTTTTTGGCAGACCCGTTTCGGCGACCATTCGCCTTTCTCAATGCTATTCCCACGGAGAGTTTAGTGATTGCCAGTTTTTAAACAAGAAGACATGCTTCCATTGGTCATTTGTTTGTAGTCCCAAATGGCGGACTCCAATTCGTCAGTGCACGTAGATTGGTGTTATCTCGAGTAGATGTTTCTGGCTACAAGTCCCACAATGCACTTTGCTTTTTGACCTCTGCTGGCTTAGTACCCTTGACTGGGAACAATGTTCTTCACAATTATGTCCTCGAACTCTCACGATCGGCCGCATTTCTGCTCCATCAGTGTTACATTACCCAAAACGCCAGTTTCGTAACTCGCGCTTCCACATTTTGGTAATGCCGACTCAATGTCAGGTAAGAACTCCTCCTTTGCAGGTTTGCGACAGTTCTGGCAGTAACGATTAATTTGTACACAATGGCCACTATATACTGCCGAACACTTTTCTGATCGGGTGCCTCCTTATGTGCAAGTGGCTGCACAGAAATATCTTGCCATCAAAGACGCTCAAAAGAACATCAGGAGCACTCAGCGGGTTCAAACGGAATCCATTTATTCCGTTTTTGGCAGACGCATTTCGGCGACCATTCGCCTTTCTCAATGCTCAATGCCATTCCCACAGAGAGTTTAGTGATTGCCAGTTTTTAAACAAGAAGACATGCTCCCATTGGTCATTTGTTTGTAGTCCCAAATGGCGGACTCCAATTCGTCAGTGCACGTAGATTGGTGTTATCTCGAGTAGATGTTTCTGGCTACAAGTCCCACAATGAACTTTGCTTTTTGACCTCTGCCGGCTTAGTACCCTTTACTGGGAACAATGTTCTTCACAATTATGTCCTCCAACTCTCACGATCGGCCGCATTTCTGCTCCATCAGTGTTACATTACCCAAAACACCAGTTTCAGTAACTCGCGCTTCCGCATTTTGGTAATGCCGACTCAATGTCAGGTAAGAACTCCTCCTTTGCAGGTTTGCGACGGTTCTGGCAGTAACGATTAATTTGTACACAATGGCCACTATATATTGCTGAACACTTTTCTGATCGGGTGCCTCCTTATGTGCAAGTGGCTGCACAGAAAAATCTTGCCATCAAAGACGCTCAAAAGAACATCAGGAGCACTCAGCGGGTTCAAACGGAATCCATTTATTCTGTTTTTGGCAGACCCGTTTCGGCGACCATTCGCCTTTCTCGATGCTATTCCCACGGAGAGTTTAGTGATTGCCAGTTTTTAAACAAGAAGACATGCTTCCATTGGTCATTTGTTTGTAGTCCCAAATGGCGGACTCCAATTCGTCAGTGCACGTAGATTGGTGTTATCTCGAGTAGATGTTTCTGGGTACAAGTCCCACAATGCACTTTGCTTTTTGACCTCTGCTGGCTTAGTACCCTTGACTTGGAACAATGTTCTTCACAATTATGTCCTCCAACTCTCACGATCTGCCCCAATTCTGGTCCATCCGTGTTACATTACCCAAAACGCCAGTTTCAGTAACTCGCGCTTCTGCATTTTGGTAATGCCGACTCAATGTCAGGTAAGAACTCCTCCTTTGCAGGTTTGCGACAGTTCTGGCAGTAACAAATAATTTGTACACAATGGCCACTATATACTGCCGAACACTTTTCAGATCAGGTGCCTCCTTATGTGCAAGTGCTGCACAGAAATATCTTGCCATCAAAGACGCTCAAAAGAATATCAGAAGCACTCAGCGGGTTCAAACGGAATCCATTTATTCTGTTTTTGGCAGACGTGTTTCGGCGACCATTCGCCTTTCTCAATGCCATTCCCACAGAGAGTTTAGTGATTGCCAGTTTTTAAACAAGAAGACATGCTCCCATTGGTCATTTGTTTGTAGTCCCAAATGGCGGACTCCAATTCGTCAGTGTGTTAAAAGCAAAACGACAATCGTGAACATTACCTGCGCCATCTTGTCTGGTGGAATTCTATGTGCACATAAGTTGCAGTCATTTTAATCTATCACAGCCATTTTGTACTCTGTTGGTCACCTTTGTTTCACCCTGCCCTTACTAGCATCCCTCTGACCCTCTGACCGACCTGGTACGTGTGCTGGGGGCTATAAACTCTATTTGCCGCAACAAACCTCAGCGCCACTTGCTGCCACAAACTCGTTTTTCCTCTCATCTCTGTTTTCAGGCAAACCTTTGGACACTCTACCCCTCACTGCACCTAGTTACACAAACAGGTTCCAAACACCAAAAAGACTCTTGCAACATGATTTATTGCACTGCAAACAGCAAGACTTGTTGTTACCAACAATGGGACCTGTTTTTATCAACAGAACGGACTCTTAGATCTGGCCGGTCTCACATGTTTTAGACCCTGAAGCAAGGTCCAGCTGCAAGATAAGATTGTCTGTTTGACCTGGGTGGGAAGAGAATTACTGTTGGGCTTGTGTGACAACCTGCCCGGGCGGGGACCCCAAGCTTCTGTAACCATGTTGATGAAACCAATGCATTGTGTCAAACCTGTATAAAAGGAAGAGCCAAAGGAGTTATCAGCAGAACACCTCCCTCAGACATCCCGGTGTCTGCAGTTGACGTGATCTCCTCATGAGAAATAAACCTTTTTCTTGTCTTCCAGTTTCCAGCGCTTGCCTCATTATTTTGATAGTGAACCCAAAGTGAATTAGAGGTGGAACCCTGCACCAGGCGGCATTGAGGGTCTTAGAAGACTCGCTGCCTTTCACAAATTGGCGCCCAAACGTGGGGGCCCATCAGCGACGCGTGGGTCCGGTAGAGAGGTCCTAACGACGGAGTGAACGACTAAACGATTGGGGTATACCTGCCTGAGAAGACCCTTGTCTGGCTGCCGATCGACTGAACTTCACCGGTTCTGAACGGACCTCTCTCGAGTGACCTGCGGTCCTGACTGGGACCTTAGAGGAACGCCGCATTGATTGTTGGAGTGAGAGGACAACCAGGCGCTGGAAGGGGAAGACGAAGAACCGTCCATACGGTCCGGGTAAGGTCGTGAAAAACGACTTAAATTGATTGATTGATTGAATAGTTTGATTGAAATACTAGTATTCCTTTTTTGATATTGAGTTATTTGCGACATTTCCCTGCTTGCAAACAACGAAGAATAGGAATATTCTCTCTCTTTGCAGGCAGTGAAGGACAGGTAGTGCAGACTTTTTGGCTAAATTGATTGATTGAGATATTCATTTTTGACCGATAAATACGTCATGCCTGTTTTCTCTAGATTGTTTGATTGTAATTGTTTTGGACCAGACCGTTCGTTAGAGGTCAGTCAGCCGGCACCGCCGGAAGGCACCCCTAACAAGGACATGTACGTAAAGTATGGATTAGCCACCGTAGCTTATAGCAAACTATGGCATAAATACACTAGGAAGGACCGGGTAAATCAGTGGCCACTGACGGGATCTTTCGATCCCGCTAAAATAGAAACGTTAGAATTAGCTCTCCACAAAAGAAAACTAGACCAGCCATGTTTGACAGTTTTGGTTTATGGCGAAAAGAGGCAGCTCAAAGAAAGAAAAGGGACGAAGCTAGACAAGATAAAGAAACGCGAAAATCAGCTTACCAAGCCTGTAAAAGATTAGAAGAAAAACTAAAAGAAAAGGAAATCGATAAAAGGAACAGGAATCAAAAATATCAGGTCAATGCCCTGTTAGAATGCCCTCGACTCTTTACCCCAAGTTACCAGCAAAACAAAGGGTAGATGATGATTTATTGTTAGGTCCCCCAATCATATACATGCCACCCCCTTACGCCCCTACTCATCCCGTAGTACAACGCCAGGACCACCAAAGTATAGCCGGAGATGGCACGATCGCCTCAGTCTCCACCGCCTCTGCTCCCACCGAGTCACCCACACCAAATACCTCATCAAAGGACACAGTAGTAGAGGTAGGATCAAAAGAAAAAGGAGCGCCCAGGGTCCCGCGATTAAGTAAAAATGAGCGAGCAGGCATTGATAAAATAGTTAAATCCCTCATAGATAGGAAGGAGACAGAAGAGTATGTAACTGACATATGCAACTCCTATGTTGAAAACCGCAAACGATACTTTATTGTACGTCTCTGTTACCACACTCTTACTGCATATGAAGAGAAGTACCAAGATGTAGGGTCCGAGCGGCTAGTGGCTCTCTATAGGAAGGTAGACACCGGAGATGAAGGCGACAACGATGTTACAGAACTCTTTTCATCCACACTGGAGGTAATCCGTCACCTCGTGGAACAAGGATGGATAGATAAGGACAGGACATCTAAGATAGCAGGACCCCGGTGGAAAAACCAGATAGCATGATGCCGATAAAATAAGCTGCCCCTTATTGGGTACCTCCTAGAGGACAAGGGACTCATGACGATATGAACCATCAAGACGCTAGAGGAAGGGTGGTCTACAATTGGGTGTATCAACCATGGGACAGACAGGACATTTTGACGTTCCGTAAATCTTTACCGGATTTACGAAAGAACCCCACCGCCTTTTACACCGAGCTAGGTACCGCTCTGGGATCAACAATAATGACACTTGCCGACATAGACTTGTTCTTCGGGTTATGTTTGCCAGCAGATGTGTGGAAACAGATTAGGAAAATAGACCATACCGAACTGCTTGGTCATACCTGGGAACAACTCAACACACTAGATAAACAGCGGAACCCTGGTCAAAAACCGGTTAAAGCAATATTGGACCTCCCTGACAAAATAGTGCAGAAAGTGAAAACGCTGATCCCAGAGAAAAAGATAGACTGGTCCATAGTAACCGCGTGCCGCCAGAAACCACAAGAGGATGTCTCAGAGTATTTCTCCAGATTTGAAACGGTGTTCTCCGATTACAGTGGACAAGACATGTCCACCGCAACCGGACACCACTTATTTGTGCAGAACTATGTCAAAGGACTACTGCCAGATGTATCCCAGAAATTACAAGCCAGCGAAAGTAGTTGGGCAGCATCTAAACTGGCGGCCATTCTCCAAATGGCCCAGTACTATGAGCATCAGAGAAACGAAAATGACAGGGCTACAGAAAGGAAAAAGAAGGACTTGAAGGAAAGGGTAATGGTAGCACAACTCCAGGGGGCGAAAACAAGAAGGGAGCAATATAGGGGAGAATACCAGCAGAATACCCCTAGAGTACAGGCACCTAGAAACAATTCATCGACATCATATGTAGGACGCCAAGACCTAGGACAGGATCAATGTGCATTTTGCAAAGAATATGGACACTGGAAAACCCAATGCCCGGCTTTGTTAGGAGCTGGTAGGGGCAGAGGGGCGAGGGAAATAGCAAGTGGACAGAGAGGAAGAGGACGTGGGAGAGGGTACGCGAGTGAAGCAAGCGAGGAAAGGCCAGGAAGAGTGAACACATTCGACCATCCCAAACAGAATCAGTACCAACAGACAGATTATGACAATACGTACGACTTTGCATAGGACAGCCAGGGGCAAGGGAGGGATCCAGTCGAGCTCTATGTTGATCAGCAAGGCCCTTATGTTACCGCTGAGGTCCTGGGCACAAAGTCGCCATTTCTGGTAGACACGAGAGCAACACGTAGTGCACTATCCAAACGACTGATTCCAAGGGCACCCTTGTCAGGCTCACATGTGACCTCAATAGGATTTGACGGTACGCCCTCCACCAACCCTTTGTCCCGACCGATCCCTTTTAACCTTGACAACAATAGCGTCAAAACGACATTCCTCCTCTCTTCCAACACCCCAGACGACATTATGGGTCTCGACCTTTTGAAACACTTCCATGCGACTATCAGATGCTCACCAGACGGAGTGCGTGTCGTCCTGTATGACAACCCCCAGCGCCATAGAGAGAACCCTTCTCAGCACATGTTTCCCATCTCCGAGACTGACGCATCCCTACTGGACACTTTGCCATCACACTTATGGGCTAGGGCTGATTCAGACGTAGGACGAATGATGATTGACCCAGTACACGTAACAATACGACAGGACGCAACCCTACCGAAAGTACCGCAGTACAAAATATCGCCAGAGGGTGAGAAGGCACTGACCGAGATCATACACTCTTTGGTAGAGGCAGGGATGGTAGAGGAAGTAGTGAGCAACGTTTGTAACAGTCCCATACTACCGATTGTAAAGAGACAGGGAGAGGGAGACGGAAAAGCCTACTGCTTCATCATTGACCTGCGGGAGATAAACAAAATCGTAGTGCCACAATACCCAGTAGTTTCCGACATCATGACAATTTTGACTTTAATCCCCTCCACTGCCACCACCTTCACTGTAATTGACCTCAAAAACGCATTCTTTTCCATACCTATACACAAGGACAGCCGCTACCTATTTGGATTCACCCTAAACTCCCGTTCGTACGGATTTTGCAGAGCACCTCAGGGGTACACTGAGAGCCCAAGCATCTATAACACAAATGTAAGTATCACAAATTAGGAATAACAACATAGATTATAAACATGAATAATATATATCAAGACATGCAAACTCTGTAAAGGATATCAAAAATATTTATTGTTGTACTTTGTATTTATAAATTGCCTAGGATATCTGTACAATTAAAAAAGGGGGAAAGAAAGGGGAAAGAACGTGATTCTCTCCAAGTTCAGTTATGTAATAAAAAAGACAAATCAATTTTTATATAGACACTCTATCAATTACAGTGTACATCATAACAATGTTCATAAGGAATAGAATTGTACATGATCTTTAGATTATCTTCTATTTACAAGACATGTAGATAAGGTGAATAATCACTTCAAAGAAAACATGATACATTCAGTATAAATATGGCTCTGGAAATTCCGTATCCTACGCGCGTTTCGGCTGTGTGCCTTCATCAGGAAGCCATGTATTAAATAAAGACCTAAACAGAATGCATGTAAATGTGAATATGAGATATATATCGGTATTTCACAAATAATCCTGCTCAATTGATTTTAGTTTAAATGACCCAAAAATTGGGTCTAAACAGATAATAGACTTAAAAATATTTTATGTGAATTAAAAACACTAATTACAAAACATGTATTAAATATGGTGAAATGTAGGTCACAGAAATTACCCAACACCAGAGGCTAGAATGGAATAGAAAAGCAAAAATATAGATATTCGAACACCTAGTAGTGAAAGTTTTAATGTGACCTAAAAAATGTCACTAATAAGAAAGGAAAGAAAAAGGAGAGGACATAATAAAAGTCAAGATAATCCCAAATTTACCAAAAAATTTTGAAAAGGCAGAAATAGATGCACATCTAGTTTATAAAGACTCTATTCCTCATCTCGGACTTATGGTGAAAGAACTCAGAGAAGTGGTTACCTCATAGGGTTCCGCACGGCAGACAATTTGTTAGATGTTGATAAAATGGATCAAAAGTCCAGTGTTGAATAATAGATTCTAATGAAAGAACAATGAACACATAATGAGGGAGTAAGAAGAAAGAAGAAAGCTAATCAAATTGTTCAAAGGTTTGAGACTCTGTAATTATAGATGAAACAGTACCTTTGAATTAGATAGTTCCAAATTAAATGATATATATGCTATATATATCAAGACTGTTCAGGGACATGGACCAACTGATTAATGGTGGAGATGGTCAACAATGAATAATGGTCATTCACTATAAAAAGAAAGAAAAAAATAAAAAATAATAATAACAGTAAAAGGATGAATATATATGTTTTAGGGTGACAATAATAGAAAAAGGTCAGTGATGATGTTTAATCTATGATAAATATATTCAGTGCTAGATATTAAGTTCAATTGAGTAAACTAGATAGACTCCAATGAAATAATGTAGTATACAAATGCTACACAAGTAGTTAGGAATGATAAAGGTTTATGGAACAACTTCACTAAGTAGATCACGTAAATAGCGATAGAACTTACTTCAAGTTATATAACAACTCTACCCAGAGTTCACACAAATAGCAATCTGACCTAATCTAAAGTCACCTTCAAGCAAAGTAGGAAGAAAAGTGTGCAAAAAACTGACCATGGATAGTGGGAAATATAAAGAATGGTTATGTGTACCTGCTGAATATAGTTGAAGCAATGTCGATATTACCGTTTGAAACGGAGAAGATCTCGCTCAATTAGAAGGATTAGCAGTATCACTAGAATAAGACAGACGGGAAAAAATGGGAGGCTAATGTTAAAGAATTCAAATGTACAGCGCCTAACTGTGTGTTTCAGATAAAGTGCATTTGAAGCTGTACTTACCCAGTCTGTGAGTTTTGCTCGAAGAAAGCGCTGATCAAAATATCGGCGTGCTGGGATTAGGGGACACCTCCAACACCGCGAATTTCGCTGTAATTCAGCATCCCGTTCAGCGTCCTATGATAGCAGCTAAGAGTGTATGTATCAGGGAGGACTGATGTTTATATGCTGCCAAGCCCAATTGAATAACGCGCCCAAATCAACGAGCGCTACCCGTGTGAACCGGAAATGAAAAGTAAATAGTGAAGATGGCCACTGTTAAAAAGAGATCTCGGTAATGTGTGGAAACCTCGCCGCCATCTTGGAATGGATATACGAAAGCGATCTGAGTCTTGTTTAGCTATATTAGAAGATAACAAGCTGAGATCGACAATGGCTATAGAAGGAAAATGCTTGATTTGAATTGTATGTGAGAGTGAATATATATTGATATCAATATAGTTTATAAGGACCAAATGAGGCAAATGATCAGTTATTAGCACAAAGCCATGATATAGCCGAAAACAAGCGTGAAAACCGACGTTATATGCATTGAATTAAAAACTAAAGGTGGACTGCCATGTGCGTGACAGAACAAGGCAAAGTGTCACCCAGAATGTGCTAATTCTAAATTCTGCATTGGACAATAGATATCGGACTCAAGCTGGGAGGCCATTGCAGATAGATGGTAAGAATTTAACCAGGGTTATGTTTGATTACCTGATCCCATGGAATTTCGTTATTCATCCCATTGAGATAGGTATTCAAAGAAAATATCCAAAAAACTTCTCTACATTTACGAATATTAGTGCTAATGGTACCAGTGTTGGTATGGATTTTTTCCAATATAATCCAGCGGATATCGTCCAACGTGTGATGGTTTTCCATATAGTGGTGCACTAAGGGTGCCTGCAGTTTCTGAGTGCGGATAGCTGACCTATGCTCCGTAAGTCTTGTGGACATAGTGCGTGCCGTCTCGCCCACATAACCTTGATTGCATGGGCACAAAATAAGATAAATAATGTTCGAAGTTTTGCAATTTGTTAAAGTTTTTAAGGGCAAATTGATGTTATTGAACACAAAAGATTTCGTTTCAATGGCAAATTGACATGCCACACAAGTCATACATTTAAAATTACCTGTAAGAGGTGTGTGGTTTACAATGGAAGATTGAATAGTATGTTTCGACAGTACTGGCATACACGATTGTACTAGGAGGTCTTTAAGGTTTTTACTTTTCCTGTACGCAAACAGAGGTTTAGGCAATTCTGTAGCTTTGGTTTTGGTGGCATTGAGAATGTGCCAATTGGAGTTTATCACTTGGCGGACTCTTTCATTCATAGTTGAATGTCTGGAAACAAATACTAGCCTGGACATAGGAGGCTTAGTTTGTGGTGTAAGTAAATGTTGTCTGTCAAAAAAGCGGGCCCGTTTATAAGAGTGACGCACCAATTTTTTGGGATATCCACGAGCTATAAATGTAGCTTTCATATCTGTAGCTCGGGTATCAAAATCTTGCACATTGGTACAGTTCCTGCGGAGACGCAGGAACTGTCCAAATGGGATGCTGGTCTTTTGCATCTGCGGGTGGTAACTGTCAAAATGTAATAAAGTGTTACGGGCTGTAGGCTTGACAAACAGGTCAACTTCCAAGTGGTTATCCCTATTATGTATGGTAATATCCAGGAAGTCCACTTTGGTATTGCTAGTATTGGCTGTAAATAGAATGTTGGAGTCACAAAGATTAAGCCAAGTGACAAACTCGATGACTTCGTCAGGGTCAGCTGTCCAGATAAAAAAGATGTCATCTATGTATCTGGACCATAGACTCACTGACTCACTAAAAGGGGCAATCTCATTATGGATGTAACGTTTTTCATATAGTGCCATATAGATATTGGCTACTGTGGGCGCACAAGAGGCACCCATGCTTACTCCTTTAATCTGTTTGAAGAGTGATCCGTTGAATTCAAAAGTATTTTCTGTGAGGACTATGCGGAGACAATCAATGACAAACTGTTTAGGACAGTCTATGTCAAAAGCGTCCATAAACCATTGAACAGCTTCAATAGCTCCTGTCTGTGGTATGTTGGAGTACAAGGCCTCTATATCCATAGTAACCAGGGTATGAGCTGAAGCATTAAATTGTAAATGTTCTACCTTAGTGATAATGTCTCGTGTATCACTAATATGGGATGGGATCTTACAGACAGATGGTCTTAAAATAGTGTCTATATATTTGGATAGAGGTTCTGTGACTGACCCAATAGTAGTCACTATTGGTCTATACGGGGGGTCCTGAGTGTGTTTGTGTATTTTAGGTACCCCATAGATGGCTGCCATTTTAGGTTGTTTGATGTTAAAATACTGCCATTCTTTGTCACATATCAAATTTTGTCTGAGTGCCTGTGTTGTTATTTGTAGCACTAATTTTTGAACGTTTTTAGTGGGATCTCTTTGGACGGGGATGTAATGAAGAGTATTGCTTAACATCTCCTCCATTTTAAGGACATATTGATCACTATCAAGTAGAACTATGCCTCCGCCTTTGTCGCAACATTTGATGGTGAGAGTTTTATTAGCAACAAAAGATTTGAGTGCTAAGTGTTCTTCCCGGGATAGATTATATCTAGATGGAGGGATATATTTAGTAGCAGACATGAGTTTATTGAACACCACATGTTCAAAGATGGATATTTCTGATCCTACTTGCTCTAAGGTGGGAAGAAAGGTGGATACTGGTTTAAGACCAGACCTATTGTCAATAATAGAAGGTTGATTGTCCTGTCCTTCAAAGAAACTTTGAAGTCTGATTTTACGGAAAAAAATCATAAGGTCCTTAAAGATTTCAAATCTGTTGATGTTGCTGTGTGGAACAAAGGAAAGACCTTTGGTGAGAAGGGTTTCAGCAGCAGGATCTAAAGTTTGACTGCTAAGATTGAAAATGGGGATTTCCTTTAATCGCGCCAGTATTGAGCATGTCGCGTTACCAGATATTGATCCTGGTTTGGGTACATGTTCTGTGCTTGTTGGTAGTCCTGAGGTGGAAGGTATTGCTGGTTCGGTGGCTGCTGATAATTGCCCCTGAACCTGGGTTGATATCTGGTCCGCCATCGCGTGTGTTGATTCCCTCGCCTGGCTAAAAAAGGAGGGCGATTAGTTCTGGGATTCCCAGCCTGATTTCTATTTGGGCCTTGTTCTTGTTGGTAATTGTTTCCTTCGCTGTCCGAGTCCGAAGTGTCAGAAAAAGTGGTGATTTTTCTGGGTTGTCTATTATAAGAAAATTGTTCTTGTTTTTCGCCATTTGGCTCCGATTGGTAAAAGTTTTCTGCCAAATAGGGATAAGCTTTGTCCTGGCTAAAAAATCTAATATCTTTCCTAAGTTTGTCCGTTTTTCTCTTGAGTAAGTACTCATTATATGAATTCATGTCTTTCTCAACTTCTTCTAGTGTCTTAAGTGCTTCTTCTATGGCTTGACTATTTTTAATTTTTGTTTCTAGTTCTAAGATGTCCTGTAGAAGTGTTTGTACCAGTTCTTTAGCGGTTTCAATGATTAAAATCATGAGATCTCTGGAACATCTATTGGCAATAAGGGACCATCGTTCTAAAAACTTTCGAATTTGTACGAAAAGACCTGGAATATTACGTACTCTTAAGCCTTGCGGAATGACGCCGGCCTTAAGATATTCGAGCATGAACTGCCCGTGTAATTCTATTCGTTTAGTTTTTTTCTTAAGTGATGTAAGTTTTTGAATATCCCCAATAGCTTGTGGATTCGAGGAAACTGGATTGTGACCCAGATTAAATTCTCCCACCAACAAAGCAAAGTCTTCGTCAGAAAAACCAAACGTTACTAGTTTTTCCATAATTAGGTATGCCAAGATTTGAGAGGGACCTAGTCCAAGAGTCTAGAATGATACTAATGGAGAATTATATCAAAGAGTGCATGAGATTGGCAGCTCACAGGAGATGAGAGAGACTAATACATGTTACTACGACCACAGTGAAAAGTAGAGCAGGAAAAGGTGATAGAGAAAGAGAGGGAGACTAATTAGTGTATGAATAAAATAACAGACCCCGCACAGACAGGCTGTGGAGACAAGGGTTGTAAGCAAAAGGGGTACCCCTGACACAAATTCCTAAATCAGGGAAAATAGCTCAAATGTAAGTATCACAAATTAGGAATAACAACATAGATTATAAACATGAATAATATATATCAAGACATGCAAACTCTGTAAAGGATATCAAAAATATTTATTGTTGTACTTTGTATTTATAAATTGCCTAGGATATCTGTACAATTAAAAAAGGGGGAAAGAAAGGGGAAAGAACGTGATTCTCTCCAAGTTCAGTTATGTAATGAAAAAGACAAATCAATTTTTATATAGACACTCTATCAATTACAGTGTACATCATAACAATGTTCATAAGGAATAGAATTGTACATGATCTTTAGATTATCTTCTATTTACAAGACATGTAGATAAGGTGAATAATCACTTCAAAGAAAACATGATACATTCAGTATAAATATGGCTCTGGAAATTCCGTATCCTACGCGCGTTTCGGCTGTGTGCCTTCATCAGGAAGCCATGTATTAAATAAAGACCTAAACAGAATGCATGTAAATGTGAATATGAGATATATATCGGTATTTCACAAATAATCCTGCTCAATTGATTTTAGTTTAAATGACCCAAAAATTGGGTCTAAACAGATAATAGACTTAAAAATATTTTATGTGAATTAAAAACACTAATTACAAAACATGTATTAAATATGGTGAAATGTAGGTCACAGAAATTACCCAACACCAGAGGCTAGAATGGAATAGAAAAGCAAAAATATAGATATTCGAACACCTAGTAGTGAAAGTTTTAATGTGACCTAAAAAATGTCACTAATAAGAAAGGAAAGAAAAAGGAGAGGACATAATAAAAGTCAAGATAATCCCAAATTTACCAAAAAATTTTGAAAAGGCAGAAATAGATGCACATCTAGTTTATAAAGACTCTATTCCTCATCTCGGACTTATGGTGAAAGAACTCAGAGAAGTGGTTACCTCATAGGGTTCCGCACGGCAGACAATTTGTTAGATGTTGATAAAATGGATCAAAAGTCCAGTGTTGAATAATAAATTCTAATGAAAGAACAATGAGCACATAATGAGGGAATAAGAAGAAAGGAGAAAGCTACTCAAATTGTTCAAAGGTTTGAAGCTCTGTAATTGTAGATGAAACAGTGCCTTTGAATTAGATAGTTCCAAATTAAATTATATATATGCTATATATATCAAGACTGTTCAGGGACATGGACCAACTGATTAATGGTGGAGATGGTCAACAATGAATAATGGTCATTCACTATAAAAAGAAATAAAAAAATAAAAAATAATAATAACAGTAAAAGGATGAATATATATGTTTTAGGGTGACAATAATAGAAAAAGGTCAGTGATGATGTTTAATCTATGATAAATATATTCAGTGCTAGATATTAAGTTCAATTGAGTAAACTAGATAGACTCCAATGAAATAATGTAGTATACAAATGCTACACAAGTAGTTAGGAATGATAAAGGTTTATGGAACAACTTCACTAAGTAGATCACGTAAATAGCGATAGAACTTACTTCAAGTTATATAACAACTCTACCCAGAGTTCACACAAATAGCAATCTGACCTAATCTAAAGTCACCTTCAAGCAAAGTAGGAAGAAAAGTGTGCAAAAAACTGACCATGGATAGTGGGAAATATAAAGAATGGTTATGTGTACCTGCTGAATATAGTTGAAGCAATGTCGATATTACCGTTTGAAACGGAGAAGATCTCGCTCAATTAGAAGGATTAGCAGTATCACTAGAATAAGACAGACGGGAAAAAATGGGAGGCTAATGTTAAAGAATTCAAATGTACAGCGCCTAACTGTGTGTTTCAGATAAAGTGCATTTGAAGCTGTACTTACCCAGTCTGTGAGTTTTGCTCGAAGAAAGCGCTGATCAAAATATCGGCGTGCTGGGATTAGGGGACACCTCCAACACCGCGAATTTCGCTGTAATTCAGCATCCCGTTCAGCGTCCTATGATAGCAGCTAAGGGTGTATGTATCAGGGAGGACTGATGTTTATATGCTGCCAAGCCCAATTGAATAACGCGCCCAAATCAACGAGCGCTAACCGTGTGAACCGGAAATGAAAAGTAAATAGTGAAGATGGCCACTGTTAAAAAGAGATCTCGGTAATGTGTGGAAACCTCGCCGCCATCTTGGAATGGATATACGAAAGCGATCTGAGTCTTGTTTAGCTATATTAGAAGATAACAAGCTGAGATCGACAATGGCTATAGAAGGAAAATGCTTGATTTGAATTGTATGTGAGAGTGAATATATATTGATATCAATATAGTTTATAAGGACCAAATGAGGCAAATGATCAGTTATTAGCACATAGCCATGATATAGCCGAAAACAAGCGTGAAAACCGACGTTATATGCATTGAATTAAAAACTAAAGGTGGACTGCCATGTGCGTGACAGAACAAGGCAAAGTGTCACCCAGAATGTGCTAATTCTAAATTCTGCATTGGACAATAGATATCGGACTCAAGCTGGGAGGCCATTGCAGATAGATGGTAAGAATTTAACCAGGGTTATGTTTGATTACCTGATCCCATGGAATTTCGTTATTCATCCCATTGAGATAGGTATTCAAAGAAAATATCCAAAAAACTTCTCTACATTTACGAATATTAGTGCTAATGGTACCAGTGTTGGTATGGATTTTTTCCGATATAATCCAGCGGATATCGTCCAACGTGTGATGGTTTTCCATATAGTGGTGCACTAAGGGTGCCTGCAGTTTCTGAGTGCGGATAGCTGACCTATGCTCCGTAAGTCTTGTGGACATAGTGCGTGCCGTCTCGCCCACATAACCTTGATTGCATGGGCACAAAATAAGATAAATAATGTTCGAAGTTTTGCAATTTGTTAAAGTTTTTAAGGGCAAATTGATGTTATTGAACACAAAAGATTTCGTTTCAATGGCAAATTGACATGCCACACAAGTCATACATTTAAAATTACCTGTAAGAGGTGTGTGGTTTACAATGGAAGATTGAATAGTATGTTTCGACAGTACTGGCATACGCGATTGTACTAGGAGGTCTTTAAGGTTTTTACTTTTCCTGTACGCAAACAGAGGTTTAGGCAATTCTGTAGCTTTGGTTTTGGTGGCATTGAGAATGTGCCAATTGGAGTTTATCACTTGGCGGACTCTTTCATTCATAGTTGAATGTCTGGAAACAAATACTAGCCTGGACATAGGAGGCTTAGTTTGTGGTGTAAGTAAATGTTGTCCCAAATGGCGGACTCCAATTCGTCAGTGCACGTAGATTGGTGTTATCTCGAGTAGATGCTTTTGGGTACAAGTCCCACAATGCACTTTGATTTTTGACCTCTGCTGGCTTAGTACCCTTGACTGGGAACAATGTTCTTCACAATTATGTCCTCCAACTCTCACGATCGGCCGCATTTCTGCTCCATCAGTGTTACATTACCCAAAACGCCAGTTTCGTAACTCGCGCTTCCGCATTTTGGTAATGCCGACTCAATGTCAGGTAAGAACTCCTCCTTTGCAGGTTTGCGACGGTTCTGGCAGTAACGATTAATTTGTACACAATGGCCACTATATATTGCCGAACACTTTTCTGATCGGGTGCCTCCTTATGTGCAAGTGGCTGCACAGAAAAATCTGGCCATCAAAGACGCTCAAAAGAACATCAGGAATCCATTTATTCTGTTTTTGGCAGACCCGTTTCGGCGACCATTCGCCTTTCTCAATGCTATTCCCACGGAGAGTTTAGTGATTGCCAGTTTTTAAACAAGAAGACATGCTTCCATTGGTCATTTGTTTGTAGTCCCAAATGGCGGACTCCAATTCGTCAGTGCACGTAGATTGGTGTTATCTCGAGTAGATGTTTCTGGCTACAAGTCCCACAATGCACTTTGCTTTTTGACCTCTGCTGGCTTAGTACCCTTGACTGGGAACAATGTTCTTCACAATTATGTCCTCGAACTCTCACGATCGGCCGCATTTCTGCTCCATCAGTGTTACATTACCCAAAACGCCAGTTTCGTAACTCGCGCTTCCGCATTTTGCTAATGCCGACTCAATGTCAGGTAAGAACTCCTCCTTTGCAGGTTTGCGACAGTTCTGGCAGTAACGATTAATTTGTACACAATGGCCTTTCTCAATGCTCAATGCCATTCCCACAGAGAGTTTAGTGATTGCCAGTTTTTAAACAAGAAGACATGCTCCCATTGGTCATTTGTTTGTAGTCCCAAATGGCGGACTCCAATTCGTCAGTGCACGTAGATTGGTGTTATCTCGAGTAGATGTTTCTGGCTACAAGTCCCACAATGAACTTTGCTTTTTGACCTCTGCCGGCTTAGTACCCTTTACTGGGAACAATGTTCTTCACAATTATGTCCTCCAACTCTCACGATCGGCCGCATTTCTGCTCCATCAGTGTTACATTACCCAAAACACCAGTTTCAGTAACTCGCGCTTCCGCATTTTGGTAATGCCGACTCAATGTCAGGTAAGAACTCCTCCTTTGCAGGTTTGCGACGGTTCTGGCAGTAACGATTAATTTGTACACAATGGCCACTATATATTGCTGAACACTTTTCTGATCGGGTGCCTCCTTATGTGCAAGTGGCTGCACAGAAAAATCTTGCCATCAAAGACGCTCAAAAGAACATCAGGAGCACTCAGCGGGTTCAAACGGAATCCATTTATTCTGTTTTTGGCAGACCCGTTTCGGCGACCATTCGCCTTTCTCAATGCTATTCCCACGGAGAGTTTAGTGATTGCCAGTTTTTAAACAAGAAGACATGCTTCCATTGGTCATTTGTTTGTAGTCCCAAATGGCGGACTCCAATTCGTCAGTGCACGTAGATTGGTGTTATCTCGAGTAGATGTTTCTGGGTACAAGTCCCACAATGCACTTTGCTTTTTGACCTCTGCTGGCTTAGTACCCTTGACTTGGAACAATGTTCTTCACAATTATGTCCTCCAACTCTCACGATCTGCCCCAATTCTGGTCCATCCGTGTTACATTACCCAAAACGCTAGTTTCGTAACTCGCGCTTCTGCATTTTGGTAATGCCGACTCAATGTCAGGTAAGAACTCCTCCTTTGCAGGTTTGCGACAGTTCTGGCAGTAACAAATAATTTGTACACAATGGCCACTATATACTGCCGAACACTTTTCAGATCAGGTGCCTCCTTATGTGCAAGTGGCTGCACAGAAATATCTTGCCATCAAAGACGCTCAAAAGAATATCAGAAGCACTCAGCGGGTTCAAACGGAATCCATTTATTCTGTTTTTGGCAGACGTGTTTCGGCGACCATTCGCCTTTCTCAATGCCATTCCCACAGAGAGTTTAGTGATTGCCAGTTTTTAAACAAGAAGACATGCTCCCATTGGTCATTTGTTTGTAGTCCCAAATGGCGGACTCCAATTCGTCAGTGTGTTAAAAGCAAAACGACAATCGTGAACATTACCTGCGCCATCTTGTCTGGTGGAATTCTATGTGCACATAAGTTGCAGTCATTTTAATCTATCACAGCCATTTTGTACTCTGTTGGTCACCTTTGTTTCACCCTGCCCTTACTAGCATCCCTCTGACCCTCTGACCGACCTGGTACGTGTGCTGGGGGCTATAAACTCTATTTGCCGCAACAAACCTCAGCGCCACTTGCTGCCACAAACTCGTTTTTCCTCTCATCTCTGTTTTCAGGCAAACCTTTGGACACTCTACCCCTCACTGCACCTAGTTACACAAACAGGTTCCAAACACCAAAAAGACTCTTGCAACATGATTTATTGCACTGCAAACAGCAAGACTTGTTGTTACCAACAATGGGACCTGTTTTTATCAACAGAACGGACTCTTAGATCTGGCCGGTCTCACATGTTTTAGACCCTGAAGCAAGGTCCAGCTGCAAGATAAGATTGTCTGTTTGACCTGGGTGGGAAGAGAATTACTGTTGGGCTTGTGTGACAACCTGCCCGGGCGGGGACCCCAAGCTTCTGTAACCATGTTGATGAAACCAATGCATTGTGTCAAACCTGTATAAAAGGAAGAGCCAAAGGAGTTATCAGCAGAACACCTCCCTCAGACATCCCGGTGTCTGCAGTTGACGTGATCTCCTCATGAGAAATAAACCTTTTTCTTGTCTTCCAGTTTCCAGCGCTTGCCTCATTATTTTGATAGTGAACCCAAAGTGAATTAGAGGTGGAACCCTGCACCAGGCGGCATTGAGGGTCTTAGAAGACTCGCTGCCTTTCACAAATTGGCGCCCAAACGTGGGGGCCCATCAGCGACGCGTGGGTCCGGTAGAGAGGTCCTAACGACGGAGTGAACGACTAAACGATTGGGGTATACCTGCCTGAGAAGACCCTTGTCTGGCTGCCGATCGACTGAACTTCACCGGTTCTGAACGGACCTCTCTCGAGTGACCTGCGGTCCTGACTGGGACCTTAGAGGAACGCCGCATTGATTGTTGGAGTGAGAGGACAACCAGGCGCTGGAAGGGGAAGACGAAGAACCGTCCATACGGTCCGGGTAAGGTCGTGAAAAAACGACTTAAATTGATTGATTGATTGAATAGTTTGATTGAAATACTAGTATTCCTTTTTTGATATTGAGTTATTTGCGACATTTCCCTGCTTGCAAACAACGAAGAATAGGAATATTCTCTCTCTTTGCAGGCAGCGAAGGACAGGTAGTGCAGACTTTTTGGCTAAATTGATTGATTGAGATATTCATTTTTGACCGATAAATACGTCATGCCTGTTTTCTCTAGATTGTTTGATTGTAATTGTTTTGGACCAGACCGTTCGTTAGAGGTCAGTCAGCCGGCACCGCCGGAAGGCACCCCTAACAAGGACATGTACGTAAAGTATGGATTAGCCACCGTAGCTTATAGCAAACTATGGCATAAATACACTAGGAAGGACCGGGTAAATCAGTGGCCACTGACGGGATCTTTCGATCCCGCTAAAATAGAAACGTTAGAATTAGCTCTCCACAAAAAGAAAACTAGACCAGCCATGTTTGACAGTTTTGGTTTATGGCGAAAAGAGGCAGCTCAAAGAAAGAAAAGGGACGAAGCTAGACAAGATAAAGAAACGCGAAAATCAGCTTACCAAGCCTGTAAAAGATTAGAAGAAAAACTAAAAGAAAAGGAAATCGATAAAAAGGAACAGGAATCAAAAATATCAGGTCAATGCCCTGTTAGAATGCCCTCGACTCTTTACCCCAAGTTACCAGCAAAACAAAGGGTAGATGATGATTTATTGTTAGGTCCCCCAATCATATACATGCCACCCCCTTACGCCCCTACTCATCCCGTAGTACAACGCCAGGACCACCAAAGTATAGCCGGAGATGGCACGATCGCCTCAGTCTCCACCGCCTCTGCTCCCACCGAGTCACCCACACCAAATACCTCATCAAAGGACACAGTAGTAGAGGTAGGATCAAAAGAAAAAGGAGCGCCCAGGGTCCCGCGATTAAGTAAAAATGAGCGAGCAGGCATTGATAAAATAGTTAAATCCCTCATAGATAGGAAGGAGACAGAAGAGTATGTAACTGACATATGCAACTCCTATGTTGAAAACCGCAAACGATACTTTATTGTACGTCTCTGTTACCACACTCTTACTGCATATGAAGAGAAGTACCAAGATGTAGGGCCCGAGCGGCTAGTGGCTCTCTATAGGAAGGTAGACACCGGAGATGAAGGCGACAACGATGTTACAGAACTCTTTTCATCCACACTGGAGGTAATCCGTCACCTCGTGGAACAAGGATGGATAGATAAGGACAGGACATCTAAGATAGCAGGACCCCCGGTGGAAAAACCAGATAGCATGATGCCGATAAAATAAGCTGCCCCTTATTGGGTACCTCCTAGAGGACAAGGGACTCATGACGATATGAACCATCAAGACGCTAGAGGAAGGGTGGTCTACAATTGGGTGTATCAACCATGGGACAGACAGGACATTTTGACGTTCCGTAAATCTTTACCGGATTTACGAAAGAACCCCACCGCCTTTTACACCGAGCTAGGTACCGCTCTGGGATCAACAATAATGACACTTGCCGACATAGACTTGTTCTTCGGGTTATGTTTGCCAGCAGATGTGTGGAAACAGATTAGGAAAATAGACCATACCGAACTGCTTGGTCATACCTGGGAACAACTCAACACACTAGATAAACAGCGGAACCCTGGTCAAAAACCGGTTAAAGCAATATTGGACCTCCCTGACAAAATAGTGCAGAAAGTGAAAACGCTGATCCCAGAGAAAAAGATAGACTGGTCCATAGTAACCGCGTGCCGCCAGAAACCACAAGAGGATGTCTCAGAGTATTTCTCCAGATTTGAAACGGTGTTCTCCGATTACAGTGGACAAGACATGTCCACCGCAACCGGACACCACTTATTTGTGCAGAACTATGTCAAAGGACTACTGCCAGATGTATCCCAGAAATTACAAGCCAGCGAAAGTAGTTGGGCAGCATCTAAACTGGCGGCCATTCTCCAAATGGCCCAGTACTATGAGCATCAGAGAAACGAAAATGACAGGGCTACAGAAAGGAAAAAGAAGGACTTGAAGGAAAGGGTAATGGTAGCACAACTCCAGGGGGCGAATACAAGAAGGGAGCAATATAGGGGAGAATACCAGCAGAATACCCCTAGAGTACAGGCACCTAGAAACAATTCATCGACATCATATGTAGGACGCCAAGACCTAGGACAGGATCAATGTGCATTTTGCAAAGAATATGGACACTGGAAAACCCAATGCCCGGCTTTGTTAGGAGCTGGTAGGGGCAGAGGGGCGAGGGAAATAGCAAGTGGACAGAGAGGAAGAGGACGTGGGAGAGGGTACGCGAGTGAAGCAAGCGAGGAAAGGCCAGGAAGAGTGAACACATTCGACCATCCCAAACAGAATCAGTACCAACAGACAGATTATGACAATACGTACGACTTTGCATAGGACAGCCAGGGGCAAGGGAGGGATCCAGTCGAGCTCTATGTTGATCAGCAAGGCCCTTATGTTACCGCTGAGGTCCTGGGCACAAAGTCGCCATTTCTGGTAGACACGGGAGCAACACGTAGTGCACTATCCAAATGACTGATTCCAAGGGCACCCTTGTCAGGCTCACATGTGACCTCAATAGGATTTGACGGTACGCCCTCCACCAACCCTTTGTCCCGACCGATCCCTTTTAACCTTGACAACAATAGCGTCAAAACGACATTCCTCCTCTCTTCCAACACCCCAGACGACATTATGGGTCTCGACCTTTTGAAACACTTCCATGCGACTATCAGATGCTCACCAGACGGAGTGGGTGTCGTCCTGTATGACAACCCCCAGCGCCATAGAGAGAACCCTTCTCAGCACATGTTTCCCATCTCCGAGACTGACGCATCCCTACTGGACACTTTGCCATCACACTTATGGGCTAGGGCTGATTCAGACGTAGGACGAATGATGATTGACCCAGTACACGTAACAATACGACAGGACGCAACCCTACAGAAAGTACCGCAGTACAAAATATCGCCAGAGGGTGAGTAGGCACTGACAGAGATCATACACTCTTTGGTAGAGGCAGGGGTGGTAGAGGAAGTAGTGAGCAACGTTTGTAACAGTCCCATACTACCGATTGTAAAGAGACAGGGAGAGGGAGACGGAAAAGCCTACTGCTTCATCATTGACCTGCGGGAGATAAACAAAATCGTAGTGCCACAATACCCAGTAGTTTCCGACATCATGACAATTTTGACTTTAATCCCCTCCACTGCCACCACCTTCACTGTAATTGACCTCAAAAACGCATTCTTTTCCATACCTATACACAAGGACAGCCGCTACCTATTTGGATTCACCCTAAACTCCTGTTCGTACAGATTTTGCAGAGCACCTCAGGGGTACACTGAGAGCCCAAGCATCTATAGCCAGGCGCTTAAAAGACAGTTGGACGCCATACAATTGCCAGATGGAGTGGCACTAATACAATATGTAGACGACATCCTTCTAGCAGCGGACACCATACCAATAGCCGTCACAGCCACCATCAAACTACTCCATTTTCTTGCTGAGAATGGTCACAAGGTCTCCCGAAAGAAATTGCAGTTCTGTAAATCACAAGTGACCTATTTGGGTCACCTTTTATCCAAAGAAGGGAGGAAACTCACGCCTGACAGGATCCAGACAATTCTAGACACCCCTGTCCCCAAAGATCAGAAACAAGTCCGCTCTTTGATAGGTCTCACTTCATTTTGCCGACAGTGGTTACCGAACTTTAGCCTCATTGTCAAACCCCTTCTCTCCCTCCTAGCTAAAGACATCCCCTCACCTCTCCCCTGGACCCACGAATGCCAGTCAGCCTTTAAAGAACTACGCAATGCCCTTTGTTCAGCGCCTGTCCTAGGAACCCTGGATTACTCCAAACCATTCTTCCTCTACACGCACGAGAGGGAAGGATGTGCATTGTCTGTCCTAACACAATCAATTGGTCACAAACAATGCCCTTGTGCATATTTCTCTGCCACCCTCGATCCAGTAGCCAGAGCGCTGCCAGCGTGCCTGCGCGCAGTGGCAGCTGCAGCAGTATCGATACGCCAGAGCGAAGGAATAGTACTCTCCAATCCAGTCACTGTTTTAGTACCCCATGCAGTAGACACACTACTAAACCATACCAAAATCCAACACTTGACTAGCGCCCGACTGACAGGATATGAGTTGACCCTGCTAGCACCGCACATTACCCTAAAGCGATGCACCACCCTCAATCCAGCCACACTGTTACCCCTACCCGAAAATGATCCTAGCGTGACTCCACTACACGACTGTGTGACACTAACCGATGAACAAACAAAGAGTAGAATAGATCTCAGAGACACCGCCTTTCTAGAACCAGATGGAGAACTATGGGTGGATGGTTCGTGCATCAAACTCCCCGACGGCACCACCTCAGCTGCATACGCTGTCACCACAGCCCGAACCGTTCTGGAAACAGCCCGTATTCCCCAACGTTCAGCCCAGGCTGCAGAACTCATTGCCCTCAAACGAGCATGTATCTTGGCGACTGACACAACAGTTAACATATACACCGACAGCCAATATGCCTTCGGGGTGGTTCACCATTTTGGGATCTTATGGAAAGAAAGAGGGTTCCTGACTTCACACGGTACACCCATCCTGCATGGAGATTTAGTCTCCGCCTTGACGCAAGCAGTCCTCCTCCCCAAGAAGTTAGCAGTGATAAAATGCCAAGCACATAGGAAAGTGACTGATCTCATTGGACAGAGAAATGCACTAGCAGACGTTACTGCCCGAGCCACGGCAGGAGACAGAACTATGACACGAATGTATGTGACCAGGTCACAAGCTGAATGATGGACTGACGCTAGGACCACTGTAAGGGACATACAGACTACAGGCACACAAGACGAATTGACCAAGTGGGAAAAGGTGGGACTAAAAGACGAGGAAGATTGCTGGAGAACTAAAGACGGAAATAAATGGCTGTTACCCAATGCCTACCTCATCCCCATATTGACCATGGCACATTTACCAGCACACATAGGCTCCACCCCCATGATTGAACTAATCACCAGAGTATGGCATAACGTCAAGATAGCAGAATCTGCAAAACGCCTAGTACAACAATGTATAGTCTGCCTACAACACAACCCAGGGAAGGGGACAGTAGTACCACGGGGAGGGTTTGGAGTCCCTGACCACCCCTTTGAAATCCTTCAAATGGATTACATTCAACTAGAGAGATGGCTTGGTCTAAAATATGTCCGGGTGGTTGTGTGCGCTTTTAGCAAATGGGTGGAGGCATATCCCACCCGCGACAATACCGCCTTAGCCACTGCAAAAGTATTGCTGAAAGAATTCTTCCCCCGATACGGCCTTTGCAGAATTTTATGGAGCGACAACGGCCCCCACTTCGTAGCCGAGGTGATACAGAACATACTGAGAGGGTTGGGGTAAAACAAAAGTTCCATGCCGTCTTCCACCCCCAATCAGCGGGCCTGGTAGAGAGACACAATGCAACGTTGAAACTAAAACTAGCCAAAATAGTTGCCACGACCGGGTTGAAATGGCCCGACGCCCTCCCATTGGCATTGTTATTGATGCGCTCCACCCCAACCAAACACAGACTGACCCCGTATGAGGTGGTCTTCGGCAGGCCTATGAGCATTTGGGCGGCACCAAGACCCACCTCCATTAACGATGTCCCGAACATATTAATGTCGGATTACTTGCATAAATTGACAAACGAGCTAACAATTATCCACCAACAGGTGCAGCAAGCCTTGCCTGACGTATCCAGGGGCCCGGGACATGAAATAAAGCCAGGCGACCATGTATTGATTCGCAACTTCCAAAGAACGAAGAATCTGGAGCCTAGGTGGACGGGCCCCTGGCAAGTCCTGATCACCACCCAAACTGCCCTCCGAGTGGAAGGAAAACGAAACTGGCTGCACGCTCATCATTGCAAGCGAGTCCCTCCAACCCTGGCAACCTGTGAAGGGGTGGAGGTGCAAGAGGAAGTACTCGCGAGAGACCGACCAGCTCTGAGTTGCTACCCACAAGAAGACACCCTCGAACTATCAGAATTTCCCGACCCCACGGTGCCATCCAGGAAAGGGTACAACCTAAGATCGACGAAAGGAGGGAGCTCCAACGACCAGGCCACTAACTAAGTCAAGGTCTCAGATCAGTAGCACAGTCAAACAACGCTACCAGGAAAGCGCCAGACAAAAGTCTGTGGTCCTAACAGTTGTTGAGCTCCTCGAAGATGATGGAAGAAACTGAACACCTGCAAAACCACCGTAAAGACACCAAGACTGCTAACCTGCACAGCACAAAGACAATTGCACTTGTAGCCGCATTTCTCACCTGTCTCCTGCTAATGGTCGCACTCTGGATCATTGAAGAGAATGCACCTGCATACAGAACATTGTCACCCACCATGCAACCAACCACCAAGAAAGAACACTACCTGGTATCACTACCGCCACATCTCCAAGAACGACGCAAAGAATTCTGGAATAATTATTTCGTGCAGATGTTGCACCAGCACAATCTTGCCACCAATGCTACCAACTGTTGGGTCTGTGGGCTGTTACCACATGCCACTGAACATTCCATCCCATTCATCCCTTCGCCCTTTTCTATTCACGGATCTTGCCTTGCCTGGATGATGCTCCTACAAGAAAGTTACAAAGACAATGCCACTTCCGACGGAACAATCGCCCAGTTCTACAACGAGTTCTGGCGAAACAAAACAGGAAGGACAGCCGCCCCCTTCTGCCCTCACACCTTCATTGCGACATTCCAGATTAATGTCCCCTCCAAAGAACGAGTGGAAATGCAAGTGTTCAATAATCCTAACAGAGCCACATTTTCCTACCTGAAGAAAAGACTTGCTGCAACACTGACTGTGGCCCTATCTGTGGTGAACGTCTCTGGCCTTGTATGCATTGAAGGCCGTGGGACTAAGAATGTGGGTCACAGCACCTGTAGCATTGTAAGGACTTTGAACACTGCCAACCCCCAGCGCTTGTTGCATCACCCAATATGTACTTTGTTTGTGGAACCAAAGCCTACACCTGGCTCCCAAGAAACTGGGGGCACGTGCTACATCGCCTTTGTTTTGCCACCAACCTACACAGCCCGTGCAGAGCATCATCGAGAAAAGCGTTCTAAAGACATTGATCAAGCAGACTCTGCCTCATCACAGTTCCTCAACGCAGCAAAAGGGCTCGTCCCGCTATGGGGTCCGATGGCAAACAGCCGAGCCATCAGACATCTGTCCCAAGCGGTAGAGACCGCCCTGAACGTCACTGCTGGCATCCTCACCAACAACACTGCTGAGCTCCAAGCGATCCGTCTGGTTACCCTGCAAAATCGGATGGTCCTGGACATGGTACTAGCGGACCGTGGAGGAGCATTCCGGATCATCGGTGCCAGCTGCTGTGTATACATTCCTGATAATTCACCTTCTGTCTATGAAGCAATCGAACATCTCCATAGACTATCTTCAGAAATTCATCAAGGATCAGAGACTTGGACAATTGGAAGTTGGCTTTGGGGCATCTTGAAGGAGTGGGGTTGGAAAATATCAATGATTCTCTTGGTCCCAGTATTGACAATATGTGGTTGTTGTTTGGGTATACACTGTATACCACCTTTGTGTTCTCTTTGCATAACTACCTTGCACCCTAAGACTATGGACACTCAGCTAACAAAAATGAGAGTAATGTATGATCAAGAGATACAGGACATTATGGAGATCGAAATAGACTGACAAGCTGGCTAGTTATGTTCAAAGGGGCCACTGTTAAAAGCAAAGCGACAATCGTGAACATTACCTGCGCCATCTTGTCTGGTGGAATTCTATGTGCACATAAGTTGCAGTCATTTTAATCTATCACAGCCATTTTGTACTCTGTTGGTCACCTTTGTTTCACCCTGCCCTTACTAGCATCCCTCTGACCCTCTGACCGACCTGGTACGTGTGCTGGGGGCTATAAACTCTATTTGCCTCAACAAACCTCAGCGCCACTTGCTGCCACAAACTCGTTTTTCCTCTCATCTCTGTTTTCAGGCAAACCTTTGGACACTCTACCCCTCACTGCACCTAGTTACACAAACAGGTTCCAAACACCAAAAAGACTCTTGCAACATGATTTATTGCACTGCAAACAGCAAGACTTGTTGTTACCAACAATGGGACCTGTTTTTATCAACAGAACGGACTCTTAGATCTGGCCGGTCTCACATGTTTTAGACCCTGAAGCAAGGTCCAGCTGCAAGATAAGATTGTCTGTTTGACCTGGGCGGGAAGAGAATTACTGTTGGGCTTGTGTGACAACCTGCCCGGGGCGGGGACCCCAAGCTTGTGTAACCATGTTGATGAAACCAATGCATTGTGTCAAACCTGTATAAAAGGAAGAGCCAAAGGAGTTATCAGCAGAACACCTCCCTCAGACATCCCGGTGTCTGCAGTTGACGTGATCTCCTCATGAGAAATAAACCTTTTTCTTGTCTTCCAGTTTCCAGCGCTTGCCTCATTATTTTGATAGCGAACCCAAAGTGAATTAGAGGTGGAACCCTGCACCAGGCGGCATTGAGGGTCTTAGAAGACTCGCTGCCTTTCACAAGTGCACGTAGATTGGTGTTATCTCGAGTAGATGTTTCTGGGTACAAGTCCGACAATGAACTTTGCTTTTTGACCTCTGCTGGCTTAGTACCCTTGACTGGGAACAATGTTCTTCACAATTATGTCCTCCAACTTACACGATCGGCCGCATTTCTGCTCCATCAGTGTTACATTACCCAAAACGCCAGTTTCGTAACTCGCGCTTTCGCATTTTGGTAATGCCGACTCAATGTCAGGTAAGAACTCCTCCTTTGCAGGTTTGTGACGGTTCTGGCAGTAACGAATAATTTGTACACAATGGCCACTATATACTGCTGATCACTTTTCTGATCGGGTGCCTCCTTATGTGCAAGTGGCTGCACAGAAATATATTGCCATCAAAGACACTCAAAAGAACATCAGAAGCACTCAAAAGGTTCAAACGGAATCCATTTATTCTGTTTTTGGCAGACGCGTTTCGGCGACCATTCGCCTTTCTCAATGCCATTCCCACAGAGAGTTTAGTGATTGCCAGTTTTTAAACAAGAAGACATGCTCCCATTGGTCATTTGTTTGTAGTCCCAAATGGCGGACTCCAATTCGTCAGTGCACGTAGATTGGTGTTATCTCGAGTAGATGTTTCTGGGTGCAAGTCCCACAATACACTTTGCTTTTTGACCTCTGCTGGCTTAGTACCCTTGACTGGGAACAATGTTCTTCACAATTATGTCCTCCAACTCTCACGATCGGCTGCATTTCTGCTCCATCAGTGTTACATTACCCAAAACGCCAGTTTCATCATGTGATCAAGGCCCGAGGAGGGGCTGAAACGCGTCATGGCGACTTGCACCATCAGAGAATAAAACGAAGCACTTACTTTGTGGTCCGTATCCGTTTTTGCCACAGACTTTGGAGGAGAGAAACGGGGTTTTTGTATATATATATTGGCAACTGGGAGGCTATTCTTAGGAGACTTGAGACATTTTAGAACTGGATAGCAAAATACCCCAGGGCTTGAATTCGAGTGAGGATTTTTACACATGCCTGTGATTTATTCCAATTGCTTTTTAATGAGGATGTAAGTATGTTCTTATACCCATTAAGCTGCTGCCTGCATTATAATTGTTTTTAGCTTTCATTTTATTTTTTGCACATTGCACTTTAGTAAGTCACGGCTGTGACTTTTATAGGTGAATTTTGGTACTGTTTGCACATGCACTTTAGGCAATCTGTGACATAGAAACTTCTGCAACTAAGGCCCACTTGGGCAGGACAAGGCTTAATTCATTGCATTACAACCCTTTTGGGCACATTGGTATTGACAGACCAGGTTTAACATTCATATACGGTCTGTAGATCATTTGGTAATATCTAGTGATTGTTTTACATGTTTTAGATATTTTGATATATTTTGGATATTTTAAACATTTTACTAAATTGTGCCTTTATTAATGCGTATATTTATGATGATAATAATATATTTGTCTGTGTTTATATACATGCATTTTGGTACTTTGCAGTGTTATTTTAAGCTATTTATACATATATTTATATATAAGTATTTTTCTATGTTCACTATGCCAATGCATTTTTTCAAACCATCACGTGCTAGCATTGTCACTTTAAATATATGAGAGCACTCCACATGCGCGTCATGTGATCAAGGGCACTGTGTTGCTCGAAACGCGTCATGGCGGTGGTGCAGGGCGTCCACTAATAAAGAAACAATTTGCACCAGTATCGGGTCTGCATTCGTCATCTTTCCGGCAGAAAGCACTTCATGGCGAAGCAAGCTATATATATATATATATATATACTTTAGCATGTAATGTCGATATATTTGTCTACTATATTTTTATAGTCTATATTTTTGTATCACAATATTTTTTACGTCAATAGTACGTCATAGAAACTACCAATGGTTATAACAGCTTGTTAGTCTGAGAAGCATGCGAGAAAGCTGGTTCTTTTGTTGGAACATTGTGATGCCAGGTGTCACTGGACTGTCGAGCTGTGTGTACAGACACCAATCTCCTAAAGCATCCCTTGGAATATAATGCTTCACAGGTAGACTGAGAGGGAGGAAGAGGGGAGAGCTGGAAGAGCAATGAGTAATGTAGTGTGCCATAAGTTGTTTGTATGTGGCAATCTCTTACGTTTATGAGAGCAATCAAAAGTTTCATACTAGAACCATAAGACAAGGGGGAGTCTGGTTAAATTCTACAAATTGAAAAAGGAGTCATTCAAGGCAGCTAGGAGAGGCATGGTGGCATTTGGTGTCTGGCGGTTTGTATGTTGTTTGGATTGTGACCACTGATACACATATCCATAGCCCCTATCCGAGAGAGAGTGCACTAATATATACATGTACTCTTGTAGAGGATTTTGTTTGCTGAGAAAGGAAGAGCCATTATATGATTGCCTGAACCACGTGTTAGTTTGTAGAGCTCTACCTGCTGAGAATACTGAGACTAGCACCACAGAGTCTAAATCTGAGGCTGAACATACAATCTGGACTGAACAGTGCCTTCATTTAATTTTCCTACATTTGTAAATATGTATAAAATAATCTTTTGCTGGTGAACTGATTATGTGGCCATGGACTACTGACTATAATTTGTTGTTCATGGAGATCTCTAGTTCCCTATGAAATAAGTGAAGATTCAGAATCATGCTGTAAGCAATCATCTGCTATCTTTTCATTCTAGGGTTTTCTAATTTTGTAAAGCACAATCTCTTTCAATTTAGAAATAAGTGTCCTTCTCTATCCATTGAATGAATCTTACTTGTTTTGTTTCAGAGGATAAACAATGCTAGGTCTGAAATTTTCACTTGTAAGAAAGGTGAAGGATGCATAAGGAGAAGTCATGACTCAGCATACAATGTAGCCTAAGAAAATAAAGTATTGGCAAATCTTTATTTTTTAATTTTATTTCTATTTATTTATTTGCGCAGTTACTTATAACCATTGCAATAATAACACCTCCGGTATAACCTTGAGTGCGCTAGTAGTACTGTATTGTACATATATTAGGATAACATCGCTACTCATAAAAGGAAGTCTTACGCAATGTCCTGGCTACGGATAAAACCATAGATATGAGTGTTAAAACATAATTTACACCAGCAACTAGTAGTCATCTTTTTCTTGTCGAAGTCTCAGTGCGAGGGTTCGAGCAGTATCGAGTCAGCCCCTAGGAGAAAGAATGGCAAATGCAAGTTTGTGGTGGGGGATACCAAGTGTGAAGTCGAGGCTGAGGGTCGAGTAGGACCTGATCGAGGGCTGCTCCGAATCAGTGAGGACCGGGAACCCTTGGCCATTTACAGAGGATACTGGTGGTCGGGGGCCCAAAGTAGGTGGCACCCTACCATTACTTCTGTATTGGCCAGACTGCCCCGGTGTCAATGGAATGCTGGTAACTCACTTTGTCAAAACGATTTCTTGCATAGATGTTCAAGGTGCACTTTAATGAAAATAGATTAGTGCAAGGAGTGGTTAAGTGGCGTGAAGGGTGGTGGCGGCCAAAACCCCATGGGCAGATGGTGGAGAAGATAAAAATATGGGGTGTAGAGATTGGTAAACCCGTCTAAAGGGGTTTAGTGTGTCAGTAAAACTCTGGGGCGTGTCACAGAGTAGTCAGCTATCAGTTTTTTGACCGCGGTAGCGGATTTCAAAAGGGATTGGCAAGGGAATAGTAGGTCTTCCAGGTTCTTTACATATTTGCCGCATCTCGCTAGAGTTTGAGAGTCTGTTTAGGAGAAACATAGTGCTGACGCCTCCAGGCATGTATGGATGCCCCTTTTTAAGTAGAGTGGCTTCAGAAGAGATCTCCTGGGGGCATCAAGGGAAGGACAGCAGCACAGGAGGTGGAGCCATGATTTGGTCTTATAGTTGCATAGTCTGCAGGCCCCCTTCTCTCAACTTTGGGCCCAGTCAGTGATTCCCAGACCTAGGAGGCGCAAAAACCTGATATTCCTATGGGCCGATTGGTTTAGGCTATCTGAGAGGTATGGTTGAGGCGTCCCTGGTGAATAAGAATCATTAAAGGCAGATAGAATATTTTTTTTAGGGGCTGAATGTCCTGCTGGTATGAAATTTGCCTCACCTGCTTGTTTATAACTGTTTTCCTGGCTACGTCGGGGATGGAGTCCGATTTTAGCGCTGTTTCTTCGATTTGTAGAGATCTTGTGGCCTTTTGTTGGTTCCATGGGTTCCAGGGCTCTCGAAGGTTTCTTTTAGGCGGGCCTTTAGGGTGTTATCTGGGGCTTTTAATACCCTTATATAGAATGTCAGGGTATCAGCCTTGCATGTATGTGATTGTCTCAGAAGGCCCAGCTCGAGTAGTATTCTTACCCTATGTATATATTTGGGAAGCTCGAGGACTCATTTGTAGGTCATGCATTGGGCGTTGTCTAGGCTGGCCGCACTCGCATCTGGTGCCCGTAATGTAGGGCGGGAAGAAGAGTGGCTTTTATGACCTTTAGTATATGGTCGGCTGAGGCACTGTGCAGGGTCCGGTTAAGGCTTGTCAGGCTGTGTGTTATAGCTCCGGCTCTCTTTTTCAAGGTGGCTAGATGGACTGAATCATACCCCCAGATAGTTGTACCTAGGTGTAGTTTTGATTGTGGCGGCTTTAATACTCCAGGTTAAAAAGTTCTTTTTTCGGCAGCGACCGATGATCATGACCTTGGTCTTGTCCTGATTAATTTTGAGAGAGTTGGCTTTGCTATATTCGTCGATCCTGCTCAGGGCACATTGGAGTTCGGATTTGGTGTGGTCCTCTATGACGATGTTGTCAGCATATTGTAAGATGTGCTATTTCGAGTGGCCCAGTTGTGGAGGGAGCATGCTGCTGTGCTCCAAAAATCTGCTGAGGTCAGCTGTGTAGATGTTGAACAGGAGGGGTGCGAGAATGCATTCTTGCTTCAGGCTGTCTGAGGTGGAGATTTTTGCTGAAACGGTTGAAGGGCCAATTCTCACTCGTACCCATGTATTCTTGCGCAGAGAGATGAGAGCTCCAAGCAGGTTTCCGGGGATCCCCCAGGCGTCTAATTTCTGCCAGAGAGTGCTGCAGACCACTTTGTCAAAAGCAGCACTGTAGTCAAGAAAATAGCAGTTAAGAGGAAGTAGACATTTTTGGGCTGCTCGATGACTCAGGATGGCTAGGGCAGTGATGTTGTCTATTGTGGAAGCGCTATGCAGAACCCAATTTGGAAATAGGGTAGGATGTTTTTTCCGCCACGCATTCTTCCAGTGAGGTGAGGACACACCGAGCATAGACCTTGGCCTCGAGTTCTAATAAGGCAATGAGTCTGTAGTTGGAAGAAAGGGTAGAATCCCCTTTTTTGAAGATTGGGCATGAGGTCGAGCCTCTCTACGAGTCGGGGATCTGTGCTGCGATGTAGAGATGGTCAAAGAGGGGGGTTAGCAACTTAGCCCAGTCTTCCAAGGAGCATTTGAATGTGATAGCAGGGAGGCCATTGGGGCCAGGGCATCCGTCGTTTTTCATGTTTTTCAAGAATCTGCGTACCTGGCCAGGTGTGGTCAGAGCATGGGTATCCATCAGTGTGTTGTCGTTTGTCCCTCTGCTAGGAATGTCGGTGGGGCCTGGGGTCTCGCAGCAGTATTGTATATTGACGTGCCATATCTAGGCTGCCTCTGGGATTGCGTTCCCCCTACAACAGTTGGAGGATCAGAGTTTGTTGATGTGATTCCAAAAGTGGTCCGAGCTTTTCTCTTTTAGCATGCAGTGTATTTTTATCCATTCCTCCTGTCAATTAAGTCAATTAAGTTTCTTGGCTTCCCATGTTCATTTTGTATACAGTTTACGTAGAATGGCCAAGTTTTTAATGGACAGTGTGGTATGATTTTACTTGTGTGAGCGAGTGGCTCTCCTTAATGTTTTCGTGCGTTGACAATGGCCTATTGTGGGGTTTCCACAGAGGTTTCCTGGGATATAGGCCAGGGGCACCGGGTCCCATTAGAAGGTCTCGTAATTTGGTTATTAAATTGTCCCATCTGTGGGGGTAGTTCGCAGGGGGGTCCTTAGTGAAGTCCAAGCTTGCGTCTTTGAGCCATTTTCCCACCTTGGCAGAGCCTGAAGCGCCCCTTCAAATGCAATCGTTATGTCTCAAATTGTGATTTCCAAGTTACAGCTTTTGCCCTTGCCAATGTTTGCCTGAAGCTTGAAAAGGCTGCTGGGTAAGCACAGCAGCAGGGGAAAATAACCACCAAGCAGGCTCATAGAGTGAACAGCATCCTGGTGGAAGGGCAGAGGAGGGTTAAAGTACTTAACGTGAAATAAGTGACTACTGTTTAGCTGTAAAATAATCCATCATGCATCCCAATGGATGTGGGAGGATACTTTCAAACATCCAACAGAAAGAGGCTGCGACTAACGTACTCATGTGGGATGATTCAAGATTTGATTGGGAAGGATTCTGAACAAAGAAACCAATGGCTGAAGGATGCTGACCCAAAGCCAATTGTACAATTTATTGTTTGAAAAATACAAAGGTCTTTAATTACGCCAGACCTACTGAATACATTGCCACTTAGCTAATTGTTTGCAGCAGAACATTTACCAACTGGCTTCTTTGTACACCACAATCACTATTCCGTTTCAATTTTTTAAGATATAAGTTGTAATATGTTAGATAGTTTTGTTAAGCGCTTGAATGCCCATGGGCGTCTTGGCACTAGCTGAAAGACCGCAAAAGAAATTAACCCAAGGACATTTTTAGCAGGACATAAAAAGGTAGGTTTTTAGCAATTTCCTGAAAGCCAGCACATTTCGCATGGATTTGATATGAAGGGGAAGATTGTTCCAGGCTTTTGTGGCTCCCACGGCAAAGCCTCCGCCGCCCCAGGAGGCGCGCTTATACCTAGGTACTGATACCAATTTAGCACAGGCGGATCGCAATGATCTGGGACGTGAGTACCAAATAAAACTATTCTTAAAAAATTCAGGACCTTGGTCATGCAAGGCCTTATTAACAATACATAGAGCCTTAAAAAGCACCCTGTGCCTCACAGGGAGCCAGTGTAGCTTTCTAATGGAACGTGCAACAGAGTTATATTTGGGGATTTTTAAAAGAGTACGAGCCGCAGCATTCGGCAGTGTCTGTAATTTGTTTAGCACATGCTGATGGCCATTTAAATACAGTCCATTCGCATATTCAATCCTTGATAACACAAGCGAGGTGAATACAGTTTTCTGTAATTGATTGGGTATATATGGAAGGATTTTTTTTATTAATCTCAGAGTGTAAAAAGCAGCTGAAGTGACTGCATTTACCTGATCTTGGAGAGAGAGTGAGTCATTTATAATAACTCCCAAATTTTTGTTTTCTTCACCGGCAAGGGGAATGGGCCTAACTCCACAGGCCACCATTCCGGAGACCAGAAGGATGGCTAGGAGCCGAAAATAGGAACCTCTGTCTTCCCTGAGTTTAACTTCAGGCAGTTCCTGGCCATCCATAAGCTGACAGCTTGCATACACTCATGGAATCTTGCCACAACAAAAACTTCAACCCCACTATCCAACGAGACAACTATCTGTATGTAATCTGCATAGGAAGTTAGGGTGAAGCCGAAGGATCTGATTAGGTCTGCCAGAGGAGTGACGTAGACATTAAACAGTGTAGGGCTAATTGTCGATCCCTGGGGTACACTGCAAGGCCAAGAAAATTCATGAGACGAGAAGTCACACAATCGGGCCCACTGTACCCGTCCGCTAAGAAATGAGTCTAGCAATTTCTATGCCGCCTTTGTTACCCTTATTCTGCTTAGCCTCTCCATCAGCAGCCCATGATTTAAAGTATCAAAGGCTTCTGATAAGTCAAGCAGAATCAGAGCCGCTCTGCCCCCATTATCTAGAGAACTTCTAATTTCCTCTGTTGCTTTTATGAGAGTGGATTCCGTGCTGTGTCCGGCCCTAAATCCAAATTGAGTAGAATCCAATAGGTTATTATCCTGGACATGGCTAACCAATTTTTGCATATACAAAGAAAAATGGGGTGGGCACCCATTATGGAAGTCAGTCCTGACCCTCACCATTAAAGAGCTCAACAGTATTTCTGTCCCTCCCAGGGGCAGATTGGTGGCTTATCACCAATCTACTGTTCATGGTGGGGGCATGAAATCTCACTAAATCAACAGGGATTTAATATTTTATAAAGATACCAATAGGGTGGTGTGGCCTGCCCTGGCATCTGGCCTGACCCTTACCCATGAAGGGCCCAACAAACCTCCTACCTTCCCAGAGAGGGAGGCACAAAGCCCACTTGGATCCAAGGATTTAAATCGTGCTTTAAAAAGGAAATTAGGTCAGAGTCGGCACACCCAGGCAGTGGACCATAACTTCATCTCTAAAAGATCGAACAGTCTTTCTGACCCCCAAAGGTGGGGATAAAAAAGCCTACTTGATGCTTAGGAAGATATTTTTTAAATCAGTTGCAACTGGCTGCAACCCCCCACCTGGAGCCATAATAGTCTTGTTCTCATACCAGCACATTTTCTTTCCCACAATGCCCTGGAAATGTCAGAGTATAAATAACAAAAGGCTATTTTTTCCTAATCATGTGAGAGAAAACGTGGGCACTACTAGCCATTAGGCAAATTCTGACCATCCCACGTTTCCAAACTTCTCCTCATTGAAACATAGCCTCCCATGTGTTGTTGGACCTAATGAACGTTATTGTAATGGACCAAAACTATTACCATGTGAAGACTTTGTTGACACCACATTGACTTCACATGGTTATAGTTTGGACTGGTCCTATCAAAGACAATTGGCCCAGCCAGACAATAGGGGTGTAGATGTTATTGGCAGAACTGTGGAAATGCTGGGTGGTAGGAATTTTGTGGATCCCCACAGATTTTGAAACTTTCCCTCACAGAAATGTAAGTGTTCAATAACAGGTTTTGTCACCATTTGCCTGTATGCATAGAATTAGAGAGTGGACAAAGAGCTTTGAGGGAGCAGAGGCATCAGCAGTTAGGTTCCTCCACCAAAGAGGAGCCCAGGAGCCATCTGGCAACTCCTGAAGTGTTTATTCAGATACATAAGACGAGGAAACAAGGAAGAAGTAGAAAGGAATGAAAAGAGTGGGAAGAGAGACAGAAATGTATGTAAGTCTGGGTTGTTTGGAGGAAAGATTACCAGTGAGGAAGTAGTCACAAGTGAAGAAGCTAAGATGTGTGAATGATGAGAGTAGAAATAAGTAAGGCATAGAAGCTGGAAGCAAGGGCAGGGTGAGAGGCAGGAGAGAAGAAGGGGGTTATAAAATATTGTCCTTTGAAGATGTAAGATCACGAGTAAGAGCATACTGAAGAAAAAGTTACAGAGCAAAGTAAATTTAAAACAAGTGTGTTTTATTTCTTTGCAAAATTGCAGGCAGTCTTCTTTTCATCCAAGGTTTTTAGGCACAGAGTTTCATAGAAATTGGGGCATCACCTGAAAAAGACTGCTTGGAAGCCGGGTGTGATCTCAGTGCTTAATTTGTAAAAAAAAGAAGTGCCAGGGCTCTTTTCAGGAGGCCACTGCAGCTTGCACCACATGGTGCCCCTGCCATGTTGCCAATGATCGTAAAAACACAGCTACTAACCGTCATACTCCTACAGGTGTGACAATTCATACTATTCCAGGTCCCCAAAGCTATAAGAATGGCTTGTGCGGCAGCTAATAGTCATTTTTAATGTATATTGAATTAATAATTAACTGTTGTTGTGGTCTTCTTTAAATTACCCAGACTGTCACAAGCACCAGTGTTGGCAATTAAGTTCCGGGGCCGAGCACCAGAAACTACCGGCTCAAATTAAGCACTGTGTCATCTCAATTTCTTCGATTAGAATCTGAAAAACTGTCTTATTTTGGGACATTTGTTCCCACTGAAGATTATTAGATGGGGTACAAGTTTAGTTGTTTTTGATGGTGAGGAACATCGAATGAGACATAAGTAAGTTTGAATTTAGTTCTGGGTAGCCAAATTAATTCACTAGAGTTCAGAGTGATGTGGTCAGGTTTTGCAGTTCAATTTATCAAGGTAGGGGCACAATGCATACGTGTGTGGATAACCAAGTGAAAGTCGCTAGTTTGAAGGAGTCAATTTATTTGTTTATTTTTTTATCAAAAAATAGGCTTGTACTCAATGATTTTAGGGTGTTTTTATGTGTGTAGACCTCACTCTCTGGTAATATTCACTTTTCTAAGTTTCTGGAAATGATGTTCCCTTCCTGGATATAAATTTAGGACCCAACTGTGTCAGTAAATAAGTGCTACAGCTGATATACCCTAGATAAGGTGGTATTAAAGAAAACAAACATTTGGATTTTAGAGTCATTCACAATAAGACTCTTATCCGAAAGATGAGTCAACCCTTTGTAATGAAAGTACAACTTAAAACAGTTCCAAGACAGTGGATATCTTCTACACTCATCTCTTCTATTCTATCGGATTTAGGACATAGTGAATCACATCCTATGGGAACGAATCGTACCTGCCTCTCAGAGGTGGTATCATTGGGTGCTGGAGTTGTGGCCTCTCAATATTAATAATGGGGTAACCCAGTATTATGCAGAACCTGGGGCATGCTTAACAGAAAACAAACAGTGGTTCTGCCATATGAAAAAGGAACTTATTTTAGAAAGTCAATGTTTTGATCCTCTCAAAGGTAGGATCCTCAATTAATGTTGTAACGCATACTGACCATAGACATATAAACAAATAAGAAACAACTCTATTGAAAAAGGCTCATTTGAGATATATTGAAATTCATATATCAAATGTGATGAAAAAACATATCAATGATTAGACAGGACAAATACACATTACATATTACATAACAAAATACAAAGTACAACTCAATAACATAGAAAAGTGTGACAAAGAAATAATAGGTGTTTCACATCAATGACATCACAAAAACAAACTTAATCTAGCATCCAAAATATATCAAAATAACCCTGGATAGACACGTAAATTCTATTCTTTCTACAGTTCTGTCTATTCAGGCAAAGGACACATAAAATCAACGTTGACGTTTCGACCCCCTATTTTGAATGTGAGTAAGCAACATCACCATGGGGTCTTCATCAGGACTGTGATCTAAAGGTGTGTATAGCCTGTGTGATAAAAAGGAATATAGATTTTAAAGGGTCAGTATGTGTGCGTGAAAAATAATAATTTTTTTTTAAAAATGAAGAGTGTAGGTTGAGAAATAATCTCACCTGTCTGTGAACGGAATCACAGTGAGATAGTTGATGGTACTTCAGGAAATTAGTGCACTTATGCAACGATAATGAATCCAACCTGCATGATAAAATGTATATATATGGAGTCGAGAGTCGAGACTGTGAACAAATTCATAAAATCATATGGCAGGAAAAATTATCCCTACCTGGAGCACCGAGTTTTGAGGAAAAGAAAAACTCCAACATCTATTTCTCAGGAGGATAGTCTGGGCAGTCACTCTTAATGAGATAAAGATCCTTATTTTACGAGGTAGCCTAGGCTTCCAATTGTCTAAAAGGGAAGAAAGTGGTATATCAATACAAGGGGCTAGTGGAGACACACTCCTCTATCAGCCCAAAAAAAGGGGTTCATATCCAATGAACAATACTGCTTACCTTGACGCACGGAGTCATGAAGGGGATAAATCCACAATCTTCGCCACTCTAGTCGGCTTCAATGAGCCACATGTAAACAAGGAGCAACTAGTGCTTCCTTTGATTCTAAAAAAAGGGGGAGGAATAAAGAGAGTGTTTTAACCTTACAAAAATGTCTGCATTTATGTCTAATTATACTTAAAAGTATGGGCCAAAAGAGTAAAGTACTGACCTCCGGCATACAGGAGGAATGCATGTTGCTCGTACGGGCATCCCGAAACGAGTGGCAAAACGCATGACTTTATGTGGGGAAAAAAACGTGTATTGGGGCCAATTAAGTCGTTCGTGCACTTCAATCAGAACAGAGGTTTGACTAATTTTTCTAGATGAATAAATGGATTTTCCTGAGCAAATGCCGGGATAGGCGGCGCTTCAGAATGAATCCATTAATGGATGGCCTGGCAGAAGAACTGATGACCGTGGATTGGGGGGGGGCAGGTTTCAGTCCAGGCTTTGGCTCAACGTTTTGTGATTCTGGGCAAATCACTTCGTCTCCACGTGCCTCAACAAAAGTACACAGAGGGGCATATTCTCAAGGACACATCGCCGAGTTAGCGGCACTTTATCGCAGCCAAAGTGGCGATATATCCATTGCACCATTCACAAGCAGGTGCTAACAGCCGTCATCACCAGTTTACCCACGATAGCAGCCGCAAAAAACATCGCCACGGATGACACCGGCAGCTAACGCTAATGATATGCAGAGTAGGCGTTCCCTTGCAAAAACCCGCAAAAACACCACTCCGCAACATTCTCAACGACCAGCCAGATCGGCGATAAGATTCAAAAACATGCGATAAGGCGCGTTAGCAGCATGGATTTAACACCTGCTCCTACCTGGTGCTAAGTCGGACGACAACCTGCACCATAAAAGGGAGCCCAGCCCACAGTCACACCAGAAGAACAACAGATGTCATGGAGCTACTGATCATGCAGCTCGGAGCCCCAAACGGGCCACAACACCCACCGCCACCACCGCCAGGGCCCCCACCCCCCAGGACCCCCCGGACTACCACAGAGGCAGCGCAGACAAAGACACCGGACCTTCCGAAACGCACCAGCCTCCGAGACTTAACGCCAGAGGAAGTCATTGCCCACTACAGGCTCAAAAGGACAACCATCCTCTGCATCCTGACCCTCATTGCCCACAGGCTGACGGTACCAACACAGCGGAGAACCAACATCCCTCCGCAGACAAAGCTGCTGGCCGTGCTGCACTTGTTGGCCTCTGGGACCTTCCAACCAACAACTGCCATAGTCGGAGGAGTCTCACAGCCAGCCCTGTCAAAGTTCCTCACACCTGTCTTGGATGCCATCATCAGCTTGGTACCCCAACAAATTTTCTTCCCACACACTGCACAGGAACAGCTGGAGATCAAGCAAGGATTCTACGCCATAGCTGGCTTCCAGCACATGTTGGGGGCAATCGACTGCACACATGTACTCCTCGTGCCCCCTGCCGCCACTGCACACAATTACCGCAACAGGAAACACACGCATTCCATCAATGTGCAGGCAATAGTGGACAACCGGGTACTCTTCACCAATGTCGTCGCCAACTACCCAGGCAGTGTGCATGATTCCTTCATCTTCCGACAGTCCATCATCAACCAGCGCTTTCAGGATGGCACCTATGGAAATGCACTGCTCGCCGGTAAGTAACAACTGAACACACCACACACCTCAACTCCACCAACATACAACTCACATCTCTGGGAATGCACACATCACAAAATCACATACAACATGACAACCAACATCCCCACATGCCAGACACGACAACACAACTTACTGTGGCAACCTGGGCTAGCCATGTACACAAGCCATCAACCACATGGCACCTCAGCCACACAATAGCAGAATGTGGGGAGAGGTGGGAACCAGGCATGTGCGAAGGAGGCAAGTGACCCATGAATGTGAATGTACACAACGCCAAGTGTGGCGTGGATGTGCTGGACAGACTTGAGTATGCAGTCCACAGACATTTCCATGTCGACGTACACTGCTGGTGTCTGCAGTGTACTGGACAGTGAACGCAACCATGTTACCACAGCCAGTGGGGAAGAATGCGGAAATGTAGCTTGTTACGTCCCCCCCTGTAAGCGTGAGCGGAGTGGGCTGGCCCGGCGTACACCAGGCCAGCGTAGGGGTGTGAATAAAAAGCCTGTTACTCTGGGCGTGGTTCTCTTCCGGAATGGCCAACGTGTCTGCCAGGGCGGCGCCTCTCACCCCGCCACGAGGTCGATGCCGTGAGCGGCCGTGCCTGCGATCCTGTGCGCCTGCTGTACCCCAGGCCGCTGGTCCCAAGACCCGTCTTGCCCGCCCCAGCGCACCCATGCCTCACTGCTTACCTGCCGACACTGGCGTGTGTCAAAGAGGGCTCACCACGTGCCAGTGCAACCTCCAAGCCCGAGGCCCGCGACCATGGCAGCCTCCTCAGACCATCACGGCCTCCGCGATACAGGCCCCCAGTACTCCTTTCTCATTGACGTACTCCACCGCTGCCTCCGGCCTACACTGCGGTCCAGTAGGCCACACATTTGGAACTGAGTCTTGATTATACAATGGCAGAGTACATACGTTTATGTCAGATTTTATATCACCGTACTCCCTTCGATGTGGTGCCACCAACTCTGTGCATAGCATTCCAACAACACGTGTCTGTGGGCCCTTGCTGACTACTGCCTTCGGCCTACACTGCAGCCCAGCACCGCGGGGTCACCTGTGTACTGCCTACACTGTGGTCCAGCAGGCCTCACACCAATCCAATCCAGTCCCGACCAGGCAGGGCACGGCATCGTCGCAGGCTGCACACATGCCCAGCTCTGGTGCTTCTACCTCCGTCAACCACAAGTCATCGCCACATGGCATTCCAACGTCGTGTGTGAGAGTACCAGGAGGAGCTGCCTGAACAGCGGTTGGCCCGCGCTGACCGCTGCCTCCGGCCTACACTGCAGTGAAGTAGGTCACACATTTGGAACTGAGTCTTGATTGTGCAATGGCAGAGTCCATATCATTGTAAGCAAGGAGAGGAGTAAGAGGAAGATGCGGTTCAGTCCGGATGAAAAGAGGATCCTCGTTACGGAGGTGACCGAACACTACCAACAACTGCTCTGGTGCCACTAACTCTGCATCGCAAGCCAAGGACACGTGGCTGGGGGCCCCTGCTGACCGCTGCCTCCGGCCTACACTACGGTCAAGTAGGTCACACATTTGGAACTGAGTCTTGATTTATTTATGGCAGAGTTTATACCATTGTACAGGCCTCATCGCAGACTGCATCCCCTTTCAGCTCTGGTGCCACTGACTCCGTGCCCCGAAATTCATGGACACTCTCTGGTTGAACTTTGGTGGCGTCTGAGTCTATGGCCTGGGGGTTGTCTTCATCATCATGTAGCTGATACTGACTTGGTGTCAAAAATGAGTCTGTAGCATTCATCTACTCCATATTGCCTGTGTCTGCTTGGTACTGCCCTCTGTATCATGCCCTGGAAGATCACCTTCCACTGTCCCCCAGAACCCTCAGCGACATTCACCTTGGACATCGACGAGGACCCGCTCAGCTCTCGTGGCCCTACCTCAGTGCACCGGTAGTCACCGTCCCGTGGCGGTGTTCCATGTGCCGGCCGCTGTGCATCCGGGGCCACTAACTCTGTGCAGCTCAAGTCATGGACCCTTGCTGTTTGAACTGTGAACTTCTGATTGTCTGATCACTGTTGTAGTTGTTGCCAGCACCAACCACTCTTTGAGGGCTGGCTCACACTCACCCCACACCCATCCAGCACAGGCGTCACTGGACATGTGACCCTGGCAATAAAAGGGGCCAGGCGCACGTGCCCATAGCCAGTTCCACAAACTATCTAAGTGTGTCCGTGTGGTCATTGTGTATGTATGAGGGACCCGGGCCCTACCACATTGCATTGTGCTGTGTACAGCGGACGCAACCATATCACCTCAGGCAGTGGGTGTGACCTGGGACATGTATCTGTGTCGTACCCCCCTGTAGGCATTGCCGGAGTGGGCTGGCATACGACAGTCCAGCGTAGGGGTGTGGAGGATCACCCCGGGGCTAAGTGTTGGGCTTGCCAATGAAGTACCTAATGCGTGTGTCTCTGTTGTAGTGTCGGCGCCACCCGTCCCGCAATGGACAAAGTTGCAATGTAACATGCCCCCGGAGTGCGGGCTCGGCTGAAGGGATAAATGAATGAGCGCAAGCCCGCTCGGGGTCCGGGATCATACATGCCAACTGTTGTGTGTGTATCGCTATTGCCGCAGCATATGCCAAAGGTCTTGCCTCGACCGCATCGCGAGTTCAGCCAGCCATGAACTCTACATCTGTGTCTGCCCTATCCTTACCATAGACCTACACACACGTGGCCGCCTAGCCTTCAACGCACAACATCACAGTGTCGTTGTCAGGCTTGTGGACATGCGCAGACAGGCATGACAATGGTGTGCCGTAGGAGTGCAAGTGGTGCAACCATGCAGCGCACACAGGTAATTAGGCTAGGGGGGAGGGAGGAGCAGCAGTGAGGCTACATAATACACATTGATGGCGCTCATTTGCTGCAAGCAGTACATGTCACACAGGAATCACTATGACACACATATCACACGCCAATCAACTAGTGAGCCTGCCAACACATCATGCAGAACCAACTATTGACTCATGTCTCTCTGCACTGTCACAGGTGATCCAGGATATACACTCTGCCCTTGGATGATGGCACCCCTCCGAGCCACGAACACACAGGCCTAGAGGCAGTACAATGTGGCCCACAAACGCACCAGGGACATCGTGGAACGCACATTTGGCGTGTTGAAGTCACGTTTCAGGTGCCTGGACATCACAGGTGGGAGGCTCCTGTACAGCCCAGGCATTGTGTGCAAGATGATCGTTGCATGTTGTGTGTTGCACAACATATGTGTACGCACCAATGCCCCATGGTTACAAGTGCCAGATGCACTGGACGATGATGAGGAAGATGAGGCAGGTGGACCACACCCCGCTGCAACTGCAGCAGGAATAGCCCGTAGAAACAACATCATTGACAATTTCTTCACATGAGGACGTCACATTGTGACAGTCCTTAGCAATCATGAGACCGTACAAAATGACCACAGGCACAGCATGTGCAAATAAATTCATTTCAACACACATTCCCTGAGTTTCTGTATGTGTGCTGCAGTGTGGCACGGGGATCAGGGACATGATCCAGAGTCATTGTGGGTGTGCAGTGTGCTCTACTTAATTGTGCATGTGTGCCATTGTGCCCATCTCCCCCCGTCCCCCCAGTCCCTGGTCGGTACTCACCCTGTTGATGTTGTGTCAGGTCATGTTGAGCAGTGTCCCGATCCCCAACTCCTGGCACCGTATCCCGACTGATGACTGTGGCCACCATTTTCCCCATGTCATCCAGCTCCTGGTGTGCCGCTGGTCCCCCACCTCCAATCTGCGTTGCTGCTTTCATGTTGGCATCGAGTTTCTTCTTGGTTTTGCCCTTCACATCATTCCGGCGCCTCTTGACCTTTTCCATTGTCCTCCTCGACACTCCGACTGGATTCATGTTGTTCAAGATGTGCTGCCATATTTCCGTTTGTGTTGCCGATGACACAGTGGAGGTGACGAACAGTTGTTGGTAGAGTTCTGTCACCTCCGTGACGTTGATCCGGTTTTCCTGCGGACTGAACCCCGTCTTCCTCTTCTCCTTGCCCTTCCCCGGCCCCGGGGTTCCTGGCTGGTCGTCTGTGGTGCTTGTGGGGTTCGCATTGTCCTCTGCACTCGGTCCGGGTGCGTCCATGGTACTACGCAAAAAATTTTTTGCTCTGCTTTTATAGTGCATTTTTCTGCATGTCGCGTGGGAATCGCAGGCCAGTCGCTGGTAATCGCAGATTTTTGTTTCGCGATTTGGGTCATCGCAACTTTTTGGGCGTTCGTGTTTCGCATTTTTTCGGCATCGCGTTAATTTCAACGTGGGCATTTGTCGCGTTATCGTGAGACTATCGCATGGTGCCGCCGGGTTGAGAATACTGCGTTAACACAGTGTTATTTTCCCGCGATAGACTGTGATGTGCAAAGTTGCGTTAAGCTAATTTTGCGGTAATTATCACACGTTCTTGAGAATATCCCCCAGAGCATTCTGGTATGAGATGCATTCTAATCCTCTTGCGCCAAGTTTGCTGCTGTAAAAACTGCAACAAGATACATTTCGAACTGGCACACATTGGCTCTAGAGTCATTTCTCACAAGGCACCCTCTTTTGCAAAATAAGGTAATTTTTCATTGATTTCCAACAGCTTCAATAGGTTCCCAGGATTATATTTTTCACTTACCTTTCCAAACAACCTAGCTTCCTTCACCATAGGCACAAGCAAGAAAAACTGTTTCATTTGGACGCGGAAAAAGTCGAAATCTCATTAAAGTAGAAAGACAAACATTTCTGCTAATTCCCCAAAACGTTTTACTTTTGTACCATTGAAGTGTGACATATCATGATGTTCTTGGACTTTCTCCAAATTCTACTTTCTCAAGGTTTCCATGTGAAAAGGATCCGCATGCCTCCTTCACTGTTAACAAAGGGAAAACATTAATCTTTTTCTAGTGCGTTTAAAATGTCGTCACGTTGCTGCAGATTAACATAATGCCATATGTAAATCCATTTAACGCAAACCAATAAATGGAAAACTTTAATTCTGACTAAAAATTAAAAATGGTGTAATTTAAAGTACAATGAGCGATTTAGTTTTTACTGGTCCTCCCAAACTTAACATTTTGACTTTCTGTTTAAGATGCAAGGGGTGTAACTACAAACCACAGTTGAATTGAAACACCTTTGTCTCTAGCAAGTATGTATTCTGAATTCAACACTCTAGGGCTGACTGAAACCAGTTTAAATAACCCTCATAAATGCAAATTATTTGTTTGTGTACATGTATCCGATGTGTGTGTAAGTTTCTATGTGGGTGTGCTTGTGCAAAGACTGTGCAAAACATGCTTTGCACAAGTATCAAATGTGGGTCTGCGGTCAGCTAACAGAATCCTTAAAGATTCCTAGCAAGAAATGGTCCCTTGCTAGTTTGAAAATTTTTTGGGAAATAGCACTGTCCCAAGGTCCCTGACCCTATCGGAGAGATTCTGTTAATGGGCTAGAATCATAACTGTCCTGCAGTCCCAATTCACATATTGTACAGCCAGAACTACCACAAGTTAGATTGCTTTGGAGGCTTGCTTCCCACAAGAAAAGAGTACAAGCGTTCCAGCAAGCTTGATTCCCGGCTGGTTTGAGTAGGCTGCTTCCAACCATGGCAGACTCCAAAGGACCCTGTACCACACTGCGACCACTTAGGAAAAAGGAAGGACGACCCTCTTTCACCAATCACTATGATAGCATTGGAGTTAAAAGAATATGCCAGATTAATTAATCTGGGGGGGTTGTCAATGTCTCAGCACTTAATTGAAGCGTAAACGTTGGGGACAACCACTGGTTGAAAAACGACTAGAAGCATTCTCTGCACCAAGCATTATATACCTGACTCTCACCCCAGGTGCAGACTTTGCTATTTTGGTTCAAGAGCATGAGTGCCTGTGGACGAGTTAGAAAGAATGCAATACCACAGCATCAAGGGAAACGAGGTGGTGAGGGTAAGACCTTCTACCAGTGGCGGCTTGCAGTGGGAGTCCTGCGGGGCGGGGCAGGGGAGCGGCTGGGTGGGGGGTAGTGGAGTCGGACATACGACGGGCAGAAGTAAAGTAAGTAAATAAATAAATAAAACTATTTACCTTGCGCTCGCTGCATTGCCAACAACTAAAGATGTCAGTGGGACCGACGGATCACTGACAGAATATCGACATTGAAAATATCGATGTACAAAAATATCGAGGCAAAAATATCGTTGTCCAGAATATCGAAGTCCTATCTACATAATGGTAAGTACAAAAATATTGAGAAAAAAAATATCGTTGTTAAAAATATCGTTTTTTTTTTTAATATTTGAAAAATAATGTAAAACAAAGTAAATAATACATATAATTAAAAAAACATAGGGGTCTATTAGGATGGCGGGCGGAGGCACCACGGCGGTGCTGGCGGGGGTGGAAAATGCAATTTACCGCCCGCAAACAGCAGTCCTCACGGCCGCCATATTAGCATGGGCAAACATAGCCCATTTCCTGTCCGCCGCGGTGTGACGTGAACTGCCATCTAAAAGCGCCCGCCACCGCGGCGGTGGGAGCCAATGGAGACTCACCGCCGTGCGGAATGACGTCCCGTGCGCTGTACAAATCAGGATGCCCCAAACAGCCAGCCGCACCGCAGCAGAGAAACCGGCTAACCAGAGACGGCAGAAACACCACAGCGGAGCGAGCGCAACCAGATTCACGGTCCCTACCACCCGGTCACGACCGCAATGGACCCAGCCTTGCATGTTTTCCCGGCGCTGTACGTGATACACCACCAGCAAGTCATGAACCGTCGCGGACGCCGCCGCAGGTATGCAATGACACAACTCCGCCCACAAACACAACACACAACTCTCGGGATGACATAGGGTTCCTGTCCACACCAGACACCCTGGTGGGGACAGGAACACAACCACAAGTGCACCCACACATGTCCTACCTGTCAGTAAATCACCCCTCCGCATCCAGGCCACCCATCTAACGCAATCTTGCTGTAATGTCCCGGTCACGTCACCGCAGCGGTGAAGACGCGGGAAAACATGCGCACAATGCAGGAAGGCAGGGCCTGCACCAGGCATGGGCTGTGCACAAAGATCACAGGGCCACACCTCCACCCTCCACACACTAGGCCCCCCCCTCAAGGGACATGCCATGTGCCTCACCTGTGCCACCCCGTGTACAGCAACCACCCAGGTGACCCCACAGACTGCACCACACACTCCAAACAACAAGGGAGGCAGCCTCAGCAGGTAGGGCTGCAGAGGAAGACACAGCACAGAAACACATGGCCAGGGCAACCCTCACACCACACCTACACTACACTCATGGCAGCAAAACTGAGTCCAAGCACAAAATGAACACTCATACAGAATAGGAACAAACACTGAACTGGACACACAGCCTGTCAAGTTACAGAGACATACCCCATACTGACACACAGCCACATACACAGACCACATGTCAGCAGCAATGTAGGACCACAAATAGGAAAGCAAAAGTGAGGTGCACACCAATGGAAGGCCAAGGAGACAACCACTAAGCATTTGTACATCACATGCAAGATAAGGAACATTTGACGACACCCTTATCCCATCAAACCACATATGGCTGCCACAGTGAGTGAAATTAAACCACAGCCACCCCATTTGCAACAACTCAGGGAGACAGCAAGGCAAAACATGTATAGGTGCAGGAATGAAAGGAAGTCTCAGAAGTCAAACAGTCAACAGCCACACATCTGCATCCAACTACTTGATAGGTGTCGGTCAGCAGCACCACACACAGGGCCCATTGATAAACTCCACAACTGTCAAACACAAGTAGGATCCGCCACACATACCCCCACCCAAACCACACCCACATCACACAACACCAGTGTCAAACACACATAAGGGGGCCAATAATGTCCAGTCAATACATTGACAAACAATCACACTCCCTGGGGGGCAGACACAAACATCACACACACTCAGGGATGCCTGAACCAATGCTGACACCAAAACAACAGCCATACACCAACATCAATAACAACACACACAGGAGTACAACAAGACCAGACCTGACCTGTGCAGCAAAACTGTAGAAAGGCAATGGGAGCACAGACAGAACAGGAGAACTCAATTATCACCCAGCAACACTGCACAGACAACATACCCCAACACAGACAAGAAGTGCATCATCTCAAAACAATCATGGACACAAACTGGGACCAAGGGGCCTACAATGAAACACAGACAGACATACCACACCAGCCATCAAGTCAACATGGTGTCATAGTGTACCACCTCCATGCACATGCACAATCTTGACAAATGACAGCTCCCACATGAGAGGAGAAAATCCCCAGGATGCACCCAAAACAAGCCCAGGGAGAAGAATAGCCCTAAGTGCATGTGACAGACACACAAGTAATGCACACCACACTGGAAACACACATCATGTGGAAAACTAGCTGCAATGGTTGTTAGCATCAGCTGAAGCCATTTTGTTTGTGGCAGCCATTTTAGTTAGCCATGTGCTCGCCATGTGCTTTCTCCCTCTTCACTGTTGCCTGCTCTTGTATTTCACTTGAGTCAGGAACTATAATTAACTCCTTCAGTACTGAGCCAGAGCACTGCACATGCTCAGAAGGGTCTATCTGCTAGAATGCACCTGCTCTTAGAGTAACATTCAGGCTATTTTAACTAATATTAGCAATATTGTAAACCCTCCCACTCTGTTGACTAAGCAATTCCTATGTATCCTTATATGTAAAACTAGCTATTCATGTGCACACTTGTATCGCCTCTTTTTGAGTCTACATGCTAACTGAGCTATAAACTGGGCATAAAAGACCCAGAGTGTTTGTACTCCTTAGACTGTCTCCTACAGTGGCCTGCGGGTACTGTTTTGACACAGTCTCCCTTATGTGAGGTTAATAAAGTTGTTATTTTGATATTCCAGCTTCCGTGCCAATCTCTTCTTTGTTGGTTTAAGGACCAGGTGCATCAGTGAACCCCTAGAAAGGTTTTTTCATCTACAAATTGGTGCCCGAACATGGACCTCATCGGAGAAGCGGCTATCCAAGGGAGTGGTCTTGACGGAAGACAGGAATCTACTGAGGAGGTACCCTGCACGAGGAAGCTCTTTGTCTTTGCAGACCAACGTATTTTCCGGTTTTCCCGATCTGACCCTCCAGGTGTTGGCCGCTCCCGACTGAGATCTTCTTTGGTGTGAGTATTTTGAAATGACCGTTAGGTCACTCAGAACTTGGCAGGTGGAGGTTGGAGACTTTGTTTGGTAAGGTTGCTGTAGCAACACTTTTGTTTGGATTAGCTTGGCCAAGATTTTGGTTTGTTTGTTTGTTTGCTGCAGCAAATGAAGGCAGGAAATGAGGAGATTTTTCTCTAACTTTGAAAACTTGAACGGCACAAATTGTGTTAAGTGTCACTTGGAGTATAATATTATATATGCTATAATATTTTTGGCATGCCTGCTCCTAGCACACTTTGTAGAAAGTGTTGCTGTCTTGGAGGTACCAATATGGATTTAGGAAGTACTCAGCTGACTCCCCTAAGAGGGGATACCTAAATGGGTTTAGGTATATTAAAAATGGTATTTCTTCCATGATGACTAGTACATTATGGAATAAATATATATATAAACAGATCCTGATCTGCACACAACTGGTAATTTGGTGTATTATTGGAAAAGGCCTGAGGCGCGAGCCTGTCTTTTTGAACATGGCAGTCTTTTGGCTGTCTATTTGTCTTGGTGTAATCTCTGTACCTTTTTTTTGAGAGTCCTTTCATTTGTAAATATGACTTACAATTGGTATTTACAAATGGTTTGGTTTAAGTACAGTCTGTGAGCTGTCTCTTGCTTTTGTCCTAAGTGTTAATTTGTGGGTTAATTGTTTTTTTTGAGTGTCCATGTGGTTGTGGATTGACACCGGTGGTGATGTTTGAAAGTACTTGTTTCACTAAGTAGTGACTATGTTTTTTGTGTGAGAATGGCTTGCCTTAGCAAGCAGTGTTGTGTGCTCTGAGTGTGTGGCCCCCCTTCTTGAAAATGTCTGGAATGAGCTCAATTTGGTTTTTTTGTCGTCATTCTGTTATGCAAATATCATTGAAAGAATTACCTTTTAGAATTCAAGGAATGAATTATGTAACATATGCTAAATAGTTGCACGCTACCATTAGAAGTAAAACAGTAACAAAGTATAGATGTGTGAATATTGCCACAGAAAACACATTACAATTAACACTCAATAGGGAAAAAATAGGCCTCATAGAAAGGAAAAAAAAAACGAATTTGTGTGCTTTCAAACTAGGACTTAATACCAAATGTTACAGCATTATCCTTAAGGTATTAATATTAAAAGACATTCACATCATCTGAGTAAATTGGTTGCTGCTGAAATAAAAGCGCCTCTTTTTTACATTACAAGATGATAGATTTGTGCCGGCTTGGAATCCCTGTGTTTTAAATAGACTGCACCGTGCTCAAATTTCCAGCACTAGAAAAAGAGCTTTTAAAAAACAGCTGTTCAAAGCTGTCTGTACCGAAGGAAGCTGTCTGTCAAAACAGACGGAGATCAAACTTTTTCAGGACATTACAATACAGCAAAGGGTTTTTCTCCTGAAAACGGCGTGGAAATTGAGGCTTGCTGGTCGTAAAAACACAGCTGAGTAAACAACACATGGCTCTGCTCGGCCACCAGCTACAAATCCAGCAAGTGCGTTAAAGACTACTGATTTTAAAAGTTGCAAATACAGCTTCATTATTTTGGATAAAATAGAAAGGATTAAAAGCAGGGATTTTCTTTCTACGCATTTAAAGGCAAAAGCAAAGGAATGAGGCTTGCTTTTCATATGTGGAAACATTAAAAGGGTTAGTGATCATTATTAAAAAAAAATTGATTATATGAAAAAAAAAAATATTAAAAATAATTGCACTAAAATCGTTTTTGCATTTTTTATGTCTAATAATCCTACTGTGACAAATATATAAGTTCCTAGCATCAAAGTTGAATTTGAGCAGCACTTTACCACAATGTGGGGAGAGAAATGTGCAATTTCACTTTACCCAGGCATATAAAAACTTATTTTATAAGGGTGTACCTTATACATTTCTGACCTCCCACCTCTAGGATATCTAGGGGAAACCCTGGGGGTCCCTAATATGCTAAAACATTGTAGGCTATTCATTTTTAAGTGCCCCTACCACCAAAGTCGATTTTGGGCACAATTTACTTTTTAAAAGCAGTCCTGGCACCCAGGGCTGTTTTCAAACTGATCTTAGGTTTCAGCAGTGCACACATGCAATTGCAGAACAAGTAGCTGGCCTCTAAACTGCTAGAAAGCACATCACACACTGCACACGAATAAAAATTAGTATAAAATAAGACAGCAAACAGTGCATCTTACCTTTAAAATTATTAGCTCACAGGCACGGAACAGGACTGCTTTTCAGCTGTGCTTCTCCAGAGTTCCTTTGAATTGGAAAGACTGCATGGAATAGCCTTACTGACAGGGGACAGCAGGTTTAAGGATCAAGAGGCCAAGGGGCATATTAACAAGAGGGGGAGATAAAATTATCGCCGCTTTAGCGTCCGTTTTCGGCCGAAAAGGGGCGATAATTTTATCGCAAGATTAGCAAGGACACGCTAGCGCGTGTTTCCGTGATTTAGCACCCGCTTTGTATCTCAACATTAATGAGATGCAAAGTAGGCGTGCCACAATATGCTACATGGGTAAATATCGCGAAGGCAGCTTCGCGATATTTACAACAATGCCCCGGCCGGCGTAGCGATAAACAAAATCGCGCTAACCGGCCATTAACGCTGGATTTTAACGTCTGCTAAAATCCAATGTTAGGCATACTTTACATGGGGGGTGGATTATGCTGATACGACCACAGGGTCGTATCAGCAAGGTTATCGCCGTTTTCAATGGAACATCGCTGGAAAACCAGCGATGTTCCATGGAAAACACCGCTATCGCTGGAATAATTATCGTCATTGCGCTATGCATTGTTAATACAGCGCTAGCATGGCGATAATTTCCAGCGATAGCCGGCGATAAAAAATCTCACGCTAAGCGCGGCAGCGATAATTATCGCTGCCGCTTGATAATATGCCCCTAAGTTCTGTATTTAGAACTGACCAGCCTTACTGCATGTAAAAATTTCCACGCAGGGAGCCACTGTGACAGTATGTGATTTCTACATTACACTATGAAAGCTTGTAATGTTACAGAGTAGTTTAATAAACTGATTTTTTGTATTAATTAAATATCCTGATTCTAACATTGTAGGGTAAAACACTACAGGTAAATGTAAATTTTGCTCTAATGATGTCTGAGGCTATAATGTGCCTAGGAAATTAGGGTGAAAATGAATTCTCAATTCTTGTTAATAATATTAGGGATATCGCCATTAGTAATTTAACCACATTTAAGAAATAGAAGAATTTACTTAGTTGTTTCACTAAAGTTATGGCCTTGATTAAGCCTTCCTGGAGCTAGGGCCAGATTAAAAGGCTATGAAATTCAGTTTGCATTCATGCGCCCTCATGTTATACTAGTACAATTGCTAAAGGAATTGGTAGTTGGTAATTAATGTTTTCTAGCTAGCTCAAATGTGCTATTTACCTCCTACAAGTTTGTTTGTGCCCAGCTGCCAAAAATAGGGGTAAATAGTGTCGACAGAAGGTCACCTGTTTCAGGTTACCTGCTGTTGAATGAGGGGAAGAGATTAGGGAGATTTACTCCTGGGCAAATTAAGGGTAACTACAATTAAGTAATACATTGTCATTTTTCTTGATTTATATGCTCTCTCTCTCTCTCTCTCTCTCTCTCTCTCTCTCTTTTTCTCACTCTCTCTTGAGCCTGTCTAAGCTGTCTAGGAACGGCCATGAGACGTTTAATTGACTATTTAGTAATACTGTTTTAAAATTGTTAAGATTCATAAAAAGAATAAAAAAATACGCCGTGTTACTGCTCGTCCTGTCAGATGAAATTATGAACGGATGAGTAGTCTAGATTGATGTTCCCTTATTTGATCTTTAAAGGGGAACTATATGTGGGTAATTTTTGTTCTAAAATTCTCAGGTGATAACACCATTATTGTTTGTTATTTTTATGCTACATACAGTTTTGCAAAGGCATTATTAGTCTCTTATTAGTCTGTGTAATTGAGCTGACAGGATCCCTGTTAAATTAGCAGTTTTAGATTTTCCCGCCGCGCCTATAACATGAGAGCATGGTCCTAAGCATAAAATGTAGGTGTTTTTATGTAAGAAAAATAATTTTAGAAGTGTCTGCAGTCCTGTACAAGTAGTGAAAGGTTATAACTTATGAAACACAAGATTGTTAAGACAAAAAGCACAAAATAATGCTTGTTCTAAAAATTCCCTTTCTTGAGGTTCTTCAGATGAATAAAATAGGAATACACAAATGTAAGGATTTAGAGTATGTCCGTATTGTTTTTCTTTTTCCCTCAGAATTTAGTAAATAACCATAGACTTCCTTGGCTGCTTCAAATAGTGTAACGTTTTACTCTTGTCAGTTCACCAAAAGTTCCTTTTATACTCGCTAATGGGTCCAGGGTTTTTTATTTTTTTACTCTCAGATAGATGAAGTGGTTCTTGGGTGCCTTGCTAATGTATGGGGCGCCCCAAGCTAAAAAAGGAGAAGGTATTTGGAAATGGACTATCCTCTCTGTTGATAGATTATTTGTATGCCTTGTCTAAATATTTTTTGTTCTGTCCATCAATAGATATCTGCTGCCCTACAACCATTGCCAGAGGGGCCCGGACATCAGATTCAGCTTGGGGAGTTCGCGCCAGTCCAGCTTGAAGCCAAGGTGAAGGGAACCAGCACAGGCATTGCTGGCAACTAGGACCACAGTGAAGGTAGATGGCTGGGAGCACTGGGACGTGAAGTGTGTACCCCTGCTACTGTCTTGGACGAAAGACGGGGTCACAAATCAGGATGGAAAACTCTTTGTGTGGATCCAGTTTTTGATGCCCAGCTGAGAGAGTCACAGACCGACAAGGACGGCAAGGAGGCTTTTGCTTGAGGTGACCCCCTTTGAAACAAGGGTTGCCTCAGATATCCCAGCATCAGGCCTTTGAGTCCTGGTCCCCAAGTGAATGCAAGTCTGCACCTTTGTTTGTTGATAAGGAGGTGCCTGGGCATACTGGGTACATTCTTTGGCCCCGACAAAAGAGCAGTGTGCCAGTGGAGCAACACAGGAGTTTGGGAAGGACTTGAGTTCAGGGTACAGGTGCTGTGCCTTTGGTGCCTGTTAGATTAAAGTGAAGAATACTGGTGCACTGCCTGAGACACTGGACAGGATCGTTGAAGGCATTTGCCCCGGAGGGTGATTGCCCTATCCTGAAAGAAGAAACTTTTTCCCTTAAAACTGGGCCGTGATTGTTTTCTTGAGTTGCAAGTTGTGCAGCTCCACCGTTGGAAAAGAACTTCGATAGGAGCCTGCCTGTGAGGCTCAGACGGACACAGGGAGAAGACTCCCCTCTGGCTGGTTGTACAGCGGCTTCTATTCTTTAAGTACTTTTTAGCAATGTATCCCTTTGGTCGTCCCATTTTTGAGGAGGAGCAGCCCTTTGCGGCTCCTCGTCCTAATTCCCATGGCCCCGTTTCGTCTTCCTGGTCCCCTGAAGCGAAAATTGTTTTTGTAATAATCCTTGTATTTGCTTTAATATTTGCATTAGGAATGTTTATTCTGCAAGAGAAACGTTTTTTTGAACAGTTGATAAATACTACTCTGCCCTTCTCCTGAGCATATCAATTGGTACTCTAGCCCTCATAAAAAGAACACTGGAAAGGTCTATTTAAAACATGTTTTTTATTTAAGATATTATATTAGATATGTGTTGTTGGCTATTCTGAAGCTGAAATAGATGGTCACTGAAATACATAGGAGCCCTGAAACTTAGAATTGGACTGGGTGGTTTTGGGATTTACTTTTTGCTTGGGGTTGGAAAAATTGATAGTTCTGTTTGTAATAATAGCCATTATTTTCTCCTGCTATCTGTGTGTTCATTATGACCCAATGCTCTGTTCCCCATGTATTTCTACTTGTATCTCACCAGTTAAGCAATGTTAAAAATGTAAATGCCCACCTAGCAATGGATAGGATAAATGTGCAGGATAACTTCCATGCTTCTAGATCATAGCGGATGTCTTCAGCTAATGCTAAAACGGCCATCTGTGGAAAACTAGCTGCAATGGTTGTTAGCATCAGCTGAAGCCATTTTGTTTGTGGCAGCCATTTTAGTTAGCCATGTGCTCGCCATGTGCTTTCTCCCTCTTCACTGTTGCCTGCTCTTGTATTTCACTTGAGTCAGGAACTATAATTAACTCCTTCAGTACTGAGCCAGAGCACTGCACATGCTCAGAAGGGTCTATCTGCTAGAATGCACCTGCTCTTAGAGTAACTGTCAGGCTATTTTAACTAATATTAGCAATATTGTAAACCCTCCCACTCTGTTGACTAAGCAATTCTTATGTATCCTTATATGTAACTAGCTATTCATGTGCACACTTGTACCGCCTCTTTTTGAGTCTACATGCTAACTCAGCTATAAACTGGGCATAAAAGACCCAGAGTGTTTGTACTCCTTAGACTGTCTCCTACAGTGGCCTGTGGGTACTGTATTGACACAGTCTCCCTTATGTGAGGTTAATAAAGTTGTTATTTTGATATTCCAGCTTCCGTGCCAATCTCTTCTTTGTTGGTTTAAGGACCAGGTGCATCAGTGAACCCCTAGAAAGGTTTTTTCTTCTACAATCAGAATGAATCACAACACACTAACAAAACACACACACTGACATGTCAAAAGAACATCACACACAGAGCATCTGTCAGCTGCAAGAGACAACACAGCCCAAACACTGCACACATCCACATCAAACACACAACAGATGCACATGCCAATACATCACATTGCTAACACAGCAGGACATCAGGGGGTGCACACCAGGCAAGGACAAGGCAGCATACACACACAGCACTGCATGCACGACAAGCAGTGTGTGCACACCAAACATACCGGTACCACACAGATATGAGTGACACAACATGAACACACACACCACCAATCAGCACAGCACTGATACAACATCACACTCAGAAAGTGAAGCAGTACCACAGCAAACACACATACAGCCAATACAACACCCACACATGCAGAAGTCTGGGACTCTCATGTGACAACACCATGACTAGAGGACTGTGCAGCACAAACAGCAGAACTGCAAATGAGCAAACAGGTCTGCAAAACAAAACAAGAAAATCACATATAACCAATTGGTCAACTGTCCTCAGTGGCACATTGGTCCTGTGCACAGATCCGCACCACAAAGCATAGTGAAGCCAATGAACTGATGGGGAGGCACACACACAGGCAAACCAAGGGAACAGCTGACATGAGAGTGAAGTGGTGTGTACGCCAGTAGTGGACAGGTGAGGAGTGCCCCATACAAATATAGATGCAGGGCACACAACCAATGGGTAGGCATCAGAAGCACAGATAGGCAATGGTCTTACTCCACACCCCACATGCCATAATGGCTCCAAATCAGACCTAAGTGACAGCAATGCATGAGAAAACACACCCACAATGTCAGTGTGGCTGAGCAGGGCTGCACAGCGAGCACAAACAGTTACAAGACACATGGCTGATCAACAAAACACAACACTGACTTGCAAGACACACACTCTGCATACTCACAATTTCGACCAACAACAAGTAGTTGTCCCCCACAAGTGCAAGGACACACCAACACACTGCATAGTGCACAACCTACAACTCACACATGTGCACACCGTCACAAGCACAGGGCTGACCAATACAAACAACAGGCACCCAACTCCAGGGTGACACATGTGTGCAGTTGACAATGCAGGGGCACACACACACCAACACCACTGACAAAGTCACCCCTTCACACTGCACACTTCGTGAACACCCAAGTTCACACATTGAAATTAACACATGTGACTAGGACGCCTGGACATCACTAGATGAGCATACACCAACACTGCTGTGCACACATCAAGAAAGCACACACAGACATGATTACCCTGGCCTGCCAGCCTGCAATACTGTGTATAGAATCCCACTTTGTGCTGGCACTGCATACACACATGACATGTGTCCAATATAGCTAAGCTGACCAAAGAGTGACCATTACAACAGTAGTCCATCACAAACCAACATCATTGCACCCCCAAGCCTCAGAGTCAAGAAGAACTGAAGTGCATGTCACCTCTGTAAAACCCAGAATGAAGTGACCCAAACCATTGGCAATGTTGAAGTGGCATATAGAGCATGTGTCACAGTAAACCATACCCACACCGAATAACGCTTTATTAATGAAGGACACTGACAATGCAGACAACAGGAGTAACTGGTTTTATTCACACATCACAGTGATAGGCACCAGAAGTGGACAAGAGCAAGGCCAGTGGCCACGACAAAGTTCAGACTGTGTCCATGAGATCATGCACAGGGAAGGGTTAAACAGCAAGGCCAGTGGCCAGTCCAAGGTGCAGACTGTGTCCATGAGATCCTGCACAGGGAAGGGGTAAACAGCAAGGCCAGTGGCCAGTGCAAGGTGCAGACTGTGTCCATGAGATCCTGCACAGGGAAGGGGTAAACAGCAAGGCCAGTGGCCAGTCCAAGGTGCAGACTGTGTCCATGAGATCCTGCACAGGGAAGGGGTAAACAGCAAGGCCAGTGGCCAGTCCAAGGTGCAGACTGCATCCATGAGATCCTGCACAGGGAAGGGGTAAACAGCAAGGCCAGTGGCCAGTCCAAGGTGCAGACTGTGTCCATGAGATCCTGCACAGGGAAGGGGTAAACTGCAAGGCCAGTGGCCAGTCCAAGGTGCAGACTGTGTCCATGAGATCCTGCACAGGGAAGGGGTAAAGGTAAACAGCAAGGCCAGTGGCCAGGAGAAAGTGCAGGTGAGGCACATGAGAAGCTGCACAGGCAAGGCTCAAACATCAGTGAACAACAAGGCCAGTGGCCAGGAGAAAGTGCAGGTGAGGTACATGAGAAGCTGCACAGGCAAGGCTCAAACATCAGTGAACAACAAGGCCAGTGGCCAGGAGAAAGTGCAGGTGATGTACATGAGAAGCTGCACAGGGAATAATGAACACAGCCAGGAGCAACAAGGTTAGTGGCCAGTACAAAGTGCAGAGTAAGTACATGAGATCCAGCACTCTGCATGGGTGGTACTGTACCCTGCCATGGTCAGCAACACTCAGGGCGTCAACAATGGGAAGTCCATGGCACCACTGTGGGAGAGACATGTGTTTGAGGGGGACTAACACTCAGACTTGACTGACAGTCTGACTGGGAGGTGGCTGTGTGTCAGGGACAGTTGGGGGACTGGACCGGGGAGAGAGCGGCCCAGCTGGGGTTGAGCCATCAGTGGTTTGGGAAGCCTGAGGGCTGCTAGGACCAGGTGGGGTGGTGGCACGTGGAGGTGGACTCATGCTGCCCTGAGACACAGTGTGTGTGGGAGATACTGGAGGGGTGCCCTTCCACTTCTTTGGGATTCAAAATGGCTCCCCTGTCTTGGGATTAATGCCAAGTGGTGGGTACACAACAGGCACACTCACCACAAAAGCAGGATCATGTGCCTCTGGGGATGTGCTGGATTCAGCGGTGCGCTTGACCCGGGATTGCCTCTGCTCCTGCATCCCCTGTTCACCAGGTGTACCCCCTACAGTGGGCTCCTTTCCCTGCTTCACAGGGCTCTGGATGGGAGTTGATGTTGTGGGTGAACCTGCCTTGGAGCTCTTTTTACGTGTACTCTTAACAGGCACCTGTTTCTCACTGGGCACGGAAACTGTCTGCTTATCTTTGCGAGACACTTTTGGGGCAGGTGAGTCCTTGGCTGGGGATGCCTCTGAGGCATGTGATCCTGAGGCATGCTTCTTGGCTTCCTTGCCCTGGGTGTCGCCTGAAGGGCTTTTGCCTCTGCTGTCTGGGGTGTCTTTAGCTTTCTGTGGGGATGGTGTCTGCGCCCTGGACTGCTTGGGCTGCTGCTGTCGTGTGTTGCGTGTGTGTGCTGTATCTTTCCCTTGATGTGTGGGGTCTGTGGTCACTATCATCAGACGTGGCCACTGGCAGGGTGGTGGACCTAGGGACTGGAAGTGGACCATGAGATTGGGCCAGTTGAATGGCTGCCGTCACCGCAGAGGACAGAGACTGTACAGTACGGTGTAGCCCACCCACGTCTGAATGAACGCCCTCCACGTAAGCAACCAGCTGTGCCAATTTTTTGTCGTGGTCTATGAAGGCATTGAGGAGAGCTGTCTGCCCCACACACAGCTGGCGCAAAAGCTCCACAGACTCAGCATCGATGGCAGCAGGGGGGACAGTGGTAGGGGCAGCGGTGCCTGGGGTGAAGGACACCCTTCCCTTTTTGGTGGTGCGGACATGGGCAGCAACAGTGGGAGTAGCTGGAAGGGTGGGCACTGGACGCTGTGTGGTCGACGAGGAGGCAGAGTCCCCATTCCCTGTGCCCGACAACAGAGATTCATCTCCACCGTCGTCAGATGACGTTGAGGTCTGCATCTCTGGCTTCGACTCCTCTAGAAGACTCCTGTCCCCCTCTGATGCGCTGGTGACATCCGTGTCACTATGCTCGTGTGCAGCAGTTGTGCTGGATCCCTCACCACTGGTGTCCGTCCCCTGTCCTTCCGTGCCCACGGGAGATGCTGCATGATAGAGAGAGAGATGTAGGATCAGTACATTGGCATCAACATTAAAAATATATGCAAGCAAAGCATCACAAAAGATGATGAATTCTCCATGTTGCACAACACCATGGGCAGTAACATTGTGCAACCTCAATCCAAAAGTCGAATCTTTCGTGGCATCATGCATACTTGGCATAAGTCACCCATGTGATGAACACACAGACAAATAGCCTGTTGGTGGCTCCGTGTAACCAGACACACAGATCCCTCTGTGCACACCTAGGGCCCTGAGGGGGAAAAGATGTTCCTCCCAACATGTTGCCACTGTCACATCTTGAGCCAGCAGAAGTGGCCAACACAGGGACAGCCTCCAAAATATCAGTCCACAATGGCCATGAGCACATGCCATCCACCATGTCGTACCTTGGGGCACAACTACAGTTGCACATTGGTGCCAGATGTGTAGTCCTCACAAATCTGACGTCAGGAAATGCACACATTGATGATGGCACACTCAGATGAAGCACTCTGCAGTGCACTGCCATGGGATGTCCCTGACTACCCCAATGAAGATGGTACCAGAAGGCCACAACTACAAATGTGAATCCAAGGGCCATTACATGGGAAAGTACATGTAGGGAGAATGCATGACAGCTGCACCCAACACCGAGGCCACTTACAAGCCATTGCATCACACTAGCAACATCAGAGCCCTGCACTGGCCCAGGCTTGGAACACATGCAGCCACTCACCACCCAAAGTCACACTCCCAGAATACTCACCCCCAGCTTGCTGCTGATGCTCCTTCAGACGTGCATCCAGTCCTGGCTGCGTCACAGCTAAGATGCATGCCATGAGTGGTGTCATGCTGCGCCGCGCCAACCTTCCGGCCCGAGGGATCAGCCCAAGTGTCATCTCGGCCACGTTCTTGCTCAGCCGACAGATGTCATCCCACCTCTTGTGACAGTGGGTGCGCCGGCCGGTCGAGACACCCAGACCCCGAACCTTGCACGCAATGGCCCTCCACACGGCCTTACGCTGGTGTACTTTGAGCTGCAGGTATGGGAGACAAGAGGGTGAAAACATCAGTGACACAGTGTTATGTACCAATATCTCTCAGTACAGGAGCATGATACTAACTCATCCCAAACCCACAGATATGTCTAACAGAGACAAGAATGCATCTCACATGGAACATCAGCATGGGAGAACCACACGTAAATGCATGCAGGTGTGAGGGTGGACACAGTACCTGCCCATCTCATACACATGCAGGATGCCAGCACATTAAGCCATGTGTAGTCTGTCCACATCTACTATCCATTTTCATGCAGAGTAAGACATACATCACATATCAACATATGTATGGGGGTAGACTCACTGGGTCCAACACTGCACAGCCCTCAATGCACTTGCCCTTTAACTGACTCACTGTGTCATGGAGGTCACATTGAGGGACATGATCTCACAAACGCAACCCCTCATCACAAGGCCTGTCGTGCTTGAACTACATGGCTGAAATGGATCATTGATGGAGAGTCAAGATTAAAAGCACAAATTTGACACTCTGTACATTCAGTGATGTGTCCCTGTCAGTTTGTGCGGTGAATGTGCAGGCCAGGTGGGGTCAGTCAGAGGTCCAACGTGGGGCATCTGAACTGTTACATGAAGGGACAATTTGGAAGCACAAACAGTGCCAACACATGCGAGTATGTGCACATGCTGGTGGTGATGGAAGGGTCTGTGCACAATAATGTGGAAATCTACAGTGTCATAGGTGAATGAGCAACAAGAGTGTCACCCTCGGGGATTGAGGTCCTGAGCATAGTGCAGAACTAGAGATGAGGCACATATTGAGTCATATACAATTCCATCACTACCCTCTGGACAACAACCCTAGATAATGCCACAGATGGGCCTGTGAAGGACATCAGGGACCGACACAGACATTCACACTAGCAAACACTGTCCTGACTCCTGCATTCCAAACTTGCTGCGTCACTGTATGACTGACAAGACAAAACATGTCTCTCAAATCTGGATGTGCAGGCAGGGAAACGTGTGGTATAGGCTAAACACCCCTTCCCCCTGGGGACAGCATGCAGTGGAGAGGTGTGGTGCAGCGGCCAGGGCAGCTGACTTCGGAGCACAGGGCTCACGGTTCGATCCCCGGCTCCGGCGGCAGCTCAGCTCAGCACCATGTGACTCTGGGCAATAGCTCACTTAATTTCCACGACGGCCCCCAGCGCCTTGAGACCCGTAAGGGTGAGTAGTTCGCGCTTTACAAATACGGATTTTTACATTTACATGCTAGGCAGTGCATGACACAGCCCCACACTCTCACGCACATACTGCAGCAGATCAACTTCATGTGTGCCCCACCTGCACTCTCACTCCCACTCCCACACTTACCACGACATTTGGCGCACCACATAGCCTCGGATACTGGGTGAGAACCTCATCCACCAGGACCTCCAGCTCCTCGGTGGTGAAGGGAGTGGCACGGATCTTCTCAGTCCTCGCCATCACTGTGTGCAGGAGTCAGCAGCAGCAGAAGCAGTTGGTGGTGAGGGGTGGCAGGCAGCAGGCCCTGGAGACAGCAGCAGCAGAAGCAGTTGGTGGTGAGGGGTGGCAGGCAGCAGGCCCTGGAGACAGCAGAAGCAGTTGGTGGTGAGGGGTGGCAGGCAGCAGGCCCTGGAGACAGCAGCAGCAGAAGCAGTTGGTGGTGAGGGGTGGCAGGCAGCAGGCCCTGGAGACAGCAGCAGCAGAAGCAGTTGGTGGTGAGGGGTGGCAGGCAGCAGGCTCTGTGAGCTGTGTAAATGTGTGGCTCTCACACACATATATAGCCCCCTGGGCTCGTTTCAGTGGTTCTAAGCTGCTGCAATTGGTGTTCCAGGTCTGCCTTATTCAAATACATCCAATGACCGGCTCCGCGTTGGCGGAGCACGCCTACCGCAATTTTCAAAATTGCATCAGGCTACCGCGATTGCGGTTCCCATTGGCTGTAAGGGCATGGTTCATGGCGGTGACACACAGCAGGGGACAGGCGGGCGCTACCACAGTGGTGCATCTTTCAAGTGCATCCAATGACCGGCTCCGCGGTGGCGGAGCACGCCTACCGCGATTTTCAAAATTGCATCAGGCTACAGCGATTGCGGTTCCCATTGGCTGTAAGGGCATGGTTCATGGCGGTGACACACCGCAGGGGACATGCGGGCGCTACCGCGGTGGTGCATCTTTCAAGTGCATCCAATGACCGGCTCCGCGGTGGCGGAGCACGCCTACCGCGATTTTCAAAATTGCATCAGGCTACCGCAATTGCGGTTCCCATTGGCTGTAAGGGCATGGTTCATGGCGGTGACACACCGCAGGGGACAGGCGGGCGCTACCGTGATTCCGGGGCCATACATTGCTATGAGTGACCTGGATCTGGGTGGCGGAGCATGCCAACCGCCATTTGTCAATACATATATATCTCTCACTACCGCGATTGTGTTCTAGGGATTGGTGGTGACACACCGCTGGTGGCAGGAGGGAGCTTCCGCGATTTGGGTGCCATACATTGACGTGAGTGATCGTGATTTGGGTGGCGGGACACTTTGTCAGCACCTATGGACACATCATGCTGTGTCAATGGCCAATGGGCAGTCATCAACAGTGCACAGTGGCCACATGATTAATGGCACATCAGTGTGCACACAATGCCAGTGTAACATTTAACACACTGCTGACTACACATGCCATGTTTGTGTATGTCATGTAGTACATTGGCATGTACTCACTCACATGTCACTAGTGATATTGATGGGCATGTACACCGAACAGTGTTGATATGGACTCTCAAATGTGTACACATGTCAATGTGTGAAAGTGCTGTGAAAATCACAGTGATGTATGTCTTAATGTAGAATGTGCAGATTTGACTGTCTTGTTTTCTTTGATCATGCACACACTTGTTGTTTACGCTCAGCCTGTGGTCATTGTGTTGTTGATGTGTGCCATGTTCAACTCACGCCTGAAGGTGTGTCAGGTACAGCAGCTAGGTATGAGACAGTGGTGTTGCAGTTTTACACATATGCTGTATGAAATACCCTCAGGCCTGCTCATGCTAGATGTGGCCATATCCCTACGTGCATTCGCATAGTCAGATGTTGTTTTGGATGTACTTGCTGTGTGAAAGGGGACAAGTATACGAGTAGTGTGGCTGAAGGTGTCTCTACGTGTATGCTGCTCTGTAACTCAATTGTGATGACAGTCATTGTTGGCGTTGTGTCAGTAAAAACGTAAGATGTTGTACACGTCTCAGGGTGTATTGAATTGACATGTGTCCACTCTCATCTCAACCAGGAGGAGACCAAATCTGCATCGTCCCTACACCGTGCTGGCAGACATGGAGGATGAGGAGGTCATCTGGAAGTTCCGTCTGGACAGAGCCACCCTACAAAGCCTCTGTGCTATGTTAGAGCCCCACCTGCAGCCTCGCAGAACATATCCAACAGCTTTCACCCCAACATCTAAGGTGATGGCGGCTCTGCATTTTTTTGCCTCTGGACCATTCCAGCACACGGTGTTCAGCGCAGGTGGGATGTCGCAACCCATGTTCAGCATGGTGCTGCGTGATGTCCTTTCCGCCATGATGATTTACAAGGACAGGTATATCCATTTCCCCAGGGTGCTGGAATTGGCGACTGTAAAGGGAGACTTTTATGCCCTTGGACACATCCCCCATGTTGTTGTGGCCATTGATTGCACCCATGTTGGGCTTGTCCCACCACAGGCACGGGAGCACATTTATAGGAATCGAAAACATTTCCACTCCATAAATGTGCAAGTGGTGTGCCAGGCGGACATGATCATCACGCACGTGTGTGCCAAATATCCAGGCTCAGCCCATGACTCATACATCATGCGGAACAGCATTGTACCACAGCTCATGGCTAATCTGCTTCCTGAGCGTGCATGGATTGTGGGTGAGTACGAAGAGTCCAGTAGCGTGCTGTGTGTGTGACATGCTGTCCTCTGCCACAGTATAATTACAAGGTTTATCTGTGTCTCTCACACCTAGGTGACTCTGCATATCCCAACCGTCCGTGGTTGCTGAGCCCACTGCGGAATCCCAGGACACCAGCTGATGTACGATACAATGATGCCCATGGGAGGACACGTCGTGTGGTGGAGCGGACTTTTGGTCTCCTGAAGTCACGATTTCGCTGCCTTGACAAGATGGGAGGTGCACTCATGTACTCGCCCAGGAAGGTGTGTCAGATTGCTGTGGCGTGCTGCATGCTCCACAACCTAGCCATTCGCAAGGATATCCCCCTGCTCCTGGATGTTGATGAGCAGCCACGGCCCCCACCTGCAAACCAACCCGAGTCCAGTGATGAGGACAGTGGAGAGGAGGATGGTGTTGACCTGCGTCAACAGCTCATCAGCCGCTACTTCACTTGAAGGTGAGTTTCAATGTACAACGGACCCATTGTCTGATGATGTTGCTGTTGTTGTGAAGGTGTATGTGAGCTTTGTGACTGCAGCCGGTTGTTGACTCGGTGGTGGCTGACAATGTTTATGGGACAGGGTAATTTTGAACATCTACAGGATGTGTATGTTGGCACTTGTTGTTCATTGTGATGTGTGCATGTTGTATTAGCTTTATGGTATGTGTTGTGTGATGTCTGTGATGCCACACCCAGACTAGTGAATCTTGTTCTGTTGTGTTTTCCTAGGTCCCTTCAGCCTCTCCTTGCCAACATACATTCCATACTCCTGGTACATTTTAATCATGGTGATGACTGCACATCCTGGAATAAAGATGGAGCAGAAACAACAACATATGTGTAAGGAGTTTTATTTACAATGGTGACATATGAGGGGGTGAACATTTACATTGAGGTGATTAGTGAAGCAGTGAGTTGACAGTTATGGTAAGTGAGAGAATCGAGTAGTCACCACATTGATGTGGTGACCCAGTCCAACAGACAGATGCCATTCACAATGCAGTGTGGGGAAGGACAGTCCAATGAGTCAATGCAGTAGTGAAGAGTGTTGCCATCATGGCTGGCTCCGTGACTGACGTTTGGCAGGTGCATTGCCATGGGATACTCCCAGGGATTTCTTGGGACGGCCCCTTCGTCGCTTGGCAGGGGGGGCCTCTGCTGTGGGGTCTGAGGACTCACCCCTCTCTGTGGCCGCAGGGAGGATGTTGAACTGTCATCCTGCAGCTCAGCAGGGGAGGTGGAGGTGTTGTTTGTGGCGCAGGCCTGTCCCTCAGTGCCGCCACTATCTGGCCCAAGAGGTCCACAATTTGTCCCATGCGGGTGTCCATGGACCTTTTCAGCAGGAGGAGCTCGCAGGAATCTTCTTCTGCCCGGCCGTTCGTCCCAGGGCCCGCTCATATGCCCCAAGGACTCTGTTTATGCTGTCCAGGGCTTTGGTCCCAGGCTCTGGTTGTCTGTTAGTGACCCTGCCACTCCCACCTGCCCTTCTGCCACGGACCTGTTGCATCACCACTGTAGGCACCCGCATCCTCTCCCTGTCCACCTCGGTTGGTGGTGTGGGGTGGTCATCCTCTGGGACACGGAGGGTGTTGCAGGCAGCACTGGTGGTGGTGGTGGTGGTGTAGGACACACAGGCCATAACATCAGGGGTCTGCGTAGCTGTTAGTGTTGCTGCAGATGTGGTGGGGGGACGATGGGTTCCTGGGACCGGTTGCGCCCTGGCACACCAGATGGGCCGGCTCCGGGGTCATCGTCCTCTGAATACCTGTAGTCAACATCCGAGAGTCCATGTTCCGGGGTGGGGGAGAGACTGGCTCTGCAGGTTGCTGGTGTTGTCCTCTGCAGTAAGTTCTTGGTCACCTGTGGGACAGATGAGAAATGGTTATTGTAGTGCACCCCGCAAGATTTGTGTTGGCTGTGTATTATTCACTGTTTGTACACCACACAGATGACTCGTCATCACAATGTTTGTATGCGCACTACTGTGCCTCCTGAGATGATGTTGAGGTACATGCATTAGTTGTCCATGGTGTGAGGTGTCACAACATACCATGTGCCACGTGCATGTTTTGTGATTACAGGGACATGTTGCCATCTAGGGACTGGCGCAACAAAGCATTTCTGTGGCGCCTCTTTGTTGGTCACTCTGCCCTGGCAGACGTTACATCTGAGCATGTCCTGGCCATTGTCATCTCATGCATACCTTTGTAGTGTCATGTGCAAATATGAATTTGTACCAACAACCAGGCTTTCTTTGTTTACATATGGTCCTTGCTGCTCTGGCCACGTGGCACTTACACATGGCATTCAGTGCTGTGCATGATTGTGCACAGACTTTCTTCTACATGTGAATTGGTGTGTCACACTTTGGTTGCTGTGGCAGTTACATTTGCTTAGCTGTCTGCATACTGTGAGTGGCAATTGGATCTGTGTGTATTTATGTGTGATGAGAGGGCTGGTGTTGTCATATGGCACCATGCTTTTTGGGAGGAATGGCTGGGTGCATGTACTGGCTACTTACGTGTTCTGTTTTCACATTTGGGTTGGATTTGTGTCACATCTATGTGTGCGTGTGGTGGAGGCTTCCATCCTGCTCAGGGATGGGACAAGAGGACATAATATGTCTACCTACCTGTTAGTTTGAAGTGGACAGTGCAATGACTGACACATGCATCTGGGTGGGAGGGAGTGCTCCATCTTGATGTGCTGAGGAACAAGGGGGCATGGTGGGAGTAGTACTGCAGGCCTCCCACCCCCAAGCAGCCATCCGAGGGAAGATGGCTACCTACCTGTTGGTTTGAAGTGGACAGTGCAATGACTGACACATGCATCTGGGTGGGAGGGAGTGCTCCATCTTGATGTGCTGGGGAACAAGGGGGCATGGTGGGAGTAGTACTGCAGGCCTCCCACCCCCAAACAGCCCTCCCAGGGAAGATGGCTACCTACCTGTTAGTTTGAAGTGGACAGTGCAATGACTGACACATGCATCTGGGTGGGAGGGAGTGCTCCATCTTGATGTGCTGGGGAACAAGGGGGCATGGTGGGAGTAGTACTGCAGGCCTCCCACCCCCAAACAGCCCTCCCAGGGAAAATGGCTACCTAGCTGTTAGTTTGTTTGTAGTAAGACAATGGCTTCCCAATGCTTCTATGTGCGGCGTGCTCCATCCTGCTCAGGGGTGGGACAGGGGGACTGGTGGGAGTAGTACTGCAGGCCTCCCACCCCCAAACAGCCCTCCCAGGGAAAATGGCTACCTAGCTGTTAGTTTGTTTGTAGTGAGACAATGGCTTCCCAATGCTTCTGGGTGTGGAGTGCTCCATCCTGCTCAGGGGTGGGGCAGGGGGCCTGGTGGGAGTAGTACTGCAGGCCTCCCACCCCCAAACAGCCCTCCCAGGGAAGATGGCTACCTACCTGTTGGTTTGAAGTGGACGATGCAATGACTGACACATGCTTTTGGGTGGGAGGGAGTGCTCCATCTTGATGTGCTGGGGAACAAGGGGGCATGGTGGGAGTAGTACTGCAGGCTTCCCACCCCCAAACAGCCCTCCCAGGGAAGATGGCTACCTACCTGTTAGTTTGAAGTGGACAGTGCAATGACTGACACATGCATCTGGGTGGGAGGGAGTGCTCCATCTTGATGTGCTGGGGAACAAGGGGGCATGGTGGGAGTAGTACTGCAGGCCTCCCACCCCCAAACAGCCCTCCCAGAGAAGATGGCTACCTACCGGTTAGTTTGTTTGTAGTGAGACAATGGCTTTCCAATGCTTCTGGGTGTGGAGTGCTCCATCCTGCTCAGGGGTGGGACAGGGGGCCTGGTGGGAGTAGTACTGCAGGCCTCCCACCCCCAAACAGCCCTCCCAGGGAAGATGGCTACCTAGCTGTTAGTTTGTTTGGAGTGAGACACTGGCTTCCCAATGCTTCTGGGTGTGGAGTGCTCCATCCTGCTCAGGGGTGGGACAGGGGGCCTGGTGGGAGTAGTACTGCAGGCCTCCCACCCCCAAACAGCCCTCCCAGGGAAGATGGCTACCTACCTGTTAGTTTGAAGTGGACAGTGCAATGACTGACACATGCATCTGGGTGGGAGGGAGTGCTCCATCCTGATGTGCTGAGGAACAAGGGGGCATGGTGGGAGTAGTACTACAGGCCTCCCACCCCCATACAGCCGTCCCAGGGAAGATGGCTACCTACCTGTTAGTTTGAAGTGGACAGTGCAATGACTGACACATGCATCTGGGTGGGAGGGAGTGCTCCATCTTGATGTGCTGGGGGACAAGGGGGCATGGTGGGCATAGTACTGCAGGCCTCCCACCCCCATACAGCCCTCCCAGGGAAGATGGCTACCTACCTGTTAGTTTGAAGTGGACAGTGCAATGACTGACACATGCATCTGGGTGGGAGGGAGTGCTCCATCTTGATGTGCTGGGGAACAAGGGGGCATGGTGGGAGTAGTACTGCAGGCCTCCCACCCCCAAACAGCCCTCCCAGGGAAAATGGCTACCTAGCTGTTAGTTTGTTTGTAGTAAGACAATGGCTTCCCAATGCTTCTGTGTGCGGAGTGCTCCATCCTGCTCAGGGGTGGGACAGGGGGACTGGTGGGAGTAGTACTGCAGGCCTCCCACCCCCAAACGGCCCTCCCAGGGAAAATGGCTACCTAGCTGTTAGTTTGTTTGTAGTGAGACAATGGCTTCCCAATGCTTCTGGGTGTGGAGGGCTCCATCCTGCTCAGGGGTGGGGCAGGGGGCCTGGTGGGAGTAGTACTGCAGGCCTCCCACCCCCAAACAGCCCTCCCAGGGAAGATGGCTACCTACCTGTTGGTTTGAAGTGGACGATGCAATGACTGACACATGCTTTTGGGTGGGAGTGAGTGCTCCATCTTGATGTGCTGGGGAACAAGGGGGCATGGTGGGAGTAGTACTGCAGGCTTCCCACCCCCAAACAGCCCTCCCAGGGAAGATGGCTACCTACCTGTTAGTTTGAAGTGGGCAGTGCAATGACTGACACATGCATCTGGGTGGGAGGGAGTGCTCCATCTTGATGTGCTGGGGAACAAGGGGGCATGGTGGGAGTAGTACTGCAGGCCTCCCACCCCCAAACAGCCCTCCCAGAGAAGATGGCTACCTACCGGTTAGTTTGTTTGTACTGAGACAATGGCTTCCCAATGCTTCTGGGTGTGGAGTGCTCCATCCTGCTCAGGGGTGGGACAGGGGGCCTGGTGGGAGTAGTACTGCAGGCCTCCCACCCCCAAACAGCCCTCCCAGGGAAGATGGCTACCTAGCTGTTAGTTTGTTTGGAGGGAGACACTGGCTTCCCAATGCTTCTGGGTGTGGAGTGCTCCATCCTGCTCAGGGGTGGGACAGGGGGCCTGGTGGGAGTAGTACTGCAGGCCTCCCACCCCCAAACAGCCCTCCCAGGGAAGATGGCTACCTACCTGTTAGTTTGAAGTGGAAAGTGCAATGACTGACACATGCATCTGGGTGGGAGGGAGTGCTCCATCTTGATGTGCTGAGGAACAAGGGGGCATGGTGGGAGTAGTACTGCAGGCCTCCCACCCCCATACATCCCTCCCAGGGAAGATGGCTACCTACCTGTTAGTTTGAAGTGGACAGTGCAATGACTGACACATGCATCTGGGTGGGAGGGAGTGCTCCATCTTGATGTGCTGGGGAACAAGGGGGCATGGTGGGAGTAGTACTGCAGGCCTCCCACCCCCAAACAGCCCTCCCAGGGAAGATGGCTACCTACCTGTTAGTTTGTTTGTAGTGAGACAATGGCTTCCCAATGCTCCTGGGTGTGGAGTGCTCCATCCTGCTCAGGGGTGGGACAGGGGGCCTGGTGGGAGTAGTACTGCAGGCCTCCCACCCCCAAACAACCCTCCCAGGGAAGATGGCTACCTACCTGTTAGTTTGTTTGGAGTGAGACAATGGCTTCCCAATGCTTCTGGGTGTGGAGTGCTCCATCCTGCTCAGGGGTGGGATTGGGGGCCTGGGGGGAGTTGTAGTGCTATTTACCTGGGCACATACAACCCTGTAAATGTTGGCTACCTTTTGAGGTGATTCAGATGTAGTGGATGTTACATCTGTGGGACATGTGTTGGATATTGTGGTGCATATGGATATACTTGTGCCTCTGAGATGTAGCTTTGTAGTTGTGCTTGACAGTACATTGCTGTGTAATGGTCTACATTTGTTTGTACTTACCAGCCTCCACGCCCCCGGGTATTCCTGTGAGACTCTCTGGATGCAGTATGGCAAGCACCTTCTCCTCCCATGCAGTGAATGTTCTTGGTGGAATGGGAGGGCCACCGCCAGTCCTCTGAGCCAGCTCATGGTTCTTGCTCCTCTTCTTTTTGACAACACTCTTCAGGTCATGCCACTGCCTCATGATTTCCTGTCTGTTGCGTGGGATGGTCCCTACTGCATTGACCTTATCGACTATCCTTGCCCACATTTGATTTCTTCTGGCATTTTACACTACATTAACTGAAACAGTAGAGAAAATATTGGATAGCGGAGGGGATAAAATTACTATTCCCACTCCAGAGAGTGCAACAGTAGGGAAAGTGTTGGATAGCGTAGGGATAAAAATTACTATTCCCACTCCAGTGAGTGCAACAGTAGGGAAAATGTTGGATAGCAAAGGGTAAAAAATTACTATTCCCACTCCAGTGAGTGCAGTAGGGAAAGTGCTGGATAACGTAAAGGTAAAAATTACTATTCCCACTACAGAGACTGCAACAGTAGGGAAAGTGTTGGATAGCGAAGGGGTAAAAATTACTATTCGCGCCACAAACCTGCTGCTGCCTGTTGTTGCCACCAGTGGGGAGACTACACACTCCAGAGTACAGCGCTCTCCCAGGAGGGAGGAGCACGTTGGTCGCCTAGCTCTCTTAAGCGCGCCACAAACCCCGCGGAGCGGGACGCGCCACAAATCTGCTGCTGCCTGTTGTTGCCACCAGTGGGGAGACTACACACCCCAGAGTACAGCTCTCTCCCAGGAGGGAGGAGCGCGTTGGTCGCCTAGCGCGCCACAAACCCCGCGGCACGGGCGCACCCAGCCAAGCCCGGGCCAAGGGCGGGCCCGTCCGCGCCTGTCAGCGGCCGGAAGAGGTTGGGCCACCCCCCTGAGAGTTGCCTACACTTCCTAACCACGTTGCAGGGATCGCAGGTACTGTTCTAGGTTTTGTATGTGCCTGGATTTGGACTTATAGTTACTAAAGTATCTGGAGTGTTGCTAGCACTGTACATCAAAGAGTATGAGCAAGCGTAAAGGAGCTGTGGGCACTCTAGATGCCTTTATTATTAGGGCAGAATCCTTGCTGTCACATGAAATTCAAATGGTAGAGAGGCGCCTGTCCTTAGATCCTTCGAGATTACCGACGCATCAGCAAGCACGCTCTCTAAACTTGGGTGATTCACTACAACTGCTCCCATTAAGCCCATCAATTATAGCGCAAAACAAGTCAATGACTTACCCTGTGGTAAATTCGAACATATCTTTCACATCTCCAATTACAGTATCAGATGAACACAATGGGCCGGGTATAGCAACTAGATCACGAGCCCCGAAGATACTGGATGAGACTAAGGGGAAAGACCTTCGAGCGAAACGGAAGCGGGCTGTTGGACACCAAAAGTCTAAAATTAAGAGCACAAGGGGTTCTCGGCCTGCGGACCAACCAATAACTCATGCAGATGATCAAGTTGTACACAGACAGATGTAGATCTTTTCTCTTCCCTTTTAACAATGAAAGAGAGTATTAGGGATTTGGATCGTGTTTTAACCTCAGCGCTAGAATCTGCTTTGGGATCTATGTCAGTCCAAATTAATGAACTAATGGACAAAAAATGTTGTTTGTTGAATGAAAAGATAGAACAGTTGCACATTGCTATGAAGAACTTGAGAGGTAGTAACGGATCTATACACTTTGACGCTGTAGAAGGGGTGAGCCAACCAACCCTAGTAGAGGGGCTATCAATTGCTAATCCAGTAAGAAGGAGTAATAGAGGGAAAGACATTCCTGTGACAAAATCTACAATAAAACCAAGCAACAGGGAGAGAAATACACAGGGAAGGGTCCAGGAATCCAATGATAAACAAGGGGATGTGTATGATATGTGTTCTGAACAGGCACTTTTGAATTCAACGGTAAATAATATGGGTTTGGTCGCAACAAATGGACCACAGCTCAATGGTCCAAAACCTAATACTGATGTTTTGGGCCTGCCACCTGCTTCATGTCCCTATGTACTAATTTTAGCTGGGGTCCCTGCCCTTAAAGGCGAGCAGAATGAATCTTGGTCCAACTTACGAAATAAGACGGTCGATTGGTTGACCAAGCACAAAACATTCCACCCACTGGACATGAAAGATATCCTCACGGTTCGCAGAGTAGGGTGGGTTGGACAATCCCCCAAGAATATAGATGGAGATTGTGTAGTGATTAATTTTCGTCGGCCTCAGATGGTTCGAAGCCTATTAAATATGCAAGAGCAGGTATCTTCCCAAAGCACTTGTATCTGCGCTTTTCCTTTAGGCTATTTTTATAAACCACCGCCAAGTAACTTTGCCTACGATGGTGCCTCGATTACTCTATCAAATAGGTTCCAGGCATTATCCGACTTAGACGCTTTAGACTGACAACCACTCCCTGTAGAACACAGAATACACCCTTATGCCACCATTCAGGCTAATTGCAGTATGGACCAGGCACGTTCCTTAAACAAACAGAGTCTAGTTAAATTCCAGGACGTTTTAAATGCCCGAGCGATATTTGAGCCTAATGAACAAATGGGGGTAGTTGGGCCAAACGCTTTCCCACACAATTTTGTAGAGCTCTCTCCTGACTTGATGATTGAACCCCATATGTTACAAGCAACCCAGCCTAAAAGGGTCAACTGTTTAAAACCAGGCACAGGGGAAAAGGAGCAGTCGGAAATACGACTTACTTCGTGGAATATTGCGGGCTCAACAGGAACCTCAGGGATGTAGAATGGTTGGAGTACATAGAACAAAGTGATATATGCCTCCTGCAGGAGACCTGGGCACTAGAAACCCCTCACAAGGTTGGGTTTAAGACATTTAGGGGCCGATTCCGATTCGGGCCGGAAAATGTACCGACCGACTCGGTACGGGAATTTTGTCCGACCGACACGTACCGGCGCTGCCCGATCCGCCTAGTACGATGCAATGCATGTGAATTACGACCGACACGTACGGAACACAAACTGAACGACCAAACTGCACGGAAACCAGCTATCTGGCTGGGAAACCACGCGAATCGAACCGACCGACACGCACCAGGAAAGAACCCGACAGAAACGTACCCGCGATTCCGACCCGCGCAGTACGATGCAATGCGTGGAAAACCAGACCGAGTCGCACGGAGCTCAAGCCGTACGACCGACACGCATACAAAACGGAGCCGAAGCAACCCAATACTCCGCGACCGCCGCATACGCCGCACATGAAATCCATCAGAAACACAGCGTGAAAGACTCGGAGAAGCTCGCACGAGCCAACTGCAGCATCCGACTCCGTCAGAAGAACGTCTCCTACATGCCCAGAAACTACAAAGGAAAAAATACAAAAAAAGGGCCAAACAAGCAATGACAAAGTCAATAAATACTGGGGGAAATGGAACAAAGACACACCCACAACTCCACCCATATAAAGGCCACAAATCCCTACCATGATCCTTTGCAAATTCAACTGACCTGCCAGCACAGAACACCATCAGACAGCAACCACAGACACACCCACAACTCATCCATCACACAAGCCACACACCATTAGCACCTCCCTAATAGCACCCTCACATACACCCAGCAAAACTGACACTCACCTACCCTCACTTGCACACTCACACACACATCAATCCCCACCACCACCCATCACCATGCCCCCAAAGAAGAATCCAAAGTTCCTAGACAGTGAATTGGAAGTGCTGGTAGATGAAATCCTCAGGGTAGAGCCACACGTGTTTGGTACATTGGTCCAACAGACCCCATGTCGCAGAAAACCAAGATGTGGGAGAGGATCGTCGACAGGGTGAACGCACAATCACCATGTTTGCGCTCAAAGGAAGACATCCAGAACAGGTGGTATGATGTGCGCAGGAGGGTCAAGGCCCTACTCAAGAAGGATTACACCTTGAGCCATCGCACCGGCAGTGGCCCTCCTGCCAAACCAGTATACCTCAGGCCCTGGGAGGAGAAGGTGCGGGCCATCCTACCACCAGAGAGTGTACATGGACTATCAGACATCCCAGAGCCTGGTGAGTACACAACCAATATACCCAATATCGTGTGACAATACACACACATCACTGTCAAGGGGATAGTGAAACCATGCACTGTTAGCAAAGCCACAGTAACCAAAACAGAATCATCCCAAGATGTGTATGTTAGTCAGACAAACACAATACCTGCCATCCCATAGTGATATGTAACTGTGTCATGACATGTACAAACCCAACAACAAATCGAGCAAGGCAGTGGCACAAATCTAAACAACAAACACTGTCAGACATTTTGCCACCACTAGAACACCACCTCACAGGGAAGCTCACTGAAAGGAAGGAATTCTGTGTATGCTGGTGAAGTCAGTGTAGCAAACAGCATGATGGTAGTCGTAGTCACAGATATTGGTCACCCTCACAATTGGCCCATCAACACCACTCTGAACCATGCTCACATCACAGGGAGTGGAAAAAAACTGACAAGATGGCTGACACTGGGTACTGCTGTGGGGAGCACAAGGCCCTGCTGGGAACTGTGCACCAACCAACAGCAGGACACCACTGACTGACATCCTGAAAGCCAACTTGCACTCCCTGCAATGGAAGCACGTTCCATGGTGGGATATCAGGCTGGGTGGGAAGGAGGACTGACAGCACTGACCATAGTTACCAGCAGCTTTTCTCACACACACCCTTAACACAAACTCCACACAACTCACCTGGGAGAATGCATTGCCTCACACTCTAATTAAATATCCCCTAAAGAACCACCACCCTGGGTTATGCTGTGTGAAGCACAGGGACACTTTTGGGACTTGTAGCCAAACTAACACAAGAACAACACTGTCAGCCATCCTGGCAGCACAGGCACACTACCCCACAGGGAAGCAGAGTCAAAAGGAAGAAAGTATGGGCATGCTGGGAAGGGGGGTGTAGGCAATAGCATGACGGGAGTGGTAGTCACAGCTCAACATCCCCCACCCACATGGCCCGGCAAGCTCACACTGAAGCATGCACACCTACCAGGGAGTGAAAAGCCACTTCAAAGATCTCTGACACTGGTGCTCTGTTGTGGGGAGCACAAGGCCCTGCTGGGAACTGTACACCAACAAACAACAGGACACCACTGTCAGCCATCTTGCCATTGTTGTCACACTCACACACAGTGAAGTCCACTCAAAAGGAAGGAAGTATGGGCATGCTGGGAAGGGGGTGTAGGCAATAGCATGATGGGAGTGGTAGTCACAGCTCAACATCCCCCACCCACATGGCCCAGCAAGCTCACACTGAAGCATGCACACCTACCAGGGAGTGAAAAGCCACTTCAAAGATGTCTGACACTGGTGCTCTGTTGTGGGAGCACAAGGCCCTGCTGGGAACTGTGCACCAACAAACAACAGGACACCACTGTCAGCCATCTTGCCATTGCTGTCACACTCACACACAGTGAAGTCCACTCAAAAGGAAGGAAGTATGGGCATGCTGGGAAAGGGGGTGTAGGCAATAGCATGATGGGAGTGGTAGTCACAGCTCAACATCCCCCACCCACATGGCCCGGCAAGCTCACACTGAAGCATGCACACCTACCAGGGAGTGAAAAGCCACTTCAAAGATGTCTGACACTGGTGCTCTGTTGTGGGGAGCACAAGGCCCTGCTGGGAACTGTGCACCAACAAACAACAGGACACCACTGTCAGCCATCTTGCCATTGCTGTCACACTCACAAACAGTGAAGTCCTCTCAAAAGGAAGGAAGTATGGGTGTTGTAGTGAGCCTCAGCAAGGCCTACCAGTGCTTAGGGGTTCTCCCTTCTCTGCACAGAGTCCTCAGACACTTAAGAAGAAGTTGGCACAGAAACTGAAATATAAAAGACAGAGTTTATTAAACCTTATAAGGTGGAGCTAACATTCACACATCACCCTTCAGTAATGCATGAAGTAGCACACTGAATGGAAGGATCCTGGTCCTTTTATACCCACACAGGGGCTCAAATGAAGGCGGTACAAACACAAATGTTGGTTGTAGGTACATATAAGGTCATACAGAGAATGCACAGTCGACAAGTGGGTGGAGCTAACAGTTTCTACTTTTAGTAGACACATCCTGACATTTATAAACTTGAAACAGCTGCAAGCTCAACTGAGCATGTGCAAAGCAAGAGGAACTAAAGTTAACTTGTCTCCAGGCAGATTTCAAGAGCAGTTAACAGGAAGGTAGGACAGAGCACATGGCGAGCACATGGTAGCACATGGCAGCCAAAATGGCTGACAGAAATACAAAATGGATTCCACAAAGCGGACAATTTAGCCTCTGAATACAGGCTGTCTTTAGCCAATGCTTAACTTAAGTGCTGCCAAATTACAACAGACGGCCCTTTCAGCATTGGCTGAAGACATTCGTTTATCTGTGGTAATCTAAATATTCATCCCGTACATCTATTAACATTATTTCGGCCACCTCTTTATTCAACATTTGTTGGGCCTTTGTTTCAGCAACGTTCCCTCTTCCCAGGTATACAAGCAGAGATGCAAATGGAGCAAAGCATTGGACCACATTGGATACATACACAGCATGTAAAAAGTATTAATCATTACACACAGGATAGTCAGTAGCTTCCAGCTCCAAGCAGAAACAAGAGTCCAAAATCATCTAGTCTAATTCTAAGTTTCAGGGCTCTGATGTATTTCAGTGACTATCTATTTCAATTAATAGCCAACAGCACATACTTAATAAAAACATTTTCAATAGACTTTTCCAGTATTTCTTTTGTGAGGGCTAAAATATCAATTTAATATATCTTTAGGAGGAGGGCAAAGTAATATTTGTCAACTGCTCAGGAAAACATTTTTCGTGTAGAATAAGCATTATAAGTAATGCAAATATTAAAGAAGTCAGACAGATTATTACAAAAACCATCCTGGCTCCAAAGGACCAGGAGGACCACACAGGGCCATAGGAATTAGGACAAGGAGCCGCAAAGGGCTGCTCCTCCTCAAAAATGGGACGACCAAAGGGGTACATTACTAACAAAAAAAAAAAGAGTCCTTGGGAAATTTTAGCTGCTGTGGAACCAGCCAGAGGGGAGTCTTCTCCCTGTGTCCGTTTGAGCCTCACAGGCAGGCTCTTGTTGTTCCCACGGTGGAGCTGCACAACTCGCAACTCAAGAATCACGGAGAAGGAAAAGTCTTTCTTTCAGGATAGGGCAATCACCCCCCAGGGCAAATACCCTCAATGATCCTGTCCAGTGTCTCAGGCAGTGCACCAGTTTTCTTCACTTTAATCTAACAGGCACCAAGGGCATAGCACCTGTACCCTAAACTCAAGTCCTTCCCTAACTCCTATATTGCACCTCTGGCGCACTGCTCTTTTGTTAGGGCCACAAATTGTACCCAGTGTGCTCGGGCATCTCTTGATCAATAAACAAAGGCGTAGACTTGCATTCACTTGGGACCAGGACTCAAAGGCCTGAAGCAACCCTTGTTTCAAAAGGGGTCACCTCAAGCAAAAGCCTCCTTGCCGTCCTTATCGGTCTGTGACTCTCTCAGCTGGGCGGCATCAAAAACTGGATCCACAGAAAGATTTCTTCATCCTGATTTGTGACCCCGTCTTTCGCCCAAGACAGTGGCAGGGGTACACACTTTACGTCCCAGTGCTTCCGGCCTTCACTGAGGTCTTAGTTGCCAGCAACGCCTGTGCTGGTTACCTTCACTTTGGCTTCAAGCTGCAGTGGCGCTGACTCCCAGGCTGGATCTGATGTCCGGGCCCCTCTGGCAATGGTTGTAAGGCAGCAAATATCTATTGGTGGACAGAACAAGAGGTCTTTAGACAAGGCACAGAAATAATCTATCAACAGAGAGGATAGTCTCAGAATACTTTCTTAGTCCTGGGGCACCCCATACATTAGCAAGGCACCCAAGAACCACTTCATCTATCTAAGAGTAGAAAACCCTGGACCTATTGGCAAGTATAAAAGGAACGTTTTGGTGAACTGACAAGAGTAATACATCACCCAATCCCAAACAGCCAAGGAAGTCTGTGTTCATTTACTAAATTCTGAGGAAAAGAGAAAAACAATACAGACATACTCCAAATACTTACATTGGTGTATTCCTATATTACTAATCTGAAGAACCCTCAAGAAAAAGGAAATGTTCTACACTTTTACTCATAGATTTTACATTACTTATACAGGACTTCAGACACTTGTAAAATAATTTCTCTTACATGTTATGCTTAGGACCATGCTCTCATGTTATAGGCGCAGCAGGAAAATCTAAAACTGCTAATTTAACAGGGATTCTTATTGCAAAAAGAACTAAACTTCAACATAGTGGGTACATTTTCTTCAGCAGAACATGTTATGACAAACAAACTCCTATAAAACAATATTTTCCTTCAAAATGTTTGCTAAGGATCACATGAGCGTCTTTCCTGCATTGTACTTTTCACGATCTGGACTATGTAACATCATTTTCAAAAGGAAAAAAACCCTATCTCCAGCTCTAATAAGGGCTGTCAGCTTATTGACAGAGACTAGCTAATAAAAAACTAGCAATGCCCTTGCAAAACTGTATAGAACATGAGAATAACAAACAATAATAGTGTTGCCACCTGAGATTTTTGAACAGAAAACCGCCACTATACAGTTCTCCTTAAAGATCAAATAAGGGAACATCAATCTGTTCTACTCATTCTTTCATACAGGATGGGCAGTAACATAGCATAGATTTTATCATTTTATTAATGCTAACAATTTTTAAAACAGTATTACTAAATAGCCAATGAAATGTCTCATGGCTATTTCACAGACAGTTTAGACAGACTAAACAAAAGTAAGAAAAAGAAGAGAGAAAACATAATTTTGCCTACCCTTAATTTGTAGAGGAGCTAGCCTCCTTCCCCCATTTTGACAGTAGGAAAACCTGAAACAGGTTTTACTTCTGTCAATACTTTCAACCCCTATTTGTAGCAACTGGGCACAAACAAACTTGTAGGAGATATCTTAGAAAGTGGCTATTCTCTGATTCAAGCACATCGAGTACTGTAGAAAGCGTCAGCAACAAATGTATCAATTCCTTGAGCAATTGTACTAGATTAACATGAGGGCGCATGAATGCAAACTAAAATCCATTTCCTCCTTATCGTAGCCCCTACACAGTATTCTTTAAACTAAAACCATTATTTTATATACCTGGCAGATCAATGTTCAACTGAGGGCTGTTTTCCTTCGTTTCATATGAGTGCGCAAAACGTGTGTTTGCCAAAAATAGGAAGCAAAGCTTCTCTTTCTCTCTTTGCGCTATCATCTCGTCTTTCAAAAACTTTTCGAAGGTCGAAGTGTCCCAGCAAACATTACCCTTCACCCTGCTAAGTTGCTAAATGCAGAACTCCGACCTTTGACCCGTTCAGCAGCTGTTCATTTTGTTTGTGCAAGGCTTGCCATGCGGTTTTCGTAATGCAAAGCAACTCTGGAGAATCACAGCTAAAAGGCAGTCCTGTCCGATCCGTTTGCCAGCAATTCAAAGGCAGGACAACAACGTCTGCTGGTTTCTGCATACCCATCTTCACCCATGTACAGTGTGTTGGGTGCAGCAGGTCAGCTGTTTGTTTTATACTTGCATATACTCCATGGAAGCCCGAGAGCACGTCAAAACTGCCCTGAGTGGTAGAACCGCCTGCAAAATTGTGAATCTAGCTCAACTTCGACTTTGGTGGCAGGGGCACCCAAAAATGAATATCCTACAATATTCCTGCACAATAGGAACCCCCAGAGTGTTCTCCAGATAGCCCAGGAATGGGAAATCAGAAATGCACAAGATATACCCCTATAAAAATGAGTCCTGCACGGCTGGGCAAAGTGACATTTCACATTTAAGTTCCCTTCTTATTGCGGTACAGCACTGCTTAAATTCAACTTTGATACTAGGAATTCACAGTATGATGATTAGGCTTTATAAAGATGAAAAAACGAATGTAAAGCATTTATGTTTAACAATATATTTTTTTCATATAATTAACTTTATTTTTTTTTTATGAAAACCAACCATTTTGATGATTCCACATTTGAAAAGCAAGCTTCATTCGTAGCCTATCACATTCAAACGCATTCATTCACAACCCCAAGCACAGAAGCCCTACTTGAAACATGAAAAGTCTGCGCCACTTTTCAAAAGGACAGCCATCATTCAACATCAGAACCACAGATGTACTCATGCAAAAAAGGCATCAAGAAAGGAAATCCCCACTTTCAATTCTGTTCTCTGTTATCCAAAACAATGAAACTGGTTTTTGAAACTTTTAAAATAATGCAGGCCCTTATACCAGTTTTACACTGACTTAAAATTTCGCTGACTCAGCATTCCTGTCTGTGGCCGTGATCAGGAATAGCCATATGCTATTTATGCAGCTGTTGTTTGTCAGCAGGCGTCGAATTTTCACGCCTTTCTCAGGAAAAAACCCCTTTATTATTTGAAATACCCTGACAGAGTTAAATCCCCATTTGCTGTGTCAAACAGTTTCTTTTCAGTTAGTCAGTTTAAACACAGCTGTTGGAAAGCTTTTTTCTCGGGTGCTGAAAGAAAGCATGTCACAGTCTATTTAAAAACTGAGGCATTTCAATGCAGTCAAATCTATCTTTCTATAATGTGTATTTAGTTCAGCAACGACCAAATTCACTCATATGATGTGCATGCCTTTTAATGTCTAATACAATGTATTTAAGGAAAATGCAGTAACGTGTATTTTAGTCTATTGATTACAAAACACACAATTTCGTTTTTATTCCTCTGTATGAGGCCTATTTTAATCCTATTGAATACGAATTCTAATTTTATCTTTAGCATTGTGGCAATTTGCACACATGTATAGTGTCTTACTCTGTCAATTTAATAGTAACATGCAGCTGTTTAGCGTATGTCATATAATTCATTTCTGGATTTTTATTTAATATATAAGTAACTAAATGACATTTTGCATAACAGAATGATGACAGCAAAAAACATAAACAAACTCATTGAGCTCATTCAGACAGTTACAGAAGGGGGTCATACACGCAGAGTACACAACACAGCGCGCTTAAAGCTAGACATTCTTTCACAAAGAGTACTCACACAAATATTACCAATATCAAACCACAAACCCCACATAGACATTGAAACACATATTTAACCCACAAATCAATACTTAGGACAGCTTACAAAGTGTACGCAAGACCAACCTATTTGTAAATACTAATTGTAAGTCATATTTACAAGAAGAGCTCTCAAAAGTAGCCCAAAAAACTGTTCCATGGTCAAGAAGCCAAAATACACCAAATTCGCCAGTTTTGGCTGGTAGAACACTCAAAAAGCGCTCTGCATATCACCACTTATGAATGTTACTAAGTGCGCAGATCCGGATCCGTTTTATGTACATATTTAAGTCCATGGGGTACTTAGTCACCAAGGAAGAAATATCTTTTACTATACGTAAACCTATTTAGGTATCCCCTCTGAGGGAGTCAACTAAGTACTTACTAAATCCATATCGGTACCTCCAAAACAGCAACACTTTCTGCGAAGTGTACTGGAAACAGGCATGCCAAAAATAGTGCAGAATATGCAGTATTATAATCAAAGTAGCGCTTAAGGTACTCTTTGTACGTTGCGCTGTTCAAACAATTTCAAATAGAGAAAAATCTCCTCATTACCTGCCTATATGAATTGCAATGCATATATAACTTACAAAACAAATTCCAAAATTGGCCAATCATACAAACAAAGCCACAGTAAGTGTTACTAAAACTACCTTACCAATCAAAGGCATCAAACCAACAGCAAGTGCCGCAAAACGGCTCTTACCAATCAAATGGTGTCCAGGTTCCAACTGCCAAGTTCTCAAATTGACCAAATGGTCACTGCACGGCAAATCAACAGAAGAGATCTCAGTCAAGGACCGGCGCCGCCGGGATGGTCAGATCAGAAAGAAAGGAAAAACGCCATGGGTGCCAAGACTCAGGTCTCCTCAGGCAGCGATCGCGTCCAAGAGCGAGATTCCAATCCTTCATCTCGACCAGTCCTTCGGGCATCCGAGTCACTGATGAGTCCCACGTTGGAAGCGCCAATTTGTTGTAGTGAGCCTCAGCAAGGCCTACCAGTGCTTAGGGGTTCTCCCTTCTCTGCACAGAGTCCTCAGACACTTAGGAAGAAGTTGGCACAGAAACTGAAATATAAAAGACAGAGTTTATTAAACCTTATAAGGTGGAGCTAACATTCACACATCACCCTTCAGTAATGCATGAAGTAGCACACTGAATGGAAGGATCCTGGTCCTTTTATACCCACACAGGGGCTCAAATGAAGGCGGTACAAACACAAATGTTGGTTGTAGGTACATATAAGGTCATACAGAGAATGCACAGTCGACAAGTGGGTGGAGCTAACAGTTTCTACTTTTAGTAGACACATCCTGACATTTATAAACTTGAAACAGCTGCAAGCTCAACTGAGCATGTGCAAAGCAAGAGGAACTAAAGTTAACTTGTCTCCAGGCAGATTTCAAGAGCAGTTAACAGGAAGGTAGGACAGAGCACATGGTAGCACATGGCAGCCAAAATGGCTGACAGAAATACAAAATGGATTCCACAAAGCGGACAATTTAGCCTCTGAATACAGGCTGTCTTTAGCCAATGCTTAACTTAAGTGCTGCCAAATTACAACATGGGCATGCTGGGAAGGGGGGTGTAGGCAATAGCATGATGGGAGTGGTAGTCACAGCTCAACATCCCCCACCCACATGGCCCGGCAAGCTCACACTGAAGCATGCACACCTACCAGGGAGTGAAAAGCCACTTCCAAGATGTCTGACACTGGTGCTCTGTTGTGGGAGCACAAGGCCCTGCTGGGAACTGTGCACCAACAAACAACAGGACACCACTGTCAGCCATCTTGCCATTGCTGTCACACTCACACACAGTGAAGTCCACTCAAAAGGAAGGAAGTATGGGCATGCTGGGAAGGGGGGTGTAGGCAATAGCATGATGGGAGTGGTAGTCACAGCTCAACATCCCCCACCCACATGGCCCGGCAAGCTCACACTGAAGCATGCACACCTACCAGGGAGTGAAAAGCCACTTCAAAGATGTCTGACAATGGTGCTCTGTTGTGGGGAGCACAAGGCCCTGCAGGGAACTGGGCACCAACCAACAGCAGGACACCACTGACTGACATCCTGATAGTCAACCTGCACCCACTGCAAGGGTGGCATGCTTCATGGTGGGATAACTGGGCTGGGGGAGAAGGAGGGCCGGATGTCAACCAAATACCACCAATGCTGGCCATGCACACACCTCAACATTCACATTGAAATGCTTCAGGTTGGCAGGACAATGTGCTACACCAATATCAATCTCTGACTGTGACAACTTAGGACAAGGCAATGTACAGGCCCGCATCCAGAGGTACAGTCACAACTGTCAGGTGTTTGAACCATTGATGCCTGTAGAAACATAACATACATTGTGTGTCTCTTCCAAAAACAGGTGATGATGGGGACACAGCAGCAGATGATGAGGAGTCCCTGTCCCAGGCTCCGGGGGCCCCTGAGCTCTCTGGTGTGGAACAGCCTCTGCCCTCCTCGGATGGCGAAGACCTACCTGGCCCCTCCGGTGTGAGTCATCATGCAGCACCAGCAGGACCACCATCTGCACCCCCTGCACCCACTCCTCCAACATCTGCCAACACACAGACCACCCCCGCCGACACGGACAGACCAAGGACCACCAATGACAACAGCACAGGGACCCCGGCCCACCGTGAAGCAACGGACAACAACCCCAGTACCAACCCCCAAGGGGGCCTAGGGTCACCTGTGCGTGCCACCGCAGGTCCCGCACGTGTGGCCAGGGGTGGTGGGAGGGGTGGTAGGCAGAGGTCGCTGTTTGCAGAGGGGTCTGGACTGCATGATGACCCACAACTGGCACGCATTGCTGATGAGTACCAGAATAGCACCGGAGAGGTCAGCCAGGTAGTGGGGATCCTGAAGGACATTCAACAGCAGCAGGCTGCCCATCATGCCCGCTTTGACTCCCACATGTCCCGTGTGGAGACACACTTGTCTGGCATGGAGTCCAAGTGGGACACATTGGAACAACTGACAGCGGTGCAGAGGGACATATTGACATGCCTCCGCCAGATTAGCACCAACATGGCCACACCTCCCTTGTAGTGTAGCTCCTATTTCCCTAATAGGCTCTGCGCATTGGAATAATATCCCCTATAGGTTTGACATAGGACTAAGGTCAGTATGTCCCTATCGAATATATTAAACTTAATTACTTGTGCCAGCTAGCTCAGAGGCCACTAGAAACTCCTTGGATAACAAGAAGGGAGTAGTTTCCGGCAGCCGCAAAGCATGACAACTTTTGTTTCCCTTTAGAATCAGAACGTGTCCCAGAGTCGTGGAAACAATAGATAACCGTTTCACTCAGCTCAATCGTGCATGCTTAGTTTTCCTCAAAGTTACACAGAAAGTATAGACGGGCGTTTCAATAAAAGGATTTATTGAACAGTCTTGTTTCTTGTGTAGGTGATATGTGCTGTTACGATCACAAGACAGTATGCAAGATAAATAATGTACAGCGTAAGCAGTAGAAATAAATAATACTGCGCTAGCATTATCTTTAGCAGTATATTCACTTACATAAATAACATGAGCTAAAAATGCGAGTACTCGTACGATGCGTCTCTAAGCTAGTTCTACCCCAGTGTACCTAACCTAACCTAGGTGTAGGGAGAGGTATGAAGTAGGTGAAGTATTCCTTACTAAGATATACTAAGAGTATGTTTCGCTTAGTATGTCTAGTATGCCAAGAGTCCCTCTAGGTTCTAGTCAGCTCCATACCTTAAGAATGAGAGAGGTGGGAATCTCGTGCCAGATTCGAACTCCAACACCCCGCAAGGGAAGTTAGATCACTGGAAGCTGGACTCTCTGCGTGCAGGGATGACAGCGTCTTCTCAGTGCGTCAGGCCGGGATACGGGCTCCTCTGAAGTCGAGGTCTCCTCTAGTTTACAAGGGCTAGGGAAGGTATATTTATACCTGAGAGGTACCTCAGAATGTTAGCATTGACGTGAATCGGACAGCGGAAGACGTCATGATTGAACCCCTAAGGAATAATGGTTCATGCATAATAAATGAGTCCTTGAAGAAATCAATAGTCCTGTGCTAGGGAAACTCCTGAAGCCTAAGGGTCTGTTCTTCAAGAACTCGTTGTGACGTTAGGGTGGACGGATGTCGGAGACCATGCCTGTATTTGGAGTGCACGGTTTAATGCCTAAATAAGGCCTGTGATTTTATGCCTATATAAGGGTAGGTCGAAATGTGCCTATATAAGGACATGATACAGGAAAGCCTGTGTATGGACACCCTAAGAGGAATACAACACCCACTCCACTTTCGTGTGTACGATAATATTAAAATGCTAAACATTAAAATCGAGTACCGCATATTTTCTAAAACATTTCATAAAACCATATAAAAGGCTGTTAAAAATTTTTTTTTAGAATGCAAAAGGTACTGTACATACGAAGCATTGTTTTTCATTTCAGGCATATACAATATTAATGAAATTTAGCAGTAATATTTACATTTGATAGAAAAACCAAAGTTATTTCATATCATAAAAAATGAACGAACTTTTTAGACAAATAAGATGACAAAGTGTCTGTGGAAGTTCCGCTAAGTCTGTACTATAAGGCTAGTTCTACTTTAAGCAGATTGAAGTGCCATTTTAGTTCGAAAAATGGAAAAAAATCAATTTTGGGAAGAGTTCCAATTTTTGTAGAATGAAGGCCAAATTGTCACTGTATCTCTAGAATACTGTGGACTGAATCAGAGTCAGTTTTACAGGTCTGGTGTAAACATGAGATCATCTATTTCTGTAGACAAAACATCGTCCACCGAGGTTGGTGTCAGTTGGAACACCTCGTGTAGTAGATTAATCGCACAGAGATGTGAAGCATCGCTTTCAGCATTGGTCGCCGCAGCAATGTTCGCGTCCGTTGTTACCTGTGTGCCTGTACATCTTTCTCGTACCTCAACAGCAGCCGGAAGCGTCTGTGAGATCTCAATGAATGCTGACATCAGGATTGGCAGCCTCTGGGGACAACACAGAGCATGGGCCATTATCGGGTCCAGCAGAGTATCGATATCCGTTGGCGTATCCGATGGATATGTTAGACAGGTGTCCAACACGCATTCTACACCGCATAGCAGGCATCGTAGAACAGGTAAGATGCAATCTTGCCAGATTGGTCTGTATGACAGGAACCACGTGGTATTAAGGTCCCGTAGACGAGTTATACCCAAAAGCTGTACTATTTGCTCACGGCACTTTCGTTCAAGGAGAGCTTTCTCCATTTCGCTCGGAGTGATGTCTGCGAATAGGCTGGCCATAGCGTAATAGCAGGAAGAGAAATAGAATTCCGGCAACAAGTGCTAGAATTAATGGTATGCCACCAAACACCGAATGTGCAAAGTTCGGGATGATTCCGAGTATTGCCTGGAAAGGTGCTAACAGACCATTACAGATGCACTTAAATACATGTACAATTCCTGTTGTATCAGACATGTTAAAGATACGTCCTATCATTTCCACGAAATGTATGGGGCAGTTTGTACGTATTAAAGTTTGTATCTCAGCCGAAGTCCTTGCTATTTGTAGATCATAGGTTTCTTTGACCGAGGTCAAAGGCACTGTTTGTTGTAAAAGCATGGCTCTCATTCTGCTCAAAGTATCAAATCTTATAAAAGAGACGTTCAGCGAAGGCCATAGAGGCGACTCCCTGACTGTGTCTATTGGGGCAAACAATACTTGCATACAGCAAGTGACCCTGGAGTTCACCGTTACTAGATATGGGATGCCTGGCAACATGCCACAGCAACTTTGATCATTCAACATGAGGTAACTCCCATTAGAAAGTTGTCCAAACGTTGGATTAATCACAGTAGCTGGTGTGTACCCTGCTGATGGCAAGACAAATTTGCCACTGAGCCATTACAAGCCCCGTGTAAAAAATGTCCCGACATATAAGCGAACCGCTTAGTGCACGTTTACAGTTTGTACCGCTCAAGAACACTTCACGCTCCCCACTCCAACATCTATATGTATACGGTAAATCCCAAGATGTCTTAATGTATTCCTTACCCAACCTTTCATATTTGCCTGCTTGCATTTGTTTGAGGCAATACTGAAACTGAAAAGTAGTCACAGGTAGTGTGATTTTGCCATGAATAAGCCATTCTGTAGCCGGTTTTTCTGCCACTGTGAATGGTAACTTTTCCAGTCTTTCAATGCCCAGCACTGTATACCTTGCTCCTCTTTGTGCCAGTTCGATCTGTTTATCAGTGAGATTGTATTCTGCAAACAGAGCCGTTGTGTTGATAAAACGCCAAGACACATAGCCCCTCGCAAAGATTGCAGCGTCCAGCTTAATAACACAATAGAACGTAATTGAGATTGGCCTTGTTGTAACATCGCCAAATCTTGTTCCAGTATGTCGATAGCAGAGGATACAATGCCGTCCAGTGAATATATTCTGGAGGACAAAGTTGTTAACCCATTGTCGACCACAGAGAGTGTTTTCTCTAAATTAATACGATCAAGTTCACGTATTCGTTCTCGGCCTCTATCTGTGACACCTTCCATGCTTCATTATAAGCAGCATAAATGCCGGCATATATGAAACGTTTTTGACGCAGTTTTCTTGGTCCAAGCAAGAATTCCCTAAGGTCTGCGTCTTCTTTAAGTAAGGATAAGTGTTGTTTCACATCCTGTAGTGTAGATTTTTTCAGCCAATCGATGCACAATTTCCCTACACTGTATGTTGTTACTACCCCCGGATGTTGTCTTTGGACATATCTTGGGTCTGGCCTATGAATAGTAAAGCCCTGAGTTTTATTCAGGAATCTTTCCTGACAGATGTTCGTGTCTGAGGGCCAGATCAACCATTTTTTCCAATCAGGATTAGATCTGTTGAGTTGTAGTATATTGTCAACTGTAACCGCTGCCTGTTTATTGTTATCACTTGTAGGTGTTGGTACAGAAGGATTTTTCATCTCTTTGATCTTGGCTAATCCAAGACAAGACGTTTGTTGGACAGTTTCATTCAAAAACATTATTTGTTCAGGGATCATACATGCTCTAAATAAAGCTTCTATCCCCTGCACTTGCCATTCTTTAGTACCCCAGACAGTTTTTATGTCTATCGTGTCTTTCCATAAGTCGAAACCCTGTCTAGACAGATGGGCAATAAATGTTGTAGAATAAATCTGTTTTGTATTTGTTAACATAATTTTCAGTCCTGTTTTGTTTACATTTTTATGGTAAAACGTTTCTGGATCAGATGTATTGTATCCTGAAAAATATGGAAACTTGTTAGCAAATGTTTTCGAACTACCGTGTGGTGGTGTAGGACAATGCTCCCATTGGTTAAACATATACACATTTCTAGGGTATGCAGATTTATGCAAATAATGATGACCATAGTGGTTATAGCAATACAGCTTTTCATAGTCTGATGAACCCTCTAAATATTCATTTCTAGAAAATGCAGCAGATTTTTCTAGGTCAAACATTATATCGTTAACAGTCTCAAAGTCCCAATCATCAGAGTAGGCACTGGATGAAATGAGATCACTTAGTGAAATTTTAAACAAATGTGGAATGTTCAATTGCTCCGTCGGACCGAATATATCAAAATCTGTTTTGTCCCACACTATACCATCCTGTATAGGAACAGCTGTGATGTTCACTGTTGACAAGTCTCCTACTTCACGATGGGACGATTTATGAGGTTTCAAAAGTAAGTTCACGTCTTTTCCTTCAGTGTTCACATGGATGTATCTGCCACTTATAAGCACGCTCACAGTTGTAACCAAAGCTAGCCAGAGCAGGAAAACAAAAAGTCCAGATGTAATCCAGAGTTCAATCCATGGAGAAACCAAATAAGTATTTTTCAGAAAGCGAAGAAAGTCTTGTACTTGCTGTTTGAATTTCAATGATGCTGGCGTCGTTTCAGGTTCACTTGGATCTTCTGAGAACGTATCAAAGTTAATGAAATAGCCAGAAGCAGTTCTGTCAATTGTTGAAATTGCATCAGGATTTGTAGAAATCGCTGGAACCAGTTGATCACGTGCTACGTTGGTGTAGACAGGTGTATTTGGATGAACTGTTACTTGAGTTTCAAGAGGGATGAGTTCCATAGCATTGTTGCTCAGTCCTTCATCTGTTACTGCTGAATTTTCGATTCTTATCAGTCTTTCAGTCTGAACCTCTTGGATAGTAGCGAGAGGAGTGTGTCTGCTACTAGGTCGGAGTCCACGAGGCCTACTATTTAGTATTGGCCACATACTGTGGTTTGATGAGGTCGATGGACACAAATCTTTTCTCCTTTCTTCCAGCAAGGGGCGGCAGTAGTACTGTTCTTGTTCCTTGAACTGCTAGGACAGGTACTGGTTGTCTGTAAGAAGGTCCAAATTCCTTCTTGTCCGCAATTTTTTCTCTGACTAGATCCCCAACTTTTGGAATCCAGACAGGCCTTGCTGGGACAGCCGGTTGATCCCCAGTGGTGGTTGGCTGCAGGAATACATTGCTTTGATCTCAGTTCTTAACTCATGCAGTTCCTGTAAAACAGCCAAACGATCTTTGATATCAAACGGTTTATTTTCCACCACTGTGCCTACGTCATCGAGATCTGGTACCCACATTCTTGTCCCAAATAGGACCTCATATGGAGTGACCCCCCCTAGAGAACTTCTTGGCAGGTTGTTCAATGAGCGTTGGACCCCATTAAGATGTTTGACCCACCCATCACCCGAACCTAATACCCTAGCTGTTATAGACTGCTTTATGTCCCGGTTTTTCCTTTCCACAACCGAATTTCCCTCAGGATGGAATGGAGAGGGGTACCGCAATGCAACGCCCAGACAGGCCATGGCTTCTTTATAAGCCCGAGAGCTAAACGCAGGGCCTTGGTCAGAATGTAGCGTGCCTATTGCGTATGTGCCGATAAAGACTCGCAAATCTTTTATAACAGTTCGAGCGTCAGCCGAGCGCTGAGGCCATATCCATAGGAACCTTGATTCAGTATTTGTGGGATTGCATTTGTCCAGAAGGACGCATGCGCGTAGATAGTCTAATGCAGTCTAACAGTGGTGTCTGTACTGGGCAGTTACATGTGTAGCATGGTGTCTGGTGGCTTTCTCGCTGTAGTTTACAGTCTAAGCAGTTATTGATGAATATGTGAATTTCTGTATTCATTCCAGGCCACCAGTACATCTCTTTTAACTCCAAAATTGTTTTAGAGATCCCTTGATGTGACAGACCCTCCCCCAAATGTGTTTCATAAATCAAAGCCCCTCTACGTTCCATGTTTGGAATTACCCTATCCCCCACTCCAGGGATTCGAGCAAAAGGAACGTTGTTCGCATCAATTACATAAGAGTACTTGAGTGGAAACTTTTTTGGTAACGCTGCACCACTGCCTTTGCTTGTAGCATTGACAGCCAACATTATCTCACTGTCTATTTTTGTTTGTGAACGAGTGATCGCAGCTACGGAAGCCGTCTGAACAGCCCCCTTTGCGGCTTTGTCAGCCAATGAATTCCCTGCAACGTGAACGCCATCACGTTGATGACTCAGTGTGTGGATCACGTGAGCCTTTGGTAGTTCGTTTTTCAACTGAACTACTTGTTCCCAAAGCGTTTTGTGCTTTATTGTGCTACCTTTCGCATCTTTGAACCCGTTTTCAAGCCAGTTTTGTATATATTCATTATACGACTGCACACAGTAAAAAGAATCGCACACGATTAGTGTGGGGAATTCGCGATCTGTACTTTCAAGTGCCAGTTTGAATGCTTGTAGCTCAGCTCGCTGAGCTGTACAATCTCCTAGAAATTGAGTTTTTGTGACCATAGGTCTGAAGATACCATCTCGCATGCGACCAGTAACGATTGCACACGCTGCACTGTAAGCTTGCTTACCCCCTGTTGCGGGTTGTGCGGATCCGTCAGTATAAATTATGAATTCGTACTGATTGAGAGGCAGAATTTCAGTGGGCAGAGGACATTCTTGTTCATATTGCAGGAATGCTTGTGTTTTTAAATCAGGATCAAAAACATATTCAACATCTTTTGCAGCAAGAGAATTAACCCATTGTATCCATCTTGGATGTAATGCTTTAGCATTTGGAATGCTTGCTTTTGTGACCGCTTCTAATGCAGGTACTGGGGTAAAGACAATAATGCGTTTCCCTTGGGCTAGAGCTCTTTCTTTTGCTACAGCGGTTTGAACTGCTGTCAGAATTTTTTCAGTTGAACTGAAGCGCATTTCCGCTTGTGTGTACAAATGAGATTTGTATGCAATTGGTATTATCTCACCCTCATTGAAGGTTAAGTATGTGAATCCATATTGACCCGAAATTATTCGGATCACCAAATTGCGTTGACTTACGCGTGTTTGTAAGTGATTTGTTGCTAACATGTTAGCCTGTAGTGAACGCAAGATTTCTGTGTGTTCTTGTGTCCAATTCTTGATTGAGTAATCAGGTTTGATTAATGCGTAGAGAGGTTTAACCCTTTCTGCGTAGTTTAGAATATAAGTTCTACCAAAGTTTAGGAAACCCATGATAGATTGTAAGTTTTTTTGCGTTTTTGGAGGTTGGAGCAGCGCACATTTCTCTAGAAAGTTAGCTGCCAAGCTCTTGCCTTCACTTGAAAGCTCATATCGCAGAAATAGGACATTGAGATGGGCAATTCGGGACTTTTTAAAGTTGAACTTGTAGCCCTCAGAGGCAAAGCCCAATATAATGGTGCTCACCCTGTTCAAGTGTTTGTCCAGGTCATCGTCTGTCAGATAGATGTCATCTACATAGGACAATGCCTCATTGTCATAAATTTGTAGTAACTCCGTTACCCTCGCTGAGAATAAACCTGGGCTATTCTTGAACCCTTGTGGGAGTCGACAAAAGTGACGCTGGGTCCCCATTATGGAGAATGCTGTTAAGTACCTGCTTTCAGGTGCTATGTTTTGACAAAAGAATCTAATGTGGTTTTATATCTTTTACGCACCATGTTATTCATTAATGCTGTGCTATGTGCATTTTGCACTGCAAATGTTTTACAACAAGTGTTTAAGTGTCTGTAATCCAAAACTAGACGATAGGTATTGTCTGGTTTGGAGACAGGAAACAAAGGATTGTTCATTGAGGAGGTGCATGTTTCAATCACCCCTTGGTACTCAAGTTGATCTAAGATCTCCCTGACCTGTTTTTTAGCTTCTTGCTTTATTGGGTACTGCCTTTGTGCAGCTGGTTCATGTTTCAGATGTATTTTATGGTGAGGTGAGTCCTCATCCCATCCTACATGATTTTTATATAATGCTGGGGCCTGGGCTACTGCCCATTTCCTGGCATATGTATATTTTAGATGAATTGGAATCTGGTTGGAGAAGGCAGGCATAATAATGTCCTCGCCGTGTGGGCATTCCCTGACAAATTGTGGTGGCCAGTCTTTTTCTGCTAGAAGTACGTCATAGCCCCTTGAAAGTTTTTCCCAAAAGAGTGCTTTTACCTGTCTAGGTTTGTCTCCCTCCATTCGGAGTGTTATTTCATATAACCTTTGAGGAGTACTAACCCTGGTGTCTACAGTCTCTATTGTGATGTACTCATTCAAGTCCACTATCTCCAGAAGTTCCTTCAGGTTCTGGCGAGCTATTGTGACTTCTGCTGCACTGTCCAGCATTGTCTGAGCCCATTCTCCGTTCTTGAGTTGTGTTCTCAGTATCCTCGGCATGTCTGATCTTCAGACCTCCTACTTTCTTTTTGGAGAATTGAGGTTTTGTGTTATTTTTTGGAGCGTGTTTATCTTCTTTGGACTTTACATGTTCTTCTCTATGTTCTGTCCGTCCTCTTCTTTCCGAAGTCTGTGATGAGATCTGAAAGGGACGAGAGGAACGTGTATCAGTATCTTGATACCTGTCAGGTTTTCTTAAATTATCCCTATTCCTGAGGTTATACCTCCTTTCAGAGGGCTCCTTTTGAGGAGACCTACCTCGGGATTGAGAACGTTTCTCCTTTGAATTTTGTTTATTAGTTTCCCACTTCTTTTTAGAAGATGTAGGAGTTTGTTTAATTGAGTCCTTCTCAGGACTTTCAGATAGTTTTGGCTTCACTGGTCTTCCACCCAAACTATCTCTGCCTAATTCTGCATAAGATTGTTCAATTATTCTGGGTAGTTCAGTTTGATGTTCTGTAACATCGAAGTCCCTTAATCGTTGGCAGATCGCCACTGCTGCTGCCTCCCCTTTAATATTAGATAATATTATTGTTGAGACCTGGTCGAAATTTTTCAGTAATTTCATACCTAAATTCAGAGCAGGCTCTGCCCCGTATTCATTTTGAATTTGTTTCAGGACATCAGGTATTACCGCAATTGATGGAATACCATGTGTTTTAGTATAGATGGCAGCAAAGACTGAGCCCCAAGTGGTACAGTCTTCCAGTTGTGGTGTGATCCCCATCGGTAAACTGAGTGTTGCCGCCATGTAAAGGCATGTGGTCTTTGCTTCTGGGGGCCCATTGCGGGCCCCCAGGATTTGGGGGTGGAGGGTGCACATGGGGTACCTATGGTACCCCCTACATTTGAATGCACAAGGTGGCAGGCACCGCGCGGTGCCTGTCACGTTGTGCATTCAAATGCACAACATGCGTTTTTCACATTGCGGCGGGTGCTGGTGACAGCACCGCCCGCCGCAATGCGAACAATACGGGATGCCCCCGCCACCGTGGCGGTTGCATCCTAATACCCATGGTGGGACCGCCGCACCCCTTGCGGACGGTCCTGCATTCCGTTGCGCCGCCATCGTAATGTGCCCCTAAGTTCCTTCTTATCAAACAAATAGCAAGTTTTGAGCCTTTTCTGGATGAAGTGCGCCCACAGTTAGCAAAATCATTATATATGAAATATAGATATGGTGTGTTGCAAATTAATGTGAACACATCGAAATGGGCTAGCAATCAGGAGGAAAATAACAATGAGTGCTGTGTATTATGTCAAACTGAGACTAAGGAAAACGATTTACATGTATTATTCTTTTGTTCCGCATATGGTAAACCCAAGAAGAAATGGATTAAACCCATTTGTAGAAACATGAGTACTAGGTCTTGCCTGGAGGCGGAAAGAATATTGAAAACAGATACATCTCAAAAAATTGTTTTTAGTGTCAGCAGATACTTATTTAATGTGAGTTTTATAAGAGCTAAAGCAGGGTTGAAGTTTTAATGATTTAGGAATATGTGTACTCAAGACTATGGTTTAAGTAAGCTATGCACACGCACTTTATAATCACATGGTGTTACAAGGTAAGCCTTGTGGTTTTACTATTGCACTAAAAAGTACTCGTACCTTTTGAAAGACCTACGATAAGGAATTGCACTGAAAGGATCATATGATGGATGCCTAAGTTTCTGCCAAGTAAGGGATATTTGATTCAAGCATTTTACTTAAATGATTTTTACAAAATAAGTAATGCCTAGCTTTTAATGTATTTATTATATTATATATTAATTGTCATATTGAGGTTTGGTCATTTACATTATCTATTTTATTTATGCTTCCTCTCCATGATTAAGTGCCACCATTTGAAGGCTTAGGTGTATTAATCCCACTTAATCAATTTGAATGTGAATATTTTACACATCTGTATGTGATCATTTATGATGTATCTTTTATGGTTTTAATTGGAACCGAAATAAAGACGTTTGAAGTTTGAAGTTACTATTCCCACTCCAATGAGTGCAACAGTAGGGAAAGTGTTGGATAGCGTAGGGGTAAAAATTACTATTCCTACTCCAGTGAGTGCAACAGTAGGGAAAGTGTTGGATAGCGTAGGGGGTAAAAACTACTATTCCCACTCCAGAGAGTGCAACAGTAGGGAAAGTGTTGGATAGCGGAGGGGTAAAAATTACTATTCCCACTCCAGAGAGTGCAACAGTAGGGAAAGTGTTGGATAGCGTAGGGATAAAAATTACTACTCCCACTCCAGTGAGTGCAACAGTAGGGAAAGTGTTGGATAAATTAAAGGTAAAAATTACTATTCCCACTCCAGAGAGTGCAACAGTAGGGAAAGTGTTGGATAGCGAAGGGGTAAAAATTACTATTCCCACTCCAGTGAGTGCAACAGTAGGGAAAGTGTTGGATAGCGTAGGGGTAAAAAACACTATTCCCACTCCAGTGAGTGCAACAGTAGGAAAAATCTTGGATAGCGGAGGGGTAAAAATTACTATTCCCACTCCAGTGAGTGCAACAGTAGGGAAAGTATTGGATAGCGGAGGTGTAAAAATTACTATTCCCACTCCAGAGAGTGTAACAGTAGGGAAAGTGTTGGATAGCGTAGGGGTAAAAATGACTATTCCCACTCCAGTGAGTGCAACAGTAGGGAAAGTGTTGGATAGCAGAGGGTTAAAATTAATATTTACAAAAAATTAAAAGAAAAAGAAAAAAGAAACAAAATAGCAACTACAATACAAAAATTGTTAATAACACAAAAATAAAAACCATATAAAATATAAAAAAATTCCAAAAGATAGAAAAATAATGTAATGTTCAAAAATACTAAAAATTAACTACAAACATTAATTTATAAAAGTTTTAAAACAACATTTTACAAACAAATAACTATCTTTAAAATTAATTAATTCTAATCAAAAAAATATTTATTAATGATTTTTAAATAAATTACTTCACACCATATTCCCTATAAACGCACAAACAACTCCTACAGATTTGACACAATTAACATGTTTACCAATTAATTATTTATAATTTTCAAACAATTAATAATTAATTATTAATAAATGAATTACTACAAACAACACTATAAAATCGAAATATAAAATAAATAACAAATATTTAGGGGGTCATTACGATGGCGGGCGGAAACACCACCGCCGTGCTGACGGAGGTAAAAACCGCTAGTTACCATCCGCCAGCAACTGCCCGCACTCCCGCCAAATTAGGATGTGAAAAGACAGGCTAATACCGCCCGCAAGCCTGCGACGCCGCCCGCCATCAAAGTGCGCCCGTTTACGTTGCGGCGCCAGCCAACGGAGGCACAACGTCCGACGAAATGACGCACCGCCCGGCGTACAAATTACGATGACACAACCAAACAGCCTCATCGGCAAAGAGACACCACACGAGAAAAGGAGGCGGAAACCACATTGACGACCACAGGAACACCAACATGACATGAATCCTGCACTCCAGGCCATCCCAATGCTGTACCTGATGCAGCAGCTAGGAGTGAACGCGCAACGACGACGCAGGTAGGCAGACACACAACAAGGGCATGCAAATACCGCACACAATGCAAGGGCGGAAAAACTGTACATGGGCCCCCTAGACACCCCTGTGGGGACAGGACACATCCAACACTGTACCCACACATATCCCACCTGTAAAATATAATCAACCCGCAACATCTTGGGCACCCAATACCCCGGACCAGGAGGTGACGTACCCGGCACGGCACCGCAGCGCCCGGCGATGACGCACATGCGCACAACGCAGAGGCCAACGACAGCGCCACGCATGGGCTGCACACAAACACCGCAGGGTCACAACAACACACCACACACACCAGCCCCACCCTGAAGGCACAAGTCACGTGGTCCCCCTGCGTCAACCATGACCACAACCGACAACTCACAGTTGCCAAAACGTAGTCACACAAGTGTGCCGAACAGGGGAGCAAAGTGACGTCGGAAGAGGACACACACCTCTGTGCAAAGCATGGAGAAGCACACGGCAGCTGCGACAGAACTGCACAAACAATGGACATTGCCCGCAAAAGGCATGCCAGTCACAACAAACAATATCTGGACCATCCTGCACGCAACAACAAGCCATGCCATGTCCAAAATAGAGAAACCCTGCTGGCTGAGAACAGGAGTGCACAATCACGGCGCCCACACACAAGTCCCAATGTACAGCGGGAAAGAAGTGACCCACCCACACACGGGAGAGCAGATAGCAGTGAATGTCCTTCCATTCCCACAGCCAAATCACATTGCAACATATCCTGCAGGAGAACGGAGCCATTGGAACAACCACAACCCAAACATAGCCATGCTGAGTCAACCATCCCCTGGCAGATAACGCCGAACATGAAAGAAAGATAAAACCACAAAATACAATTATACCACTGCGCCTTGTGGCTCAAATGCAAGTAATCAGGAAGGAGTCAGACACCACTGGCCTTGACCATTCATAGGAGCATTTGGGATGAGGGCCTGTGGCCGCCTCCCAAGCCATACACAAAGTCCTGCCGCCTAACATCCATTCAAGAACACACAGCACCATCCGAGGTCGCACTCAGCAGACAGCCCAGGCAGCCGGAGCACGCCACCACAGCACCCAGCAGCAAAATGGACGGGGCACCAGTACTATACACCTACGCCAGACAGATGCAGCTGTACAGCAATAGCTTGATACAGACAGTGGGCTGTGCTAATCTGGCTATGCTGAATGTAAGTTATCGAGTAACTTACCGCATTGAAATGTTCAGCTGCGTCATCCCCGTTTTCTACTGTCGGAGGTGCCCGTACCACTGGCCTGTGGATTTATGTCTCTCCAACCCGGCATGTCCAATTGGGGACCTGGTACACCTGTTCTCACCCCTGGACGCCCACGACAGGAACTGTTCAGTGTATGGGGGCATGGCGTTTGTGGCTGCAATAGGACACACACTGCAATGGAACCAGTGTGCCTCCGCACAACGTATGCTGGATCACAGTTTCATCGAATGTCACCCAACATGTCCCATCAGGATCCTACAAGGGACAACCTACGAGGAACACGTTGCAACCCACCATCCTCTTGACTGGATGTCAACCACAAATACCACCAATGCGAGGGATGCACTGCAGGAAGGTATCGCATACCTGACAACCTGTCAATTCATGGGTCCCCAAATCAATACCCACAATTGAACATTCATGTGCAACACCGTAACCATGCTTGCCATCCGCACGCAGAGGCCAGTCAGCTGTGCAACAACTATACCATGCACACGGAAACAAACACCTGACCATCAACACCACCGTCATGACACCTGACATTACCGGGACATGCACCCTGTCCATCACCACATCCCGTGTCCCTGCATGAACACGGGGAGGCTGAGGAATGGGACCTGTGTACAGTGACCACATGGCCAACATTGCACGAACCACATTGCCACAATATGCATGCCGCGCACCTGAACACAGGCACCTGTAAGTGCACGCTGATCTGTCTGCTGAATAACTTGAGAACTGTCATCACACCTTCTCCTGAACTTCCGTGCAAGGACATTTGCATGGACAACAAATGCAACACCCCACAACATGTCCCAGGGCATTGAGTCATGTACAGTAGCCACCATATCGCAACAACATGTGAGACTATGCTGCATGAATGTAGGCTCATGCTCTGATGCCACCTCTGACGCAGGTGTGTCGGAGTCACCATTGTCGTAAACCTGTACCATGGGACTTAGATGTACTGTGCTCATGATGTCAAGCTGTCTGGTAGGGTAAACCAATACTGTCTGTGTCACAGCCTAGGGCACCTCAGTAATGAGCTAATGTACTGTAGCATAGGAAGGGCAGGGCATTCTTAACTCTGAAGCCTTATTTCCACAATTAACGACTTATCACATCTACCTGTACCCCCTTTTGAATGCGTAACCATGCTAAGTATATCCTCCACATGCATTACGCTGCCAGTAGTGTCCACATCCTGCATCACAGAGGAAGTAAGCTTAAATACATGCCTTAAAGCTAATATCTGACTCTGGAGTATTATTGATCGTAGACAAGTACGAATGAGAGAGGATGAGAGTGTGAGAAGTTCACGGGACTCGTGAGATTACCATGTAGTCAAGTGACATTGGATGTCCGCCCCTGAAGGAGAAGCACAACTGTGGAATACACACATGTGGCACGTGAAGCGGGAGGGCCTCTTGGCACAGGTGGGTCTGTGGCATGGGTGGGTGCACACATGCAGTGTCGATACAGACTGTGTGGGGATGAACCCTGCGGGGTACATTACCACTGTTCTGGGTATGTGGAAAGACCAGCTGTCTGGGGATGAATGTGGACTAGTGTGTGCACAACAGGCAGGCACACGACCCATGCTGCATCAGGTGTGGACGTTGGCCATCCCTCTGGGGACATGCTGGATACTGCTGTGCGTCAGCCAGGCCCGTGCTGAGACATGTACACCCCTGGCCTTCAGGTGTACCCCCTACATCTTCCACCTGCACAGGCTACCCAGGGCATGGGATGGCAGTGGAGCTTGGTGGGTGGGAGGTCATGGCACCCTGCTCCTGGTCACATCTCGCAGGCAATACATTCTCAGTGTGCAGCAGGGCACAAGTCCTGACAGAAGAGGTGGTGGCACGCAGACGTCATGACAGGTAGTGACGTCACGGAAGATGGCCTGCACCATCAGACACATTGCCTCCCCTCGCCCACCCCACTGATGCGATTGCATCATGGGAGCACGCGCGTGTGCAGCAGCTCCAATCTCTCTCCAGAGAGGCCATATAGTGTATGTGTGGCTCCATTCACCCCAGTCACTGAGCTCACGGCAAAATAGGTGGTGGGATGCCGTACACCCGCATGGTACCCAGACTCGAGCCCTGGTGTGCAGGCAGAGCTACCTAATGTTCTAGCGAAGTGTGTGAGTTGCATGACACCCGTTGGCGGTGGATGGCTCGGAGGCTCCTCACCAGGAGGCCCATATCACACACCATGGGTCCCTTGCCAATGGCAGCGGATGCTATGACATTGCGCGCCGGGGGGTGTCAACATGTCGTCTGGGATGGTGTTTGCGGCATGGGCCGCTAGGGCAGCTACAGCTGCTGTGTGTTGCATGTGGTGTATCCGGAATCCGGAGTCAGCCATGCTTCGTCACTGTTGTCCAGGGCACGAGTCGGGGTACCATGCGGCTGTACGGCATCCCCCCACCTATTGTACCGTGAGCACGGTGACTGGAGCGAATGGAGCCACACATACACTATTTGGCCTCTCTGGGGAGAGATTGGAGCTGCTTCACACGCGCGTGCTCCCATGATGCAATCGCATCAGTGGGGTGGGCGAGGGGAGGCAATGAGTCTGATGGTGCAGGCCATCCTCCGTGACGTCACTACCTGTCATGACGTCTGCGTGCCACCATCTCTTCGGTCAGGACTCGTGCCCTGCTGTTGTCAGATGCGCCACTGTCCGGGGGGTGGGGGAAGGTCAGGTATGTCAGCCTGACAGTGGCCCAGTTCAAGGACCACCATGACTGGGGGGACAACTATTGGACTATGGGAAACAGCTGCCCTCATCCTCTTGGACCTCTCTGCGGCGTTCGACACCGACTGCCACCGCACCCTAGTGAAGCGCCTCAGCAACATCGGAATCCGAGAGAAAGCACTGGAATGGATCATCTCGTTCCTCGCCGGAAGAACCCAGAGAGTCCGCCTCCCCCGTTCAGATCCGAAGCCACCGAAGTCATCTGCGGCGTTCCACAAGGATCCTCACTCAGCCCAACCCTCTTCAACGTCTACATGAGCCCCTCGCAGCCATCGCACGCCGACACAGCCTCAACATCATCTCCTACGCCGACGACACCCAGCTGATCCTCTCCCTCACCAACGACCCCACCACCGCCAGAGCCAACCTACACGACGGGATGAGAGACGTCGCCGACTGGATGAGGAACAGCCGCCTTAAACTGAACTCAGATAAGACGGAAGTCCTCATCCTGGGCTCATCACCCTCCGCCTGGGACGACTCCTGGTGGCCCCCGGCCCTGGGCACCGCGCCCAAGCCAACGGACCACGCACGCAACCTGGGCTTCATCCTGGACTCCTCCCTGTCGATGACCAGACAAGTCAACGCCCGTCTCATCTTCATGCTTCAACACCCTGCGCATGCTCCGCAAGATCTTCAGATGGATCCCCACTGAAACCAGGAAGACCGTCACCCAGGCACTCGTCACCAGCCGACTGGACTATGGGAACACCCTCTACGCCGGAACCACAGCCAAACTTCAAAAGAGACTCCAGCGCATCCAGAACGCCTCCGCACGACTCATCCTGGACATCCCCGACACAGCCACATCACCGTGCACCTGAAAGACCTGCACTGGCTCCCCGTCAGCAAGAGAATCACGTTCAGACTCCTCACCCACGCACACAAGGCCCTCCACGACCTGGGCCCAAAGTACCTCAACGACCGCATGACCTTCTACACGCCCACACGCCAGCTACGATCAACCAGCCACGCCTCGCCACCGCACCACGCATCCGCAGAACCACCGCCGGAGGAAGATCCTTCTCCTACCTGGCAGCCAAGACCTGGAACTCCCTCCCCACTCACCTTCGGCGAACCCAGGACCATCTCTCCTTCAGGAAGCAGCTCAAGACCTGGCTGTTCGAGCAGTAACTCACCCCTCCCCAGCGCCTTGAGACCCTCCCGGGTGAGTAGCGCGCTCTATAAATGCCGTGATTGATTGATTGATTGACATACTGGTGTAGCCCACCCACGCGCTAATGTAGGCCCTCCATGAACTATGTCAACTGCGGAAAGGTGTTGCCATGGGCAATGAAGTCATTGAGGGAGGCTGACTGACCCACGCACAGATGCCGCACATGCCCAACAGACACGCCACTGAGTGCAGCAGGGGTTGCAGGGGCAGCTGTGCCTGGTGTGAAAGACACTCTAACCGTCATCCTAGTGCCGACACGTGTTGCACCAGTGGAAGTAGTTGGGAGGGCGGGCATTGGCCTCCGCGTGGCTGCAGAGGAGCTATAGTGCACGTCCCCTGTGCTAGCAGACATGGACACATGACCTCTGTACTCAGTTGACGCAGCAATTGTCGTATGGGCCTGTGAGTCATCCAGCACACGTCTGCCCCCTCCGATGCGCCGGTCACATTTGTCTCACCCAGCTCCTGTGCAGCTGCACCATCCAATGCCTCACCACTGTTGACCGTCCCCTGTCCCGCAGCACACATGGTAGTTGACACATGAGGGAGAGCGAGGTGGCCTCACTCATTTTGTGAGAAGTTGGCCTGGTATATGCTGTCCACTAATTATAGTGGGCACCTTTCACCAGTCCAAACAACCCCTTATTGGAGATAGGTTAAAGACAACCTTTATTGAAAGCTATCCTAGTGGTAGCTATGGAGAGCAGCCTTCAGGCTAAATCTTGAAGGAATGTAAAGCAGCTTGTTTTACCAGTCTATAATCTCTTGAGTGACCAAATGAAAGAGGTCCACACCAGGTATATATTCAAAATATATGTATTTATTGCTAAACACACCCCTCTAGTCTCTTTATGAGGCTAGAGTTCAAGTACATAAGTTATAAGTTAGTTATCAACAGTAATAGCACAATTACACGTTTGAGCCCTAGGGCGTACCAAACCATATACCAATAAAGTGGTATAAGAACCACGACTGAGCTAGACACAAGGCCTAGAGCCTGTAGAAGTGCTTGGACCACCAGGAACCACCCAAGGTAGTGACACAGGGGACCCACGGGGGACGCGTGCAGTGTGAGAACACAGCCGCGAATCGCCGTTGACTTCTATGTGGAAAGTCGCGGTTGGAATTTTAAAGAAAAGGGACACTTAGAGGAGGACTTGGAGCAAACCCTTTTAGAACTGGGTCATTCTAGAGTCTATACCCACGGGAGCACCGGTGTACTCGTGTTACCTCACCCAGGGAAGCCGGGTGCATAGGTGTCTTTCGGGGTCGGGTTTCGTCATCGTTTTCAATGGCGATCTGCTGCAAAGTGCGGCTGGCGGCCAAGTCGAAAGTGTTCGGGTGGATCCAAAGGTGGATCAAAGATCTGAAGAACCTGTAAGCAGAGGGGACAGAGTCTGAGTCACTAGCCAGTGACCAGGAAGGCGATGAGCGGATGCCCACCGATGTCGAGTGCTTCAGGTAAGTTGACGGTTGTCTTGACTCTTCAGCCACGAGGTCCAGGAGGCGTCGACGATGACCAGGAGCTGGACTCGAGCTGTCCCACAACGTCTGTCGATTGCTGAGGTGTCGGCAACCAGATTGGACCCAACAAGCCTTGGCAACGGCAAGTCTCGTGGAAATAGAAGAAGGACGGTGGTGCAGACCAGCAAGACCTGAGGGACTCACCCAGCGAGGGTAAGTCAGGGCACGCCTGGAGCAATCAGGGAAGCCCAAGCAGAAGAAGATTGGCCTTTGGGAGGGCCTACTAGCCAACGGACTAGCGACCGCGAAGGAGCCTCAAGTGGACGCACTTGGAGCTGGCTCACGGAACACTCGTGGAGTGGAGGCCAGTGATCTTCGGTGCAGTTGGTGCTGGAGGCGGGGGCTACTTGAAGCCTAAAGCACAACTTTGTGGGAGCCCAGGAAGAGGATGCACTTGCAAATGTGCTCGGTGTCCAGGGGTCACGGTTCCACATTACCCACGACAGCTACGGGCCTCAGCTTTGCTGGGGACTCAGGGCAGCCTCGGGGAAGAATGGAAATCCTCCTCTAGTGATGCAAAGACTTTGGCGTCCGGCGGGAGCCTCAGCGATGAAGACCAGACTATTGCTTCTTTGGTGCCTGCCAAGCAGGGGAGTCACTCCTTGACCCCAAGGGAGATTCTTCAGTCCTCTAATCTTGAAGTAGAGCGTCGAAGGTCCAGGATTCTGTGTCAGAGTTTCGTCCAGGTAAATCTAAAGTCCTAAGGACTGGGTTCCCATACTTATACTAAGATAGGGGGTTGGACATACTCTGGGGACCCACCTATGGGAGGGTCAGGGCAGAGGGGTGCTTACACCCCTTTCCCTTTGTCCAGTTTCGTGCCAGAGCAGGGGCTGGAAGCCCCTGAGCCGGTTTGAACTGGGGTATGCACAGGGACACCAAATGTGCCCCCAGTGCAGGACCTCAAAGCACCAGAGAGTGCTCCCGCCCAGCCCCAATACACACTATCCTGTCTGGGGAGGTGGTTACACCTCCCTGCAACAGGAAACCTATTGTACAGGCCTCCCCTGCCGGAGTTTCGGTCAGCAGCAGGAGGCCAGACTCGTGTCTGTGGCAGCGGCATCCATTTTGTGATGCCAGGGCTTGGAAAGAAGTTACCGGGCAGGCCGGTTTGTACATGTCTCTCCTCTAGAAGGGTGGAATGCTACTCCCGCCGCCAGAACTGGCGGGGGGTAGTATTCCAAGATGTTTGACACCAAACACGACATGTTTCCGTGCAGCCATCCCAAAGTTAGCATTTAACGCGAGGTTATAATGCGCTTAAGAGTATATGGTCAGGCTGCACTACAAACAGCATCAGAGAAGGGTCTCCGAACGCTGCAGAGGGGCTCTGCTCATGCAGGGGCACCCTCTCACATAGGAACCAAGCACTCTGCCTTCAGAATTGATAAGGCCTGCCATAGGAGTGACTTATAGGTTTATATGTGTGTATGTATGTAGTGATATAGGTAGCCTATATCACAGTAAGGGGTGCATGCACCACCTTACCCAGGCTGCAGTAGCAGACCTGTGGTGTCATTTTGGATGGCCTCCCAGGGGTGGCACAATACATGCTGCAGCCCCTGATAGGCCTCTGAGGTACCTATGCCCTGGGTACATAGTATACCATATACTAGGGACTTATAAGGGCACCCAGATTCCAATCAGAGATGTGCCTAAGGCACATGGAAACCATTTTAGAGAGGGAAGCAGCTAGGCTGGGGTTCTGATTAGCAGGGCCCCAGCCAGACTAAAGTCGAAAAACAGTGAAGCATCAGCAAAAAGTGGGGGTACCCATGTGAAGCAGATCCTACTCTCCTACACATTTGGCATCAAATCCACATACATGTGCAAGGGAGCCAGCACAGAACATTCCCTAGTGCACATGTTGCATGATACCTGTGCAAATGTATACAGCAACCACAATCAACACGTAATGGCTGTCGTACAGGTAATAAACCCGCCAATAAGTGACATGTGTTGTGCACATGGAACAACACCCGGACTGTCACCCTGCGGCCATAGCCACTCATCGCCGTGTACACACCCACTCTCCTGATGGTGTTAAGGATGACCACTACAGAATTAGGCCAAGGACATACCTGCATGGAGCAGAATGTGTCACCACACACACTGACTGCAACATGACAGTCCACAATGGTCATGAGCCTATGCCAGACAACTGTCCATCGCACGGCCACAACTACTGTTGCACAGTGTGCCGGATGTGTGAGTATCAGGAATATGTGGTGAGGCATCGCACACATGTGTTAAGGTCGAAATCAGAGTATGCACAGTACCACACACATACATGTGAATTGCCACTCCAGCTGACTACAGGCTGTTCCTGAGGCCTACGACTCTGAACGAATTGACTATGCTGAGTGCCCAAATTACATCTTGAGCCTCAGGAAACGCCTATGCATGTGAGTTGCACCCAGCACAGAGTACACTCACAACCCACTGCATCACACAACTAACATCACATTACCCAGAACATGGGTAGGCTGTGGACACATGCTGCCTCTCGCTGCAAAGGACACAATCCCACAGTACTGTACACCTGCCTGCTGCTGATGCCCCTACAAACGTGCATCCGCCACAGGTTGTGTGACTGTCAATAGCAGACCATTAGTGGTGACATGCAGCGCCGTGCCAACCTGTCAATACGAGGGAGCATCCCCCGATTAGTCGCCGCAACATGGCCACACATACGGCAGATGACGTCACCCTCTTCGTGGGATTGGCTGCACTGTCGGTTACACGTACACAGAAGCATCAACGTGGATGCAATGGCTCATCACAAGGCCTTGGGCTGGTGAACTTCCAACTGCAGGGATGGTACACATGAGGGTTGGAATATCACACATACTCTTTTTTTTTTTTTTTTGTCCTCATTAAAGAAATAAAGTGAGTGGTCATACCGCGGAACCGAGGCACTCTCCTGGACCCAGTGGAGGGGATGTGTGGCCCTCCAATATTCTTTCCACCTCCAAGGATTCTAGAGACACCAACCGCACAACACTTAGGAATGTCAAAGATAGTATCCGGCCCATGGTTTATACCTAAACCATTATCCCAGAAACTCACTTGCTTCATAATCATTGGACTTATTCTACATACTAGGAAGTTGTGGAACCCAGAGTATTAGCCCACTTATCCCAACCCCCCAAAATCTAGTTCTCCTCTTCCCTTCACAGCCCATATCCAACTTGCGAAATCTTTTAACAGAAGACACCCAATTTAGCATACTTGGAGCATTAGATACTATCCAATTTAGACAGATCTCTCTTCTTGCCAGCAAGATTAAAACAAATAGTAATGAAGCTTGGAGTTTTGGCAGTATAATGGTACTACTGTCATCCGGTAAGATTCCAAAATAATTAACACCAGGCTTACCTGAATTTCTTGGCCCATCACTTCTGAGATAATCTTACCAACTTGCCCCCAGAAGCCCTGGATCCGAGGACACTGCATAAACATATGTACATCATCTGCGCTTCTCAGGTTACATTTCATACAGATCTTTTCTCCACCTCCCATCTTAGAGAGCCTCTTCGGGTCCAATAAGCTCTGTGGAGTGTGAACAGATGATTTCTCCTTAATGATGCAGCTTTAACAACGCTCCATAAAATAGATATAGATACTTGCCAGAAGGATGCAATATCGCTGAGAGGCAGTTCTCTTTTCCAGGGCTCCTCCATAGGCAGAGATGGCGGATCTCCTTTAATCAAAGTCCAGTACCAGTTCGCCACTTCTTTACTCTGGCCAATCGGTGCTAGAAACCTACTCTCCAATTCTTCATCACTAACTTCATTACCTTTCTGATTTGTGACCCAGCGGGAGAGCTGATAAAATTTAAATCTTGATAGCCTTTGATTTGTTTGAAAGTTAAGCTCATCCCATGACAAAAGGTTGTTATCAGGCAATAATTGGCCCCACTTCTGAAATCCATTTTCCCATAGGGGGGCGGATAATCTGTCACTCAAACATAGTGGCGTGCCTGGGGAGTTCCATATGGGGGCACTAGCACAGTAATATGGGATTTTAAACAGATTCCTCATCTGGAACCATAACTCACAGGCCGACCGTATCACCTTCAATCTGATTTTTTTTAAAGAATTTGGGATGGGCGAATTTAAAGAGCAGCCCATCGCCCCCCTGCGGTATACTGTTGGACATAGCTAAAAGGTAAGGCGTAAAATACATGGAATCAAGAAGGAGAGCTCTTATGTTCTTAAAAAGGAAAGCCCAACTATAGAACCCAAAATCCGGGCTAGCTATTCCCCCGGCATCACACATACTCTTCACAGCATCACCCACAACCACCAATAACAGTGGCATGATGCTGACCCATCCTAAATGAACAGAGACGTGTAACAGAGGCAAGACGGAATGGGACATGGCATAACAGCATGTGTACACCACACGTGAATGCATGCTGGTGGGAGTGTGTACACAGTACCTGTCCATCCCATTCAATTCAGGATGCCAGCACTTTGAGCAATGTGTAGTCTGCCCACATCTACTGTCCATTGTCAGGTAGACCGACACATGGCTCACAAGGCTACACATCTTTGTGGGTGGACTCACTGTGTCCAACACTGCGCAGCCCTCAACGTACTCGCCCTGTGAATGGCTCACCCCGCAATGGAGGACACAATCAGTGCCACCATCTCTCACACACATCCCTATCACAAGGCCTTTTCAGCTGAGTTAGCGCATATCAGGAGAGTTGTGAAATAATGACACATGTAACCCACTGTACAGTCAGTGTAGTTTCCTTCTAGGATTGGGCGGTCAATGTGCAGCCCAGGTCTGCCGAGACTGAGAAGGCCAGCATTGAGCCAGCCAGCCATTGCACACAAGCAATAGCTACCCAGAATCATGCATTGCCAAGTGTCTGCGTCACTGGGTGTCTGACATGAAAATTCCATGTACCACCACTCGGAAGGGACATGCATGGGGAAACACCTGAGAGCCTACATGCACCTTCCACCTGTAGTTAGCATGGTAAGCGGTGCATGTTGGAACCCCACAGGCTCAGTCTCATAGTGCTGCGGATGAACGACATGTGTGTCCCCCACATGCACTCCCACACACACTGTAGTTGTCTTACACACACATGACTTTTGCCGGTATTCGCCTTGGGCAGTGTGCGTGGAGCTCGGAATCTAGGAACTCCAGCTCCTCGCCGGTGAGTGGACATGGACATGTCATCAGAGTCGTCGACATTAAGGTGGACAGGTGGCAGCAGCAGCAGGTGTTGTTGAGGGGTGGCAGTCAGCAGTCCCTGGTAGCTGTGGTAAAGCCTGTCACCCTCCCACACTGATATAGCCCCCTTGGGGCTGTTTCTGCGTGACCAAGCTGCTGCGATTGGTGTACCGCTCAGCCTGTGTACGTTGTGTTGTTGGTGTGTGCCATACTCAGCCAGCCTCGGAAGCGGTGTCAGGCACAGCAGCTAGGTATATTGCTGTGGTGTTGCCGCTACCCACATATGCAGTCTGACTCCGTCATCATGCCTCTCAAGCTAATATGGCCTCAATCCCCATGTGCATGCTCATAGCAATGGTATGTGTCAGTGGTCCTTGCTACTGGTAAGGGGATCTGTGTAAGAGTAATGTTGCTGTGCTGTCCCTACTTGTCAGCTGTTCGTTGATACTATTGCTTTGACAGTGATCTTTGTTTTGTGTATGTGTAAATGCCATGTTGTGTGTTGCATTGACATGTGTCCACTTCCATCTGTCCTAGGAGGAGACCAAACATACATCGCCCCTACCAATTGCTGTCAGACATGGAGGATGTGGAGGTCATCAGGAAGTTCCGTCTGGACCGGCCCACCCTGCATTGCCTCTGTGCCATGTTGGAACCCCACCTTCGTCCTCCCAGGGTGTATCCAACTGCATTCACCCCCACGGCCAAGGTGATGGCTGCACTGCATTTCTTCGCTACCGGTTCATTCCAGCACACGGTGGGCAGTGGAGGTGGGATGTCCCAGCCCATGTTCAGCAAGGTGCTACGGGATGTCCTGTCGGCTATGATGCGGTACAGGAACCGGTACATCAGATTCCCCAGGGCCCGCGATTTGACTGCAGTGAAGTGTGCTTTCTATGCACTCGGACGCATCTCCCAGGTTGTTGGTGCAATTGATTGCACCCATGTTGGCCTTGTTGCACCACAGGCCTTGGAGCACATCTTCCGTAACCGGAAACATTTCCACTCCCTGAATGTGCAAGTGGTGTGCCTGGCGGACATGATTATAACACACGTGTGTGCGAAGTTTCCCGGTTCCACCCATGACTCGCACATCATGCGCCACAGCATCCTCCCACGTCTGATGACCAATCTGCAACCGGACCGTGCGTGGATTGTTGGTGACTCTGCCTATTCTAATGGGCCTTGGCTGTTGAGTCCACTCCGCAATCCTCGTACACCAGCTGATGTCAGGTACAATGAGGCACATGGGAGGACCAGACGTGTGGTGGAGCGGACATTTGGACTCCTGAAGTCCAGATTCAGGTGCCTGGACCGCACCGGGGGTGCACTGGCATACTCCCCACAGAAGGTGTGCCAGATTGTTGTGGCATGCTGCATGCTGCACAACCTCGCTATTCGCAGGCGGATCCCCTGATTGTGGATGACGGTGATCAGCCAGGGCCCCCGCCTGCAGGCTAAGCCGTGTCCAGTGACGAGGACAGTGGAGAGGAGGAAGCAGTGAATGAGCGTCAGCAGCTCATCGCCCGCTACTTCACTTGACGGTGAGTGTCCATGTACGACGGCTGATGTCGCTGTAGTTGTGTATGTGTATGTGTGCATTGACACGGCGGCCTATTGTTCACTGAGTGCTGTGTGGCAATGGTCCATGTCCAGGGTAGTATGCCACTGAGAGTGGCTGTGACATTGTGCCCTGTTGCTCTGTGAGATGTGTGTACATTGCTTAGGCCTGATGACAAGTACTGTGTGATGAGTGTGTGACACACACAGTCAATGGACTCTTGTTCTGTTTGTCACCCCTAGGTCCCTACCGCCTCTCCTGGCCTATCGACAGAACACACTACAGATGACTTTCTGAACATGCTGACGTTTGTGCACCATTGATAATAAACATAGCAGATGACATAGGATGTGATACAGGTGTATTTATTTAAAAGGTGACATGTGATTGTGGGAAAGGTGATCAAGAAGGTGGTGCATGCTGTACAATGAGTGGACGGTCCTGTCCGCGTGATGGTCAAGGTGTACCCATGTTGTCCTGGGTCCGCAGTCCAACAGACATTTGCCACTCGACTGGCAGTGTGGGGTAGGATGGTAGTCTAAGTGAATGCAAGGGGTGGCCACCATGGCTGGCTGACTCACTGGCGTTTGGAGCGTGCAAAGTCCTCCCTGGACATCTGTTTCCTCTTCGGACGGCCCCTCGCACGTTTGAGGGGAGGGGGTTGTGTTTGTGGGCTGCTGGTGGTGGCTGAGGATTGCCCACTCGCTGTGGACGCAGGGGAACTGGATGTTGCACATCCCTGCGCCCCAGCAGGTGGTGGCGCAGGTGTTGTGGTTGGCCTTGAGTGGGCCCTCACCTCCACCACTAGCTGGCCCATTAGGTCCACAAGTTGGCCCATACGGGTCACGAATTGGCCCATACGGGCATCCATGGACCTCAACACCCCAAGGACTTCCCTCGTGTCGGAAGCTGACCTGGCCCATTGTCCCTGGGCCTCTTCATAGGCCCCAAGGACTCTGGCTATTTGCGGCAGGGCTTGGCTCCCAGGCTCTGTTGGCCTTGGCCTGACCCTGCTCCTCCCACCTGGACTGCTGCCACCGACCTGCCCACTCGCCACATTGGTCACCCGGGGCCTCCTCCTGGCTCTCAGGGTAGATGTGGAGGTTTGTGCCACCTCTTGGGATGGCTGAGTGGTCAGGGAGGCCCTGGTGGTGGTGGTGGTGGTGGTGATGGTGGTGGTGGTGGTGGTTGCGTCGGTGGTGTTGGCCGCAATGACCGTGGCAGCAGGGGCCTGGGACTGGTCACCAGCCCTGGGAGATGGGTTGGTGGGTAGGAGGGGTCCTGGTGTGCTGTTGCGCCCTGCCACGCCAGATGTGCCAGGTTGGGAGTCCTCGTCCGTAGAGGTGTCCAGGCTTTCCACATCCGTGAGTCCGTGTGGGGGCTTGTGGACTGGCTGTGATGGCTGGTGTCTCCATCCGCAGCATCATGCTGTTCGTCACCTGTGGGGTGGAGACGAAAAGTTATTGTGTTGCACCTTGCAAGGTTTGTGTTAGATGTCTGACATGCACAGTTTGTGCACAGTTGCGCACTGATTTCCCGGATGCGTGTGTATGGCCTCTACAATGTGTGTGCGTGATCAAGGCAATGGAATAGTGTGATGGGTGCATCTGGCATGGGACGGATTTGTCATGCCAATTGGTGTGTGTTGCAGTACCCCTACATTTTGTGGCTTTGGTGGGAACGGGGTATTGCACCATGAACGCTTTGGTGTTGAAATATGGTACTGTGGTACATACTGTGACATATGGGTGCAGAAGGGGACATGTGTTTTGGCCACACGACACTACAGAGACGAAGGTGTGTGTATGTCTGACTTAGCCAGCATATCTGCTCACTGTTGTCATTTATGGGCATTCCACAGCAAGCATTGTGGTGAGTGAGTAATGGTTGTATGCCACACAACGTATTGCAGATGGTACAATTCCTTGGTGTGCGTGCTACTCTCACCCATGTGCAGCAATGCAGTGCTCTTGGGGTGTTGACTACATTTTGTTTGTTGTTACTCACAGTGTGACGTGCGGTTCAGACACAGCAGACTCATTATTGGTCATCGGCAGGACCCTTTGCTGTACTACTGTCTATGGGGCAACTGTTTGGATGATATACCTTTCATGACACTGGGGCTGGATGATGGGATGGATGAGATTTTGAATGTGCATTGTGTAGGTGTGTGGTTCATGGGTCCAGTGGTGTAGGTGACATTACTGGGGTTCCACTTTGTTTCATTTGGACGAGACAGACTTACATGGGTGATGTTGTACTATGTCAAGGGTAGAAGCAGACACGACTACATGGACAAGACTTGGATGGTGTTGCTGATGTGTGTGATGACTGACACAGTGCACGCCATGTGGGTCAGTACTCCAGTTAGACTTGTGCATGCTGACGTGACTCGTTACGTGTTTCTGCATTTGAGATGGCTCATGTGGGATATGACTCTGTAATTGATGTCCGGGTGCACATTGGTCACATGTTTGTGACAGGGAGCAGTGCTACCTGTCGCTCTGCTAGGTGACATGTCCCACATGTTAGCCGTAGTACAGTCCTCATGCCTACAGACACCCCGCCCTGTACAGTAGTCTACCCAATTGTTGGTTTTGAGGGTGGAATGCAATGGCTACCACATGGTTGTGGGAGGGAGGGGTGTTCCATCTTGCTGGTCTGTGGGGGCCGTGTTGTGAGTCGTGGTGATGGTTTACCATCCACAGACAGCCCTCCATGTAGGGTAACATATCTACCTGTCGGGTGTGGGTGTGCACTGCAATGGCTGGCACATGGGTGTGGGGAGTGCTCCATCTTGCTGTGCTGTAGGAGTGGGGGCCTGGGTGGGGGGACTTCTGCAGTCCCCCCTCCGATACTCAGAGATTGTGGTACGGCTCCTTACCTGTTACTTGTTGGTTAGTGCAGCTATGGCTGACACATGGGTGTGGGTGTGGGGAGCGCTCCTTCTGGCGCATCTGGGGTACAAGGGGAGCTGGTGGGAGTTGTGGTGCTGGCTGACTGTACACATGCCCCCATGGTTTTCTTTGTTGGTGCCTATGGGCTGAGTGTGTGTGAGTGTCTGTTGCATATGTGAGGGATGTCTTGTGAATTGTGTACTGGACATGGGGGTGTACGGCCCTCGGAGCTATGGCATTGTGTTAGTGCATGACTGTACATGGCGGTGTGCTGGTATACATTTGTTTGTACTTACCATCCTCCACTCCCCCTGGTATTCCGATGAGACTCTCCGGATGTAGTATGCCTCGCAACTTCTCCTCCCACGCCTTGAAGGTCTTGAATGGCGCGGGTGGTCCGCTGCCAGTCCTGTCAGCCAGCTCACGGTTCTTGGCCTCCTTCTTCCTGACCAGGCTTTTCATGTCCTGCCACCTCTTGGTTATTTCCCCCCGGTTGCGTGGCACGTTCCCAACTGCATTCACCTGGTCTACGATCCTTTTCCACATCCTGTTTCTGGTGGATACTGGTGTCTGTTGGACCTGGTTCCCATAGATTTGTGGGTACACCTTGATGACCTCGTCGACCATGACCGTCAACTCTGTAGCAGTGAACTTGGGCATTCGTTGTGTTGCCATGGTGCGTAGTGTAGTTTTTGTGGTGAGGGTGTGGTGTGTTTGGTGTGTAATGTGCAGGGGGTTTGTGGTGCCGGTGTTTAGGTGGTGGTGGTGGTGGTTGTGGTGATGGATGTGATGTGTGTGTGCGTGTGGTATGCTGCTTTCCTCTGTGTCTCTCCGTGTTCTCTGCTGTGGTGTTGGCTTTGTCGTGGTGCAAGGGTTTGTGGTCTGTGAGGGGGCTGCTTTTGTACTCACCTATGTGGGTGTGTCATGATGGTCTATCGTTTTCAGGTGTTTTGGGCGTGGTGTCCTGGGATTTATGCTAATTCTATATTTTGGCAGGGCGATGTGTCTTTGGGATGGGTTCTGTGTCTGTGTATTTTGGCGTCGTTTACTGTGTGGACTTGTTGGCCGTGTTGTGTGTATTTGTTTGTGCCGCCACTGATTTCCGTGCACGGACGTTGCCGCCAGGCCTTCCGCCTTGTCAGTTATTCATTTCTGTAGTTCACCGTTGCGGGCGGGAAATGTGTTGGTTTCCCGCCCTCATGTCGTGGGGATCATAATTTGACGGGCGGTGTGTAGTACGTCCGCGCGGTCGTATTTGGCCTTTTTGGGGCGGTATTGCGTCCGTGGCGGACGGATTGTCTTGGACTCTATCATGGACGGGCAGTATTCTGTTATTTTTTCCGAGGCGGGCGGTGTTTGTTTAGCGTCATCATAAATGCTACTTCGGTATTTCAATGTTGCAGGCGGGCGGTATTTTCAGGCTATGGCGGTTGGCGGTATTTTTACCGCCGGTTATCGTAATGGGCCCCTTAGTTCTTTATTTTAATTAAATTACTTCCCACCCTATTCCTCTATAAACCTACAACCCGCTTTAAAAAAAAAACCACTATTAACATAATTATCAAATAAATAATTATTAAAAATTAATAACTAATTAATAATTATTTAATAATAAATTAATTATAAATACTAATAAATAAAAATTACTAATTACTTTATTATAATTAAATTACTTCCCACCCTATTCCCCTCTAAACCCACAACCCACTCCTAAAGAAAATAACACAATGAATATAATTATCAATTAATCAATTAATAAAAATTAATAACCAATTAATAATTATTTAATCATAAATTAATTATAAATAAATATAAAAAATGACTTTATTTTAATTAAATTACTTCCCACCCTATTCCCCTATAAACCTACAACCCGCTCCTAAAAAAAATAACACAATTAATAAAATTATCAATTAATTAATTAATAAAAATTAATAACCAATTAATAATTCATTATTAATAAATTATTTATAAATACTAATAAATACAAATTAATAATTACTTTATTATAATTAAATTACTTCCCACCCTATGCCCCTATAAACCCACAACCCGCTCCTAAAAAAAATAACACAATTAATATAATTATCAATTAATTAATTAATTAAAATTAATAACCAATTAATAATTAATTGATAAATTAATGATAAATACTAATAAATAAAAATGAATAATTACTTTATTATAATTAAAATACTTGCCACCCTATTCCCCTATAAACCCACAACCCGCAACAGAACTAAAATATGCAAAAATTAAATAACATAAAATTAATTACTGCTAAAAATGTAACACATACATTTTTTTTAAAAGCTATACTTATACAAAAAAATTACATCACATACTTTTAACACACATACTAAAATACAGAACACTAATATAAATATCGATATTATTAACAACGATATTTTTACAAACGATATTACTGTCTTCGATATAAAAAAAAAACGATATTTCTTACCTTACTGTCAATATTCTGTACCACGATATTCTTGCAGTCGATATTCTTGTACCTCAATATTTAAAAGTCGATATTATGGTACTTCGAAAAAAACAACTCAATATTCTGTCTGTGCACCGGGGCAGACACTGACATGCCGTCAGTGTTGGTCCCACTGACATCGTAATCAGGCCCAAAGTGTCCAAATATCACCTGAAAAACATGTGTATAGACAGCAACCACCAAAAGTAACCAAAAAATATATTCACCCTGTCACCAGTGCATGGTGAACACATAACAGATTCATTCCCTAAGTGCATATCACCCACCTACTCAGGCCTTAGGGATACCTCAATAGCAGTGTCACATTATAAATGAACTAACAGCATAGGTATACAAAGTCTAGTAACTAGAAAAAATGGATTTACCAAAATTAGATAGAGTCCGAAAGCAGGCACCAAGATGAGTTGTAGCAAGCTCAGATGTACATATACTTACCTGTATGTGAAACACAGAGTCTGGTTAATTCACATCCGGTTGTGGAGACACCGGTGAATCCCACTTGTTAAAAGGTGCCACGGTAGAAGGGAGATCCTGGTTAAAGATGAAGGGTCCAGAGGCTCGCCCAGAACTTAGAGGCGCAACACATGCCGCCACAAGAGGATAATCCGTACTTCAATACATGTATGCCAGCTCTAGTAAAGCCCATCCAAGGTCACCCATTAGTACCAGCAACCTGCCGAAAGACCTAAATATAAATGTGAATCACGTGGCCAGAAACTCTGAGAAAATGAGTATAACAAAGGGAAGGCATAAAGCTAGCTATCGTAGAAACAAAACGGGCCCCTTATACTCCATTATCTCGTACTCAAAAGCTAACCCACAAGACCCCACTGTACACTTTGAAGGAATAACTCGCACACTAGCCTTAACCGCCACCGTCTGGTAAAGACTCAGACCGGAACAACAGTATACCTGCTAGCAAATGAGCATGTACCAAAAAGGACGCTATTTCCTATTTAGACCAACATTTTGAACAAAAACAGGCAACAGTTACCTGTGAGAGGAACAAGACCTCTGTTTTGATACGGCACGTTTGTACCAAGCTTGCACTCCTCAAAAGGAAAAGGGGAAATGAGTCCCTCCTATATCAGTTAAATACTGTTTCAGGGGGGGAAGAGAGAAAAAGTACTATATGCGTGCAATGAACAAGCATGTACATAGAAAGAGGAATGATGGAAATGCCTCAATATCCCCAATAATAAGACTCATTGCGAAGTCCACTAATAAAAAAGATGAATGAAAAAAACTCACTTTAGATGAAGGTTATGATGGGCATAGGGCAAAATTCATGCCTGCTGGCATTAAGATCGACCAGCCAAGCACTAACCACAATAGCTCCATAATGAAATGAGCAACCAGAACTGAAGATAGTCACGAGCTAAATAAATGGAAATAAATCCACAAGGAGTAATTAAGAAAACTATCAAGGCAACAAACTAGGGAACACGATGAAGAACAAGATGCAATAAGACACATGATATTTGCATCTAAACAAACCAAAACTACTGAATTGCTAAAGTTAAAACCCCTCAAACTCATAAGGGCATCACTATACGTGGCGGCTCCAACTCAAAGATCCTACACCCATCCAAATTCAGAAGTCGAAAGAGAATTTGAAAGGATCAGACAGAATTCTCACACGGGATCTCATTATTTAATCCATACACATGCGTGTTGAATTTAAAAATCCAAAATAACTCAATTTTCCTGCGTAAGGCATTGACATCCTGTCCTTTACGTGGTTGGATTACGATATCCCTTTCTGACAGCCTTTTCATGGCGAGAAGACCGCCATAAAAAGGCTGTTGGAAACTGATATAGGGGCCCCCAAACAGGGACCCCGCCCGTCGTGGGCCACTGTAATGTGGCCCTGGGGGCACATGCAGTGCTCCCACTCACCTCCACGCACCGTGTGCCATGCATGACATGGTGCATGGCACATGGACATGCAGGAGGTGCTCCTTATCATGGCAGCGTGTGCTGCAGCCCTTTTCCTTGGCCGCAGCACAAGCCGCCGTGATAAGGAGCATTTTCCGACCACCAGCACAGCGGTTGGACTGCTGCCTGCTTGTTGCATGGTCTCCTGAACGCTGCAAAAGCGAACGGTGGTCTGACTGACTGCCATCGTAATCAGCCCCTATATGTCTGTTTTGGGCATCTTTGGTCACTTATTGGGTTTTTCTGTCCACCGAGCACACTTGTTGTTCTCTATGTAAATGCGATTGGGTATTTATACCCGGTCTTGTATGGAGCCTAAATTTGATTATTCTTATTTATTCAGGTTGTGATTTCTGGGTGGTGCTTGCTTCTATGTCAAGCGTTTTAGTATTTTGGTGCCCTGAAGAAGGTTCTTCACTGAAACGTGAGTTGGCGCTGTCATCCCTGTGATTTTAGAGACCAAAGGATTTCTATACATAGCACATTGATGGCCTTTTGTTTTTTTGTTTGATACAAAACATATCTTTAAAACCCAACCATGTAATTTGAGGGTACAATTTACTCTACACATTGGTTCGATTCTAAGCTCTATGTAACATTTCTTCTGTTTAGATGAATGTGATGTAGACCATTACAAGTTTTGATCTTATTACAGTACAAAAGTGATTAATGTACATATGTCTTAGTGTACATGTATGTTTGCTCTTGGTCTCACTATTGTTGTTTTTATTGATGTTGATATGTGTGAGTTTGTATAAGGTGTGTATGAGTGTGTACTTGCTGGGAATGTGTTTGTTTTTAGTAATATCATTTGGGGCTAGCTCTGCCCAGATTGTTTGAATGGTTTCATATATGTAATACTCATATGATTTATATTTTGCCTATATGTAGGTAAATATCTATATTCCAATGAAATACATTGATCTAAAAAAGGATTAAAGAATGATTTTTTGTTGCTTTTGCATATATTCATCTCTATGTTCTTGAAATTGTTGGCTCCATACAGGTATTATGAATACATACTGTTGGAAAGTGGATTATTGGTAGGGGCAAATGTAGGTCTGCCACTGGCAATAAGGCCACTAATCATTGGTAGGACTCAGCATAGGTCTTAGAAAATTATTCCCATGCTCAACCCTTGGTAACGTGGCTGCGAGCAGACAGGCTTAACTTCAAAGTTTAAACAAAAGTGGTATGCAGTTCCTATTGAGAGTTGCAGGTCATTATGTTTGTTCGAAAGTACACAAATTAGTGTTCAATCAAAAAGCAGGAGGATGATTTCCTCCTTTCGGAAAAAGACCCTCACACACCCAGCCAGCTAGGTGTCTTGCTTCATCATCGGGTCTGCTCCTTATCGGGTCGGCAGTGCAATACCCGATCGGCACCCGAGATGGGGCCTTCTTGGCGGAGATCTTTATTCCTTTGCGCTCGTTGGGTGTAGTGCATGTGAGGGCCCTATATCAGTGTAGGTGTTGTGTTAAGGGATGTGAAGTAAAACAGGAAAAAGTGGTCCACTCAAGATAATTTTAATGACAATGTGGCCACTAACCTGGTTAAAAGAGGGAAGTGCGCAAGCCCGCTCTAAGGTTGCGGGATTATGCGCTAGTGGTTCGGTCAACATGTTTCTTGCCTGTTTATCAATTTGATGGCAATTCCTCAGGACCTAAGTGAGATCTACCTACAATTTTTGGTGGTGGTCCGAGCTAAGTGTCAAAGAAGTCGTGACCACCCATACAGCACCCTAAAAAGTGGTACCTGTAGATCTACAACATAGCCTGCAACAAGAAAAATTCATAAAAGTTACTAGATCATAGTATAACATTTTTATATACAATGATGTAGGTGCACCAAATATCCTAAGTGCAATAAACGCATGCTTCACACACAAGTGATTGTGATCATGCGTCAGAAATGAAACAGTTACATTAAAAACAAGCATTGCAACGCAGCAGCAGTGATAAAAAGGTGCCTTGAAAATCGGGCACAGTAGTGTAACTCACCCTATTTGGGTCACTAAGCACGGCATCGTGTACCGGCAGGTGTAGACACTAAAGGTGTAGTGTCCTAGTAAATAGCAAAATTCAGGAGAGTAAAAATATGGACATACAGGCACAGTTTCCAGTAAACAGATATCAAGTCAGTGGTATGATCACAACAATGATGGCCCCCAAGGTGAAGGTCATCACACACAAAGCTCCTACATCTAGAAAGGAACTACCGTAAACCGATCCACTGTAAGAGCAAACATGCCCCAGGCAAACCCCCTAGAGCGCGAACCGATGGCCCCAGGGAGGCCAACGGGAGGTTGGTATCCGGTTGCCACAGGCCAGCGCCGAGGATGAAATACCCGAGGCACGCCCCCAAACAGAAGAAAAGTGCCCACATATATTGGTCACCGTTCGTGAAGGCGCCGTTCCACCACACAGGGGTTGTATGATTCACAAGTAACCGCTCGTGGTCACTTAATTGTATCTATTTTAGCCCACGCGATCCTGGCTGAAGACACGTCAAGGGCTGGCGGTCTCGTGTACTCCTCATAAACCCGCAGTAGGGTAATGCTACCTATATCGGACGTGAGAAGTTACCTAACAATAGAAGGTGCCCTGTGCGAGTCAGATCCCCCTTGGCATATCCCGTTTCCTTGCAATACTCACAGCGAGAATTCCAGTGGATAGACGGTCGTCCTACCCCTCACACTGCCGGCCCGGGTGATACCGTATTCCAGCCGACCTGGTTAATTATACCGCCGGTCGGCCATACGAGAGGCGGGACTTCCGGTCTCATCTGATGAGTAGCCTGACCCTGGAGCAGTGTAGTCTGCTTTAAGATACGGGTAACTCTTCTCAGTGGAGAATTTTTGAATGTCTTTTTGGAGCTTCGCGATTTTTTGTTTCATCAGGTATTCCCTGTTGTCCGCAATTTCTGCATTGATCTCAGCTAATCTCGTTTTAAATGCAGTAGTTTGGACAATAACTTTGATTGCGCCTTCCGCTGTCTGAATTCTTATCAGTAGAGCGTATTGAATGAGGACATACCTTGGAGTTTACTGACCTAATCCACTCCTCTATGGTATTCCTCTAGCTATTACTATCTGCGCAACCATGATCATTATTATGACTGTCCAGTCCATGAATTATGGTAGATACATCACTAATAGCACATATATGCATCTAACTACCACTCCATCCCTTGTTGGTTACGAACTTAGGAGTATCCAGTAATCAATTACCTATAGTGCACACTGGTCATATAACAGTAATTGTTTCCTGTACCAGAGTGGCATTCCATACTTGTGGGACAGCTTAGACTCTGCTATAACCATACTGCATCGAGGTTATCACCACCATCATATAAGTGAGGTTCCAACATAGCGCTCAAAGTTTCCTTCTTATAAACCGCACATGACCATTTCTATGCCTCCACGAGCTAGAATTGTGGTAGATAATTCTCTAACACTGACATACGTCTTATACCATCTTTCCCTTCCTTTGGTAAAACATATACAACAAGACCCATTAATAACCACCAACTATTGTATATTGGCTACATGTAAGTAAATTCTATGTTAATCACTATGTTACTCCCGATCCGTGGAATAAATTGAGCTTTGCTAGTATCTAGTTGCCACTAATTAAGCAATACCACAATTTGTGAGTATTCAAGTATGGCACCCATAGTCACGGTTGACCTGCTCATCTTAACGTACAGTATCGACAGTGGTGATCATTCCAATATGGCACCCGATACCACGGGCAGCACTCTAGCCTTTTCCCATTGCACGGACCAGAAGTCCCGCCTCTCGTATGGCCGACCGGCGGTATAATTAACCAGGTCGGCTGGAATACGGTATCACCCGGGCCGGCAGTGTGAGGGGTAGGACGACCGTCTATCCACTGGAATTCTCGCTGTGAGTATTGCAAGGAAACGGGATATGCCAAGGGGGATCTGACTCGCACAGGGCACCTTCTATTGTTAGGTAACTTCTCACGTCCGATATAGGTAGCATTACCCTACTGCGGGTTTATGAGGAGTACACGAGACCGCCAGCCCTTGACGTGTCTTCAGCCAGGATCGCGTGGGCTAAAATAGATACAATTAAGTGACCACGAGCGGTTACTTGTGAATCATACAACCCCTGTGTGGTGGAACGGCGCCTTCACGAACGGTGACCAATATATGTGGGCACTTTTCTTCTGTTTGGGGGCGTGCCTCGGGTATTTCATCCTCGGCGCTGGCCTGTGGCAACCGGATACCAACCTCCCGTTGGCCTCCCTGGGGCCATCGGTTCGCGCTCTAGGGGGTTTGCCTGGGGCATGTTTGCTCTTACAGTGGATCGGTTTACGGTAGTTCCTTTCTAGATGTAGGAGCTTTGTCTGTGATGACCTTCACCTTGGGGGCCATCATTGTTGTGATCATACCACTGACTTGATATCTGTTTACTGGAAACTGTGCCTGTATGTCCATATTTTTACTCTCCTGAATTTTGCTATTTACTAGGACACTACACCTTTAGTGTCTACACCTTGCCGGTACACGATGCCGTGCTTAGTGACCCAAATAGGGTGAGTTACACTACTGTGCCCGATTTTCAAGGCACCTTTTTATCACTGCTGCTGCGTTGCAATGCTTGTTTTTAATGTAACTGTTTCATTTCTGACGCATGATCACAATCACTTGTGTGTGAAGCATGCGTTTATTGCACCTTAGGATATTTGGTGCACCTACATCATTGTATATAAAAATGTTATACTATGATCTAGTAACTTTTATGAATTTTTCTTGTTGCAGGCTATGTTGTAGATCTACAGGTACCACTTTTAGGTGCTGTATGGGTGGTCACGACTTCTTTGACACGTAGCTCGGACCACCACCAAAAGTGTAGGTAGATCTCACTTAGGTCCTGAGGAATTGCCATCAAATTGATAAACAGGCAAGAAACATGTTGACCGAACCACTAGCGCATAATCCCGCAACCTTAGAGCGGGCTTGCGCACTTCCTCTTTTTAACCAGGTTAGTGGCCACATTGTCATTAAAATTATCTTGAGTGGACCACTTTTTCCTGTTTTACTTCACATCCCTTAACACAACACCTACACTGATATAGGGCCCTCACATGCACTACACCCAACGGCGCAAAGGAATAAAGATCTCCGCCAAGAAGGCCCCATCTCGGGTGCCGATCGGGTATTGCACTGCCGACCCGATAAGGAGCAGACCCGATGATGAAGCAAGACACCTAGCTGGCTGGGTGTGTGAGGGTCTTTTTCCGAAAGGAGGAAATCATCCTCCTGCTTTTTGATTGAACACTAATTTGTGTACTTTCGAACAAACATAATGACCTGCAACTCTCAATAGGAACTGCATACCACTTTTGTTTAAACTTAGTTACGGGCCTGTATGCTGGACCTAGATAAAGGCCCTAGGTTCCCCCTCTTTGGTAACACAGGCTTAACTTCAAAGACAGGTATGTAAAGCATTTAAAAACACCAATTCAGTAAATAATTAAAACACAACACATAATAAAAATCCAACACCAATTTATAAAAATAGGAAATATTTTTATCTTTAAAATGACACCAAAACGACAAAACTCCAATGTAGGGAACCAGAGATATGAATTTTCAAAGATTCAATAAAATATAGCACTTAGACGTTTATAGCACCATATTGGGATACCTGCTCGCGATAGACCGGGGCAAAGTCAAAGTTTCAGGCCGATCGCGATGGAGCCCTGGGCGGCTACAGCTTGCAGCAGGTCCCGGTCTCAGTTTCTACCTTCACACTTAAATCTTTTCTGAAACTTTTCTCCTCGAGGCCCCTTGAAGCACCCAGCCAGTCCGGATCCGGTGAGGGTTCGCCGGATTGCCTTGCGATGAGCTCCAGTCAACTTCCCTGGAGTGGACTTAGAAACTATTTCTTTAGCGCTTCAGCGGGGCAACCCAGGAGCCCAGGCCGACACGTGATGGAAGGCAGGCGGCTTGGCGTTCGCGGTTGCTCCCGGTCACCTTTTCTACGAGCGGACTTAGAAACATTTCTGGAGCTTTTTCTCGCGGGGTCTCTCGATGCTCTTCATGTAGCCGGATCCGGTGAGGGTTTGCCGGCCTCAGATTTCTTCTACTCCCGGTCAAACTCTGGAAGTCGGACCGACGGAGCTTTTAGCGGGACGAACCTGGATGGCTTGGCCGGCTGGCGGTTGATAGCAGGCAGCTTGGCTGACCAGGTTGAGTCGGTCCCTCTATGGAGCTTTTTTTCAAAGTCCCTCCAAAGTTCTCCAAACTTCTTGAACTTCTTCCTGAAGTTCCTCAAAGGGTCCCAAAGTGTCTCAAACTCACTCCAAGGGTCTGGAAGCTCCAAGATGGTCCTTGAAAGTTGAGGACTTCAGTTCCCACAATCCACAGGAACGTCACCCTTATAAATCCACTGGTAGTTCTCCAAGGTGCAGATTTAGTTGGTGATGTTCCAGATGAGCTCTTTTAACCTGTAGCTTTCAGGGAGTCCACTCTTTAGTTCTTTTTCAGCAAAATAATCCACAGGGCTGTAGTTTCAGATGGTGCAGTCTTCAGAGGTCAGGCCTTAGAAATCTTTGCACAGCAAAACTTCTCAGCTTGGCAATGTCTTGCTTCAGTAAGTTTCAAGCAGCAGATCTGGAGGGCTCTGCCCCTCTCAGATACTTATTCCATGTTCTCTGGGTCAGACAGGAGGTCACTCCTGACCAATGGGAGCAGGGTAACTCCTCAAACATATGACCACTTCCTGTAGAGTGTGGCATTATTTTGTCCCAGAGTGCATCAAATCTTCCAAATCCATAATGGCAGATTTTCCAGCAAGGAGGCAAGAGCTGGCTAAACACACCCCTAGGATGGCTAATTTACTTAGACCCCCCCCCTGCATCTGCTCATACCTTCCTTAATCCCCACATCTGCCTGTGGTAGAAAGTTCAGAGTTGTAAATGTCACTGGGTTCTGCTTTTCTCTTTGAAGCCCATGGTTTACAACCCCTCCCCCTGGCCTGACATTCCTGTGCACCAGCACACTGCCCTCCCAGCCCAGCTGCATAACCCCAGGGGCTCTTTATCACCTCTCCAGGCAGGCTGGCTAATCCACTTAACTCTGACCAATCAGGGCAGACCACTGGAAGGCTGAATCTGGACTTACAAACAAGAAAGTCTTATAACTTCTTGTAGGTACACTTTAGGAGAAATTCAACAATATCATACTGTTGGATTTATTAATACCATTCGGGGAAATCTTTGAATGGCACTTCTAGCCCTCTCCTATCAAGAGTTATTAATTAATAACTTCCTACCATGTTAACCTATGTAACAGGGATTTGCAATGGGAAAAATGACTTGGGCCATTTTTCCAGCACCAGGACTTACAAAAACATATTTTATAAGTACTTTGCTTATATCTACAGGACCCCCACCCCATAGGACAACTAGGGGAGACTTTAGGGGTTCTGAATCTGTAAAAATATTGCAGATCCTCACTTCACAGTGCTCCTAGCATCAAAGTCGAATTTGGGCAGCACTTTACCACAATGTGGGAGTGAAATGTGAAATTTCACTTAACCCAGGCATATAAAAACTCATTTTATAAGGGTGTACCTTATAAATATCTGACCCCCCACCCCTGGGATACCTAGGGGAGACCCTGGGGGTCCCTAATATGCCAAACCATTGTAGGTTATCCATTTTTAAGTGCCCCAAACCCAAAAGTCGAGTTTGGGCACAATTTACTTTTTAAAAGCAGTCCTGGCACCCAGGGCTGCTTTTAAACTGACCTCAGGCTTCAGCAGTGCACACATGCAAGTGCAAAAAGAACTGCTGGCCTCTAAACTGCCATGCCCTAGGGTACTAGGGACTTCTAGGTAGTTTCAATCCCCCTGCCCTATTATATACTAGGGGCTTATGGGGTAGGTCATGCCAATCACAGGGGTACACCAACCCATAGTGTACCCTAGTGTATGTAGGTGTTTTAACTGTATCTAAGTGTTTCTTTCAGCATTGCACTGGCCCTGGGCCTGGTTAGGCAGAGCCCAGGGTCAGTCAGAGTCAGTTACCACCAGTATCCATCAGCAAAAATTTGGGGGGTGCCCAGGGCACAGGATGACTTTGCAACATATACATATAAAAAATAGGAGATACTTCCAATATTATATTAAGGAGAGTGCAGATATAGTGTTTGGTTTTCACAGAGTTACGGGCTACACAATTTGTAGCATTAGTTCTAACAGGAGCCCTGTAGACATCTCTTTTTTTTTTTTATTTGAAAAGTTTTATATAGCGCTGGCTAGACCCGGAGGTATCAGAGCGCTTTACATGAGGTAGGACATTGTTTCAGAACATTGTTACATAGTTACATCAGTTTCAGTAGCGTCGCATAACATAGAAAGGGAAAACAGTATAACATAGTTACATGAGATTATTAAAGCATAGCATAACATAAAGTACTTCAGGGGACACAGAAAGGTAAGGCTGGAAAAGGGGAGGCAGACAAAGAATCTCTTGGAGAAGTCTCCCTGCGGGATGGCTTGATGGGTGCAACATCACGTCCAGCTGGACACCTGCATACATCTCTAGGTGTAGCCTCCAGACAGGACAGCACTAGGGATGTCGGTTTATAGAAATAACCCAGGGAAACTCCTATGATACCACAGGGAGATGCATCTTAGTCGATAGGGTGCTCTTCTGCTCTCTTGCTTTCACGAAACGCAGCATAGCAAGTTTAATTGCTGTGCTGCATTTCATTACTTTTTAGAAAACCTGGTCCTTTTTAATTTAAGCCAAGAAAACTGAACAGTTGTGTACCAGATATGCTTCCTAGCCAAGCTTTATGGAATCAAGCCTCAGAACCATCATCCCAGCCATGGTCCTTTACTAGTTGAATGGTGGAAATGCCTTACCTATTGGCATATTAAAGTCTTCCTTGGCCCACCAAGGAACATTCTGCATGCCACCATTTGACACATCAAAGAAGTGTACAAGTATAACCACTTGACTATGAACCTGAATAACATGGAGACTGGATACCCTGCCAGCCTTCCTCATCTTAAAGACCAGGATAGTCTTCAAAAATGAATTAGCAATCAGCACATATACCTAAATGGCAGTCCAGAAATCATGAAGTGTGAAAAATTAAAGCTCAAATGGCACACCTTCCCAAGTTACACTCCCAACGTCTTGCACAACATCCCAACACAGGCTTGCTACTTCACATCTCCACCAATAAGTTAACTCAGCTTTTTATGCCCTCTGAGAAATGCATTATAAGAACTTGAGTATCCATCTACCCCACCTGTTCCACCTCTTTATAGCTATGTTTGCACTAAATACATACAGTAAATAGATGTATATACAAATCACGGTTTTGCAGAACCACACTGCCCTCCACTGTCATTTCTGGGAGCTGAGCCATGGATATTGTGTCTTTTTCAAATGTTTTAATCTCCAGCTCCGATTCAAAAGAAAGTTTCAAAAGAGAAGTCAAAAGGTATCTTTGTTTATCTGTACTGACAATTTCTTATCTCTGAACTGGCCCCTTTCCTATCAGGCTAAGGATCCAAGCTTTGTGCAGGTAAGATTTTCAGATGACTACAATACCCATTGGCTTTTTCAAGGTTCCAAGGGTTGACTTGTGTAGCTTTGCATGGGAATGTAAAAACCAGTAAGTCAATGCAGCGCATGGCACTGCATTGCGTTACACTACATTGGAACGGGGGTGTTACGTCGGTGGAGAAAGGAGGTTCACATGCATCCGCCAATGTATTTTGACGCAAACCCAGATATACTAAAAGCAGTATGCCTGGGTTTGCGCCAATATGGTGCACCTGCCAGCGAGAGGCGTAACAAGGAGAAACACCTTCATTTCTCCTCTTTATTTCTGCTTTCTGCAGCACACATAGAAAGAGGATTGTGCCTCTGAGGATTGTACAGTTTGCTCCTGCACAAAAACAATCCTGACCACAACACAGGCACCCTTGCAATATGATGCAAAGGTGCCTGCATTTACACTAAGCAGCGAATGGTGTGACAGCACAGGGAGAGAGCTGAACAGCATCATATCTTTGTAAATATGGAGCTGTTCAGCTCTCTCCCATTCCTGCAGCACAACTCAGCGACTTGTCTTGCTGCGTCACATTGCATAAACGTTTAGTAAATCTGCTCCATATTCTGCAGTGATCAGTCACTTATCGTTGCAGTGCCTAGTGCTGCTCCTATTGAGGCATAATAAAATGATTTCCTTTTGGAAAGAATATGCCACTATTCCAACAACACATATTGTGCAGCAATTATTTCCAATATTATGGATGGTTTAGGTATGGCTTTTTCAACATCTACTTACATCAGGTGGTTTCTTATGCATTCTGATAGTCTACACAATTCCTTTGAAGAGCATAATGAGTCTAAAATCCAGCAATGCTTCAAATGACATGGAGATAGTCAAAAATTAAAACTTGATTATTCATTCAGTTCCTCCCTCCAGACCTTCATTTGCATTCTAAGCCTAGAGGTTATATAAATCTACATGGAATATGCTGTCTCATATTTAAGGAGTCTTTGGATTTGGTTCTGTGACCTAGAGAGCTCTTCCATTACTGCCTCAACCCTTAGGGCTCCAATAAACAAAACATGAACTACTTGAACAATTGATTAACTAGAATTGTAGCAGTATGGTCAGCAGAGATGTATAGCATAAAGTAATCCAGCAGTGACATGACCCATGTCAAAATGAGTCTATTTGGACTGCTTTACCATTGTTTTTCAGGAATACAGATGCTGCCCCCTGAAGCTCTGGTAGTTCTCCTATGGCTGACACATTTACAGGTTCTGCATGGAACCATGGGTGTACGTAGTGTCCTTCCGACATGTCGCAGCAGACTGCCATTTACATAATCTGACATAGGGTCACATTATTGGCAAAATTCCATTCATCACACTACACACAAATGAATAAATTGCTGGCCACTTCTTATTGCTGCATTGTTTACCTTAATGTCATTGATGCCCCCTAAATGTATTACTCTAAGGTCAGAAGTGGCCATCCCATAAATAGAAGTGTCAATGTTGCACAAGTACATTTTTAACTGCCAGCCATATTCTAATCTCTAATATTGTTTGATTGTTTATTAATGCATTTGATGTGATATAGCAGTCAAACATGCAGGAGACAATTTAGCGTTCATTTCATAGTAATAACTGACATTACAAACTGAGGCTCAATGGCCATTTTGGCCTACAGCTATTCTCTACTATAGCAACTGTTGCATAATCAAGGCCCTTTTCCCTCAATAGCTTCTCTGTATTTAAATTAAATGGCTGTACATCTTCTCTCTCTGAAGACAGTCCAATAAATAAGAAGCCTCTGAATGAGGTAGTGCCAGAAGATTTTAACGCCCACATACCTCTGGATAAATTGGTCCAGACCATTGTAATATATTCAAATGAAACTAAGTTTCAATCTAATGGGCATATTTACAAGGATATTGTGGAGTATTTAAAGCAGTTCTCTTGTAGTACTGTTTTACATACTCTCAGATGCCTTTGTGACTTGACTTCAAAGCATCTAGAATGGCTTTTACGAATGGTGACTTGGATTCATAAAGGCATATAAGAGTACATAAAAGAGTACTCTTCCCTCAGTACTACTTCAATTGCTCACAAATGCCTTTGTGACTCATCCCCCTATGTGCCTCTCTAGACGGGCGTGGACTCATTCAAAAGTATAGGGCTGATTCACAAAGGCATTTATGAGAATGTGAAGTAGTACTAAAGTAGTACTACTTTGCGTACTCAAATGACTTTGTGCATTGCCCTCAAAACATATACTCTTAAATGACTTTGTGCATTGACCCCGAAAATATACACTTAAATGACTTTGGGCATTGACCCCAAAACATATACTCTTAAATGACTATGGCATTGGCCCTGTTAGAAATTACGTTTCTGGTTGGCAGGAACCACAACCCTAGTCATGGAAGTCACAAATACACCTTAAATTAACCTGTGCTCATTCTCTGGTAGCTTGGCATTGGCACAGAGCAGTCAGGCTTCACTTAAGAGGCTATGTGCAACACTTCAAACAGTGTTACAGCAAACAAATGATGGACGGAATGCTGACAATGCAAACATTCTCCCCAGTCAAAAGATCTGGGTTAAATCCATCGTTCTTTTGCCCACTACGCCACCCCAGTTTGGACCCAGCCATATGCAAATCAGTCTTGACCCTGTGCCCCATGGGAACAGTCCAGACCGAACTGCCAGGCCAGGTCCTCCCTGGACTGGAAACAAGCATCCTGGGACCGGTTTCAGGGTATGTCACCCTTCTTCAGCCAGGCTAGCTTGAATCCAGTGGCACAGTGAGCAAGGGACCCACGTCTGGGCATGCCCATCCCACTTAGAGCGAAAAGTGTTACAGCAAACAAATGATGGACGGAATGCTGACAATGCAAACATTCTCCCCCAGTCAAAAGATCTGGGTTAAATCCGTCGTTCTTTTGCCCACTACGCCACCCCAGTTTGGACCCAGCCATATGCAAATCAGTCTTGACCCTGTGCCCCATGGGAACAGTCCAGACCAAACTGCCAGGCCAGGTCCTCCCTGGACTGGAAACAAGCATCCTGGGACCGGTTTCAGGGTATGTCACCCTTCTTCAGCCAGGCTAGCTTGAATCCAGTGGCACAGTGAGCAAGGGACCCACGTCTGGGCATACCCATCCCACTTAGGGCGAAAAGTGTTACAGCAAACAAATGATGGACGGAATGCTGACAATGCAAACATTCTCCCCAGTCAAAAGATCTGGGTTAAATCCATTGTTCTTTTGCCCACTACGCCACCCCAGTTTGAACCCAGCCATATGCAAATCAGTCTTGACCCTGTGCCCCATGGGAACAGTCCAGACCGAACTGCCAGGCCAGGTCCTCCCTGGACTGGAAACAAGCATCCTGGGACCGGTTTCAGGGTATGTCACCCTTCTTCAGCCAGGCTAGCTTAAATCCAGTGGCACAGTGAGCAAGGGACCCACGTCTGGGCATACCCATCCCACTTAGGGCGAAAAGTGTTACAGCAAACAAATGATGAACGGAATGCTGACAATGCAAACATTCTGCCCCCAGTCAAAAGATCTGGGTTAAATCCATCGTTCTTTTGCCCACTACGCCACCCCAGTTTGGACCCAGCCATATGCAAATCAGTCTTGACCCTGTGCCCCATGGGAACAGTCCAGACCGAACTGCCAGGCCAGGTCCTTCCTGGACCGGAAACAAGCTTTCTTGGACCGGTTTCAGGGTATGTCACCCATCTTCAGCCAGGCTAGCTTGAATCCAGTGGCACAGTGAGCAAGGGACCCACGCCTGGGCATACCCATCCCACTTAGGGCGAAAAGTGTTACAGCAAACAAATGATGGACGGAATGCTGACAATGCAAACATTCTCCCCCAGTCAAAAGATCTGGGTTAAATCCATCGTTCTTTTGCCCACTACGCCACCCCAGTTTGGACCCAGCCATATGCAAGTCAGTCTTGACCCTGTGCCCCATGGGAACAGTCCAGACTGAACTGCCAGTCCAGGTCCTCCCTGGACTGGAAACAAGCATCCTGGGACCAGTTTCAGGGTATGTCACCCTTCTTCAGCCAGGCTAGCTTGAATCCAGTGGCACAGTGAGCAAGGGACCCACGTCTGGGTATACCCATCCCACTTAGGGCGAAAAGTGTTACAGCAAACAAATGATGGACGGAATGCTGACAATGCAGACATTCTCCCCCAGTCAAAAGATCTGGGTTAAATCCATCGTTCTTTTGCCCACTACGCCACCCCAGTTTGGACCCAGCCATATGCAAATCAGTCTTGACCCTGTGCCCCATGGGAACAGTCCAGACCGAACTGCCAGGCCAGGTCCTCCCTGGACCGGAAACAAGCATCCTGGGACCGGTTTCAGGGTATGTCACCCTTCTTCAGCCAGGCTAGCTTGAATCCAGTGGCACAGTGAGCAAGGGACCCACGTCTGGGCATACCCATCCCACTTAGGGCGAAAAGTGTTACAGCAAACAAATGATGGACGGAATGCTGACAATGCAAACATTCTCCCCCAGTCAAAAGATCTGGGTTAAATCCATCGTTCTTTTCAAACAGTGACACAGTGAAAAGTGAAACACCACAAACACTCCACTTCAGCTTAGACAATAGAGCTTAATTCTACAAATAGAACAAGACCAAAATGACAAAAATCCAATAAGCAGAAGTTGAGATATGAATTTTTAAAGAATAAACTGAAAAATAGCACTCAGAAGCAGTAAGAGTTTATGGGGGTTATCTGTTGCGCCGGACCGGGAAAAGTTCAGCCCAACTGCGATGGAGCATGGGTCTGATACACGGACCCAGTTAGACATGCTAAGCAAAAAGTGCTTGACCTGGGCTGCGTCGCTGTAGAAGATGCAGGGTGCAACCGAAGCAAGGCGTCGGTGTCGAGCCACTCAGTGGAGGAGATGCATCGAATTTTTCTTTGCAATGGTGGCATTGCATCGGTTCTGAGTGCGATGTGCTGGTTCGGAATGCGATGCACTGCTACTGCTCCTGCAGCAGAGGATGCATCGATTCTGAGTGCGATGCACTGGTTCCAAATGCGATGCACCAGTTCTGACCCATGCAACATTTCCGATGCCCCGGTTCTGGAGATCATGAGTGGTTTTATTAAAGCAAGCACCTTAGGCCTCACTTCCAAGGGTCCCGGACTGGGGTGGCACCACTTGGCAGGGCAGACTCACAAATAGCAGTGTCCAGTTTCAACTGCAGAAGGGTTGGAAGTTTTTTATGTCCCTGAGTCTTAAGATCAGGAGGCAAGCCAGAAAGTCTTTGGAGTCACTCTGGGTTCAATTGATGCAGGTCCAGTCCTTCTTACCCAGGCAGGGGAACAGCAGGGCAGCACAGCAAGGCAGGCATCCAGCAAAGCGTGTGTGTACACTGTGTGCATCATTTAATTAACATAAAACACTTTGCTATTTATTTTGGCAAAATTAAAGTGGGCGGAGCCCTGATGTCCTCTATGAGAAACCGCTGTAACTTATATGTATAAAAAGGGGAGGTTTAGGCCAGGCAAGAGGTTTATCTTGCCAGACCGAAGTGGCAGTGTAAACTGCACATACAGGCTCTACAATCGCAGGCCTGAACCATAGACAGGGCTACTTGAGTGGGTGGCACAATGAGTGCTGCAGGCCTACTAGCAGCATTTAATTTACAGGTCCTGGGCAGAGATAGTGCAATTTATAGGGACTTATAAGTAAATTAAATATGCCAATTGGGGGGAGTCAATATTATCATGTTTAGGGGAGAGAGTGGTTAACAGTGGTAAAGTGCACAGAGTCCTAAAGCAAGCAGAAACAAGGTCAGAAAAATGGAGGGAGGCAGACAAAAAGTTGGGAGAAAGACCACCTTAAGTCTGTCAGGTCTAACACGTGCCTCCCCAGCTGAAAGTGGGGAGAGCTACCCAACCTTTTAGGAGTTCTCTTCACTAAAGCAGAAGTGTCAAGTTACGCTCCGCGGAATCCAGCTGCCGCAAGAAAGGGTCCACCTCCTGATATCACCAACACCCCAATGTACCACAGGGTGTTCGAGTGATCAGGCGAGGGAAAGGAGAGGGAAGGTACAGCAGGGAATTAAGAACCTGTAACAACAAAAAACGAAAATATAAACAGTGTAAGATACCAACTACTCTCTATAATGTCTCACTAGGTTCTTGCTCTACCTTGTTTAGTACACAGTCGTTTCTCGGATCCTTATTAAACCCTGGGACTTCACACAGACCAAGCACCGTACCTGAAACAAAGAACTATCCAACATTAGTACACCTTGGGTTAACGCATGCCATCTGAGCAGTTTATCCAACATGCATTCCTCATACATACCAGTGTAATTAAGGACAGCGTAAGTATAATAAGTCCCTGTGGAAGATTATAGAAAATTCAGAGATACCAAAGTATAGCCCCCACACTACGCTGCTTTGAATAGTCGTGTAGTTTAAATGACAGGTCTCTGTCCGATTAGAAGTTCCAAGGAATCTAAAGCCGTCAAGAACTCCTCCCCATACACGGCAATAGGCGGTTGCCTCACCGCCGTATTCCGCTATGTGATAGTTAAAATCAAGGATCCAGTAATAGCACAAATATCCCCATAAACGGCAATACGCGGTTGCCTCACCGCTGTATTCCGCTATGTGAAGGTTTAAAGCAAGGTTCCAGAAATAGCACAAATATCCCCATACACGGTAATACGTGGTTGCCTCACCGCCGTATTCCGCTATGTGAAGGTTTAAATCAAGGTTCCAGAAATAGCACAAATATCCCCATACACGGCAATACGCGGCTGTCTCACCGCTATGGCAAACAGTCCAGCACCACGTCTGAGATTAGCGTTTTCCCAGACTTCGCTCCGTGACACGCGATGCGGTACACACGTTTCTGCCGAAACTTAGTTGAGATCCCCGTGCCGAACCTGGAGCATGATACCAGCAGTCCAAAGACAGCATCCATCCGCCATGAGGCTTCTCTCCCTCCGCCGAGAAAGAGAAAGGACAAAGTCAACAATTACGCACACTGTCGGGTGTGTCACGCCGCATACTTATCCCCTCCCAGTTTGCGGGCATCATGGGAGTTGTAGTTCGGGGATCGATATGGTAGGCGCTGCTACGCTCGTTTCCCTGACAGTAGGCCCCCCCACCTAGCACCTCCTAGGCCCAGGCTTCGACGGAAACCTCCTATTGAATGAGCGAACAGCCGCTGGAGCATGAACATTCTGCCACGGTTCCCATGAGTCGTCTTCCACTGCATACCCCTTCCACGAGACCAGATACCACAGCACACCTCTCCTCAGCTTGGAATCCCGAATACTCTTGACCTCATATTCAAGCCCTCCATCACACAACACCGGTGGAGGAGCACGCCGACATGCCAGCAGGGCAGGCTTCAGGAGATTACCGTGGAACACAGGGTGGATCCGAAGAGTACCAGGCAGTTTCAACTTGTACGTTACAGGATTGACCTGCTTGACCACGGTGTAAGGGCCGATGTACCTAGGGTGAAACACACTACGCAGCTTGAATCTTATATTCTTGGTGGACAGCCACACTCGGTCTCCCACTCGATACTGCGGTCCTTCCTTTCTGTGATGGTCTTCCCACCTCTTATAGGTCTGTTTGGCATGCAGCAGATGCTCCCTAGCCTTTCGGTGTACTGCGTGTAGCTTCCTTACGTGATTCAGTACCGTGGGCTGATTTGCTACTTCCTCAGGAATACCGATGGGCAGTATCCTGGCATCATATCCAAAGTTGGCACGAAAAGGTGATATACCTACGGAACTATGCCAGGTGTTGTTGTAGGCTAGTTCGGCCATCCACAACAGCTCCACCCACGAGTCCTGTGCCTCTTTCGCATAGCACCTGAGATATTTCTTCAGAGTCTGATTTAGTCTTTCTGTCTGCCCATCGGTTTGTGGGTGGAAACTCGTAGACAGTGTAGAGTCGATGTGCAAGGCCTTGCACCAGATCTTCCAAAATCTGGCTATGAACTGAGGCCCCCTATCGGACACTATCACTTCAGGTACTCCATGTAGTCTGATGACACTACTTAGCAATAACTGGGCTGTCTGCCCAGCCGTAGGGAGATTCGTACAAGGAATAAAATGTCCCATTTTTGTGAGGCTATCGACAACTACCAAGATTGCTGAACTCCCTTTCTCAAGGGGTAAACCTGTGACAAAATCCAGACTGATGTTTTGCCAGGGGCGTTGCGTGGTGTGGGCATGGGCATAAGCTTCCCTTTTTCCTGGTGTTTTCGTTTTTGCTCTAGCGCATTCTTCACAACGAGCCACCCAAGATGAGACATTTTTGCTTACAGTACTCCACCAGAAGTGGCGTTGTATCAACTGAATGGTCTTACGTATTCCTGGATGTCCAGCCAATGGAGACACATGACACCACGTGAAAGCTTTCTTCTGCAGTTTTTGAGTGGGTAGATGCAGTTTATTTTTATAGAAAGGTAGCCCCTGCTTCACTGTGCGCTCAGCCTCTTGTTTCGCCCATGCTTCCCACACTGAGCCTGTTTTATGGAGTCGTACTTCTTCCAAGAAGTTATCCACTCTGATAGCACATATTACTTTGGACGGTTCAATGATAGCCTCTGTGACCTTGTTGTGGGTGGAATCTTCCATCGTTTCCTGTCTAGACAAAGAGTCTGCCTTGCGGTTTTCAACACCAGGCCTGAAGGTAATAACAAAATCATATTCGGCGAAAAATAGCATCCATCTCATCTGTCGCTGAGAGAGATGCCAAGCGGACTTCATATATTGCAGATTCCTATGGTCCATGTATACAGTGACAGGGTAACAGGCCCCCCACAGGTATTGCCTCCATTCCTGAAACGCCTTTTTTATCGCCAGCAGTACTTTCTCAGCGATAGTGTAGTTCTTTTCCGCCGGGTTCAATTTCTTGGACAAGTAAGCCACTGGATGAAGCTGCCCGGTGTTCTGGTTTCTCTGTGAGAGAATGGCGCCAATAGCCTCATCTGAGGCATTTGCCTCCACCACAAAAGGATGCGAGAGTACAGGAGCCGTGGTGAAGGCTCTCTTCAGAAAAGTAAAAGCTTCATCGGCTTCACTAGACCATTGGAAAGGAACACCTTTTCTAAGTAACCTTGAAATCGGGACCGCTACCTGGGAAAAGTGGAGGATGAACCTGCGATAATAGTTCGCAAATACCAGAAAGCATTGCACATCTCTCACACTTTTGGGTGTTGGCCATTCCTGCACTGCCTGCACTTTTCGCTCTGCCATGTGTAACCCTTCCGGACAAAGCATAACTCCGAGAAATTCCACTTCTCTCACACCAAACTCGCAATTGCTCAATTTATAGAACAAGCTATGAGCACGCAGTTTGGTCAACACCATGATGACTTGATTCACATAACCCTCAACATTGTCGGAATAGATAAGGATGTCATCAATATACACCACAACAAAAAGGTCCACATACTCCTTTAGGACATCGTTAAGGAAATACTGAAATGCCACCGGGGTGTTGCAGAGGCCGAACGGCATGACAGTATACTCAAACAATCCATAACGAGTCTTAAAGGCAGTTTTCCACTATCCCCATCCCGGACACGTACCAAATGGTACGCACCCTCAAGTCCAATCTAGTGTAGATCTTAGCCTCTCTCACTTGATCAAGCAACACAGAAATGAGAGGCAAAGGATATCTGTTCCGCACAGTATTTTTATTCAGCATACGGTAATCCACACAGGCCCTCAAATCACCGTTTGCCTTAGCTATGAAAAAAAGTGGAGAGGCAGCCGGCGAACGTGAAGGTCTAATGAATCCGATCTCCAAGTAGTGATCTAGATATTCCCTTAACCCCTTCGATGCTCGTGACGAGCTCAGCTCGTCATGCTGCGCGGTCGCGCTGTGCGCATGACGAGCTGAGCTCGTCACGACCACACCCGCGATCGGAATGTCCAGCACCTGGGCGGAATTCCGATCGCGGTCAAGGGGTTAAGTGTTTAGTCTCTGGCACAGACAATGCATACACTCTGCATGCCGGGATAGTAGCTCCTTCTACCAAATGTATTCTGCAGTCATACTCCCTGTGAGGGGGTAGTTGTTCCGCCTTGGTTTCACTAAAAACATCCCTGAACTGAGAGTACTCCAAAGGTAACACCATCTCCTTCTCAGCTGCCGTAGCTACAACGAAAGGATGCAACAAAGCGGCTGCCTGCGTGAGGTTGTTCGGAACTAAATGACTCTGGCATTCCTCTGAAAGGAACTGGATCGTTTTGGTTCTCCAATATATGGTGGGATTATGGTGACACAGCCAAGGCATCCCCAAAATAACTTCATATTGCGGTGCCTCAATGATGTTTAAGGGCAGTTCATCCCTATGTCTTCCATTCGCCACAATTATAGTCAGCAAGACAACCTCCGTTTGCTCGACGATTAAACCAGATTTCAGTGGTTTGCCATCCACGGCCAATACCTCTTCAGGGGTCTCCCTAGGTACCCGATGCAAATCGAGACTTGTTACCAACCCGCTGTCTATGAAATTCCCTGTGGCCCCAGAGTCTATCATGACCAAAACCTGATGGAACTGTTGGTTACACTCAAGGCTCATAGGGAGCACGACATGGGACTCATTGTCTTGCAAGGCAGTGGTAGCCAACGAGGGGAGTTTCCAACCTTTGCCTTCTTCACCCTCGCCGACTAAACCACCTGTTGTATTCGATGCAGGACTCGAGGTGGACACTGCCACTTTCTTATTCCGCAACCATGCACCGGAGGATTTGGGCTTAGAAGGACAGTCTCTTACATAATGCCCCTTCTTCCCACAGTACATGCACAATCCCTGCACTCTTCGACTCTCTCGTTCTTCTCTAGTCAGTGGGGCTCTAATAGCTCCTATTTCCATGGGCTCTGTTCCCATCTCAGTGTTGGCCGCTGTTCTACGAGGTGTTTTGTCAGGTCTAGAACATCCTCTATCCCATCTTCTCCTTTCACCTCCTCTCTCAGACATCCGACCATCCAATCGCAAAGTCAGATTTATCATTTCTGTACATGTAGTGGGTTGACGATCTATCTGAGCCATGACATCTTTCATCTCTTCCCTCAGACCTTGATAAAACAAAGACATCCTTTTTTCCTCTGGCCATGCTGTTTCTGCCACTAATCAATTGAAAGTAGTCAGGTATGTTACTAGATCATTCCTCCCTTGTTTGAGGTCTAACAATTCTCTATCCGCACTGAAAGTAGTAGCCCTTCGGTCAAACACCCTCTCGAACTCAGCCCTAAAAGCCGACCAGTCAGATAATACAGCATCATTATTCTTAACTAAGGGAACAGCCCAATTGGCTGCTTCTCCCACCAAATATAAAATTGCAAAAGCCACCCTAGAATGATTATTGGGGAAGGAGGTGGGTTTGCATGAGAAATCCAGCATTATCTGTGTCAGAAACACCTGAATTTTCAGTGGGTCCCCAGCATACCTTTCAGGACTGGCCAACGGGATAGGAGGTGGCACAATAACCTGTATCTGTGAAGCAAGAGGGGAAGCGTCAAAAGGATTCCTAGACAGTTTGTCTACCTTCTCTCTCAATGCGGCTGTTTCCGCTTTAGAAGATGCCAGTTCCTGTTGGACCATAACTAACGCCTGAAGGACATCATCCATGGTCGCCATTACTTGCGACACCTGGATCGGGCGGAGCAATATACTTGGGTGCGTAATTCTGTCAGGTTACTCTCCGCGGAATCCAGCTGCCGCAAGAAAGGGTCCACCTCCTGATATCACCAACACCCCAATGTACCACAGGGTGTTCGAGTGATCAGGCGAGGGAAAGGAGAGGGAAGGTACAGCAGGGAATTAAGAACCTGTAACAACAAAAAACAAAACTATAAACAGTGTAAGATACCAACTACTCTCTATAATGTCTCACTAGGTTCTTGCTATACCTTGTTTAGTACACAGTCGTTTCTCGGATCCTTATTAAACCCTGGGACTTCACACAGACCAAGCACCGTACATGAAACAAAGAACTATCCAACATTAGTACACCTTGGGTTAACGCATTCCATCCGAGCAGTTTATCCGACATGCATTCCTCATACATACCAGTGTAATTAAGGACAGCGTAAGTATATTAAGTCCCTGTGGAAGATTATAGAAAGTCCAGAGATACCAAAGTATAGCCCCCACACTACGCTGCTTTGAATAGTCGTGTAGTTTAAATGACAGGTCTCTGTCCGATTAGAAGTTCCAAGGAATCTAAAGCCGTCAAGAACTCCTCCACATACACGGCAATACGCGGTTGCCTCACCGCCGTATTCCGCTATGTGATAGTTAAAATCAAGGTTCCAGTAATAGCACAAATATCCCCATACACGGCAATACGCGGTTACCTCACCGCCGTATTCCGCTATGTGAAGGTTTAAAGCAAGGTTCCAGAAATAGCACAAATATCCCCATACATGGTAATACGCGGTTGCCTCACCGCCGTATTCCGCTATGTGAAGGTTTAAATCAAGGTTCCAGAAATAGCACAAATATCCCCATACACGGCAATACGCGGCTGTCTCACCGCCGTATTCCGCTATGGCAAACAGTCCAGCACCACGTCTGAGATTAGCGTTCTCCCAGACTTCGCTCCGTGACACGCGATGCGGTACTCACGTTTCTGCCGAAACTTAGTTGAGATCCCCGTGCCGAACCTGGAGCACAATACCAGCAGTCCAAAGACAGCATCCATCCGCCATGAGGCTTCTTTCCCTCCGCCGAGAAAGAGAAAGTACAACGTCAACAATTACGCACACCGTCCGCTGTGTCACGCTGCATACTTATCCCCTCCCAGTTTGCGGGCATCATGGGAGTTGTAGTTCGGGGATCGATATGGTAGGCGCTGCTACGCTTGTTTCCCTGACAAGAAGAACCTGGAGAGACCATCAGCATTGGCATGGTCTCTCCTTGGGCTGTGATTCAGGGTAAAGTCCATTCTATGTAGGCAGGTGGATCACCTCAACAGTTTGGGATTTTCACCCCTCATCTGCATGAGGCATCTGAGGGGTTTGTGGTCTGTCTGAACCAAGAAGTGAGTCCCAAACAGGCATGGCTCACCTTCTTCACTGCTCATACCACAGTAAAAGCTTTTCTTTCAATCGCACTCCACCTCTGCTCCAGTGACAGTAACCTTCTACTAATGAAGGCTACCAGTTGGTCTAGGCCCCCCTCATTCAGCTCTGCTAAGACCGCCCCTATGCCATGATCTGAAGCCTCTGTCTGTGCGATTAATTGCTTGGAGAAATCAGGTGCCTTGAGTAAAGGGGCTGTACACATGACTTCCTTCAGGGTGTCAAACACTTTCTGACAAGTTTCTGTCCAAAGCATCAATCTGGGCTGCTTTTTAGAAGTCAGCTCAGTTAACGGGGCAACAATTGTGCCATAACCCTCAACAAATCTCCCGTAGTAGCCTGTGAGGCCTCAGAAGGCTCTCACTTCTCTCTGGGTCTTAGGTCGTTGTCAGGCCATGATGGTTTCAATCTTGGCCTGGAGAGGCTGCACCTTTCCCCCACCTACCATGTGTTTCAGGTACGTCATCGAACCATGCCCAATCTGCAACTAACTGGCCTTGGTTAAATTGGTAGGCGTCCTCTGGGGTTGAAAATGTGGACCTCTCTTTGTCCCCCTCAGTCAAGCGATCTGCCAGAACACTGGTGTCAAATCAAAGGTACTGAGGAATTTGGCAGCGCCTAGCCTGTCAATGAGCTCATCAGCTCTGGGGATGGGGTGTGCGTCAGTCCTGGTGATGAAACTGAGTCCTTGTAAGTCCACACATAACCTGAGTTCTGGTGTCGCACCTGGTGGGACAGCCTTTGGTATCAACACCAAAGGACTGGGCCAGGGACTAATAGAGGGCTCAATCACCCCTAATGCCAACATCCTGGAGACTTCCTCCTTGATGCTGGGTCTCACCCTGTCTGACAACCTGTAAATTCTGTTCTTTACAAGTGGACTGTCTCCACTGTCCACATGTTGGACACACAGATGTGTGAGTCCAGGGGTCAGTGATAACAGTGAGGCAAACTGTCCCAGCAACTGGTAACAATCATCTTGCTGTTCTGGGGTCAGGGTGAAAGAAAGGTTGAAACCCTCCACTGACCCATGTTGTTCCTGAGCAGAGAGGATGTCATGGAGAGTTTCACTTTCCTCTTTCACTCCCTCATCTGTAACGAGGAGCTTGCTCACTTTGGACCTCTCAAACTAAAACTCAAGTCTGTTTACATGTACCACTCTTAGGGTGTTCCAAGTGGTCTGAAGATCCACCAGGTAAGTGGCATCCCCCTTCCGCTCCTTGATTTTGTAAGGGCCGGTCCAGCGGCCCTGCAGAGCCCTGGGCTCTACTGGCTCCATGGCCTACACTTTCTGGCGGGGTTGAAACTTCGTCAGAGTGGGCTTCTGGTCATACAAGAGCTTTATGACTTTTTGGCTGGCCTCTAGATTGCTTTCACCGTTTTCCAGAAGTGGTCATCCAGAGGGTCAGCATGTAGGTGACCACATGCTGGGGGTTCCTGGGAGGTTGCTCCCACCCCTCCTCAGCAAGGCTTAGAGGTCCCCTAACAGGCGGCTTAAAGGAGTTCAAAGGGACTGAACCCTACTCCTTTCTGTGGTACCTCCCTGTAGGCAAAGAGAAGACATGGCAAGAGGACATTTCACTTACGCCTCCTGGGCTCAGCAGGCCTATAATCATGCCCTTCAAGGTCTTGTTGAATCCCTCCACAAGACCATTGGTTTGGGGGTGATAGGGTATAGTGAACTTGTAAGTTACACCACACTGATCCCACATGGACTTCATGTACGCAGAGACAAAGCTAGTGTCTCTGTCAGACACTACCTCCTTGGGGAACTCAACACAGCTAAAGATCCCCATCATAGCTCTAGCCACCACAGGTGCCGTCACTGACCTCAGAGGGATGGCCTCTGGGTAGTGGGTGGCATGATCATCCAAGACCAGGGCAAAACTGTTACCTAAGGCTGTCTTGGGGTCCAAGGGTCCAATGATGTTGATGACCACCCTTTCAAAGCGGGTGCCAATGACTGGCAATGGGATCAGGGGAGACTTTTGCTTTTTCCCTGATTTCCCACTGGCCTGGCAGGTGGGATAGGACCAGCAGAATGCATTTTAGGCTGTTGTCATTCTGGGCCCATTGACGTGGGAGACAACACTGTTGAAGGTCTTGTCTTGCCCAGAATGTCCTGCCAAGGGTGTGTCATGAGCCAAACCCAGTAGGAAAGTCCTGTAATTCTGGGGGTCCACCAGCACATGGGCTGCCCCAGCACCAGGAGTCTTAGGCTCACTAAAAAGGAGGTTGTTCTCCGAATGGATTAGGTGATCCCCAGAGGTTTCCGCTGCTGCATGGGCTGAGGCCTGGGGCCTCAAGCCCTCAAGAGTGGGACCTTCTTTCTGCGATTGGCAGAATTCCTCCCTAGTGGGCCCGCCCTCAACCTGCCAGCTGGCAAGCTCAGGTAGGCCACCTAGGGTAGCAATGTTGTCCCTGGTTGGCTCGGGGGCCTCCTCCTCAGGGACCCTGTCAACCTCCACCGCAGGAACTTAAGGAGCTGGTTTCCCATGCCCCTTGCCCCTCTCCTTGGCAGCTGTCTGAGCAATTGTCCCGGGCTCTAGACATCCTTAACTCCCTTTCCGGGCAGCCAAGACTTGAGTGGTCATACAGACCCACTCAGTAAATCCCATCATCCCCAAGTGAGACCTGAGCTGTACCTTCCTCCAGGTAATGTGCTCCAGGTCATTGCTTAACAATCAACAGGCATGGCAGGGCTCACAGCAACTTTCAGAGAACCTGAGACCCCCCCACCTACTCAAAGGGAACCAGAACTACCAGCTGATGGCTCTCATGATTTTTGGCTACTACTACTTAATGGAATGTGTTCGGTAGGACCTGCACTTCAGACACCAGCCGACACTTGACAGTTGTCATGCTGGCTCCTGTGTCTCACAGAGCCTGCACCAGTTGCCCAATAATGGTGACCGACTGCCTATACTTTGATGTATTTGCAGGCATATGGGATTTTGGCACAATTTCTCTCTCCCTCAAGGATACTAGGGTTACCTCTGTCTGTTCCCCAAAACTATCTGGGACTACCTCATCCCCAAGTGCCACACTAACCAAACCAGGTGTCTGTCTACCGGTGGGAAGGCTGTGCCCTCTTGGGACATTTGGAATCACCCTTAGAGTGACCATACTTAAAACACTGTGTGTATTGGGGTAAAAACCTCTCTCTCTTAAGGTCAAAGAACCCTTTCTTCTTTGGATCAGACTGGGACTGGTTACCACTACTCCCTTGGGAAATATTTAGGGGGCCTTTTGAGAACTCTTTGTTATTAACTTTTTGTTCCCCCTCTTTCTTCTGTTGAGAACCCTGACCACCTTTGTGGGTGTCCTCCCCAGATACCGTTTTGGACACTATGGTGCTAGCCCAGAGGCCGTCCTCCTCAGCAAGCTTCCTGGGGTCAGTTAGCATACTGTCAACTAGGTGCTGGTACAACTCTGTAAAACCGATACTGAGCAAGTGCTCTCTCATGATCAAATGATACAACCCATTAAAGTCATGAACTTTGCTGCCCCTCACCCAGTCATTCATTGCCTTACTGGAGTAATCAACAAAATCTATCATGGATTGGTGGGGGAGCTTCTGGTTGTCCCTGAATCTTTGGTGATACATTTCCGGAGTCAGTCCAAATTTGTCATTCAAAATGGCCTTCATAGGAGTGTACTTGGTTTGGTTCCCAACCTCTAATGTCAGAATTGTGTCCCTCCTAAGTGTAGGCATCTGTTTCCACAGACCCCCCCACTCAGTGCTCCTGAGGAACCCTGTGTACATTGAGTGCAACCTCATAAGCAGAAAACCACTTATCAATATCATCTTCCACCACATAACTGGCCAATAATTCCTTGGCTATACGGAACCTGTTGTCTCCATCATTTACTGTATGTATGCTGCCCCATCATTGCTGGATTCTGCTTGTCTGGCCTTGATCTCCAGCTCTTTTAGACCCAGTTCATGAGTCAGAAGTAGTTTCTTCTCTGGTAAGGCTCTTCCAGCCTCAGCCCTCTTCTCCTCAGCTTCCAGTTTCAATCATGCCATCGTTACCTTGAATTCTCTCTCCTTCTTCCTTTCCCTCAGCTACTCTGGGGCTAGGCCATAGGTGAAAATACTGCTTCCTGCTCTCACAGGAGCTCAAATCCAGGGGTGCTCCCCTCAGCTGTTGCAGGTGGTTCCTCAGAAGAGCCATTCTCAGGCTCCTTCAATTTGTCATTCTCTTGGGAGTGGGCCTCTGTCCAGACCCTCAGGGCCTTTTGAAACTCCACCTTCCTGGTGGTTCCTTGGGCAGGCACTCCCACCTCTTTTACAAAAACCTTTCAATTGGGCAACTGTATAACCTTCCAGCTTGGCCAGCTCAAACTCCATAGTTCCATTTTCAGAACATGCTGTAGAGCTTGAATCTAGAAATGCAAAGCAGGGAAAAATAAGAAACATTTGAAATGCTCTTGGATGTGGATGGATAGTGTACACCCAGCTATTGTATGGCACGGCACAAACACAAGTCCTATCCTCACCGCTGATCACCAATGTTGAAAATGTGGGTTTTTGATTGGCAGAGGTATGCACTCTGTCCAAGCAGAAACCACAATACTAGTCAGGATAGGTTACAACAGTACCTAAATTATGCTGTGCTCACCCTCTGGCAGCTTGGCACAGAGCAGTCAGGCTAAACTTAAAAGGCAATGTGTAAAGTATTTGTGCAACACTTCATACAACAACACAGTGAAAACACCACAAAAAGAATCCATAGCAGATTAGAAAAATAGATTATGATTTTATAAATATAACAAGACCAAAATGACAAAAATCCAATGTGTATAAGTCAAGATATCACATTTTAAGGAATAAATGTCAAAATAGCGCTTAGAAGCAATAAGCGCTTAAATGGCGTATCTGGTTGCACTAGACCTAGGCAAAGTCAAACGTTTAGGCGCACAGTGATGGAGCACAGGCTGGATACCAGGACACACTTGGTGCTGAACCAAAATACCTTGATCCGGGATGCGTCATCGTCACTGAGGATGCGCAGTGCAGCAGAGGCAATGTGATGGTGTTGAGCCATGCATTATACGAGATGCGTCGATTTTCTCAATGAAACTGTGGTGATGCATCAGTTCCAAGTGCCAGCACTGGTTCCGAATGCAATGTGTGGCTGCAGCTCCCTCAGTAGACGATGCATCAATGCCAAAGGGAATGCGCTGGTTCCGATGACAATGTGCCGAGTCCGCACAATGAAATGACAAGGATGCGCTGGTTCTGCCTCATGCAAAGGCAAAGATGCTTCGATTCTGATGAAAATGCATGGTTTCTCAGTGAAGAAGCACCTTAGGCCTTGCTTCCAAAGGCTCAGGACTGGGATGACACCACTTGGCAGGACAGACTCACAGCTTGCAAAGTCCAGGTGCAGAAGCAGGTTGGTCAAGTCTTTGATATCCCTGAGACTTGGGAACAGGAGGCAAGCCAGAAAGTCCTTCGATTCATTCTGGGTTCAAGTGATGCAGGTCCAGTTCACTTCACCCAGGCAGGTGAACAGCAGGCAGCAGGGCAGCTCAGCAAGGCAAGAGCACAGCATGGCAGAGTTCAGCAAAGCAACAGTCCAGCAGAGTAGCAGTCCTTTCAGCAGCACAGCAGCTCATCTTCCTTGCAGAGTAGTCATAGGTCCAGAAGTGTATTGATTTGGTAGTGCCAGAGGTCCACTACTTATACCCAGTGGTGCCTTTGAAGTGGGAGAGACTCAAAAGAATGCTTTGAAGTGCACAGAGATTCTCCCTTCCTGCCCAGGCTCCAGACACACTACAGAGGGGTAATCAATCCTTTGTGTGGGGACAGGACACAGCACTTTCAGGTGTATGTGTCAGCTCCTCCTACCATCCTGGTCAGGATGGCCCATCTACATGCATATGACCACTCAGGTACACCTACCCTTCCTTTGTGTGTGACTGCCTAGAGGGAATTCAGAAAGCCATCTGTCACCCACCCCTGACGTGTATTCCATAGGCAGGCAGAAGGCACCAAAGGGCTAAAGTAAGTAAATGCCAACTTTCTAAAAGTGGCATTTGCTAAACTGGAATTTAAAATCCTACTTCACCATAAGTTGTGATTTTAAATTGAGTGTTCAGTGGCACTAAACTTGAAAAGTCTTTCGCTTCACAATTGGGGATTACACCAAAAAAGATGTTAAAAGGCATCCCAATGCTACACTATGGGAAAGGTAGGCCTCACAGTACCAAAAAACAAATTTAAGAATTGTTCACTATAAATACATGTAAAGTTTAAAAGTACATGTCCTACCTTTTAATTACAATGCAATCTGCCACATGGGCCACCTAGTGCCTACCTTAGGGGGTGACTTATATGCACTAAAAGGAGAGTTTAAGGCTTTGCAAGGGGTTGTATTACCAGGTCTAACTGACAGATTAAAACTGCATTCAGGCTGAAATAGCAGACCTGGGGCATGTTTTAGAGGCTACTTAAGTGGGTGGCACAATATGTTGTGCAGGAACATTAGTAGCATTTGATTTACAGGCCCTGGGTATTTGGTATACCACTCTATGTGGGACTTACAACTAAATAAAATATGGCAATCAGGTGTAAATCAATTTACCCATGTTAAGGGGAGAATTGTATTCGCCCTTACAGCTACTGTCCACATTCACTCTTGTGTCACTTAAGTTGCTAATATACAGTCCTGTTAATTTTTTAACGTGAGATAGAGCAATGTGTGCCATTCCCTCTTTGAATACTGTACATCCAATGCTAATAAATGCATAATCTAAGCTTAGTCCTTCAGATTTGTGTATCGTAACTGTGTAAGCCAAATAAAGAGGACACTGCTTTTTCAAATATATAAACATTAGATAAGCTAGAATCTTGCTGTACACATGATTTTTTTGGGTAGTGAATTTGGTCCTACTTTACCACAAAAAATTATATTTCTTCATCGTTTGCACACAGATTAACGTCCACAACAAATCTCATGGCTCCATTTATGAGTCCTTCTTCTAAATGTAATTTGTGATATAAATAATGAGACAATTTTTAACAATTGTAAATCTTTCTCCAATCCTGCTTTTCGGGAAACCAATTTTTCCATATCCATGAGTATCAATTTTATCCTTGCAAGGGAGATATACAATTTGTTGGTTTTCCAGATGTAGCATTGCATTATTTATTTCAGCACATGCTTGAGGAGTTGGCATTAAGTAAACCACGGGTTGTGATTGTGAAAAAAGAAAATGCATAACTTTAGCAAGTGAATGAAGGTTAAGGAACAATATACTTGTAGATCGATCCTTTAGCATAATCTTTGCTTCTTTGGTAAGAACGCCAAGGTGAATATCTTATAATATCTTTGCATATTCTTCATCAGTAGCTTCTTCATATTTTATGTTAGTTTTCTGTATGTAAAATACATTCTCTATACCTCCTAAAGAATTCTGAATTTGGTCCTGCAAGTGTTTTTTTTAATTGGTTCACCTTTAAGTAAGTTGTAATAAGTCTCAAAAACAATGGTATGTTTTCCTCCAAATAGGACCTCATAAGATGTTTGCAGTACTTCTTACATCTACAAATTAACAAAAGCCAGCATTACAATCGAAAACCATGCTGACTTCATCTAGGATCAAAACTTTTATTTTTTTTAAACTTTCCCAAGTTCCTGGCATGTATCTGCATTCAATTTTATATATTCTAATTAATTATGATGCTCCACAGGTAGAAATTGTAGACAACGTAGTTATTCCTTTGATATTATGTGCTGCTAATCCAGTTGAAGCAGTAACTACACAAGTTAAATTGGAACTGGTAGCCTTATGCACATAACCAGTAATTACTTTAATGAGAAATGTTTTCCCTGTTTCAGCTTGGCCACTGACATATTGAAATGTAGGTTGAAAAGTACTAAATTCACATAATTATTTTCATGTTGAAGTCCATGATGTACAGGCTGCTTTATCTCTTTGTATATTTGTAGTTGTTCTGAATTTAATTGTGATACCAAGTAATTCAAAATCTCAATGTTATTTATAACTCTGTCCATTGCATCTTCAGCTTCTTCCATGTCAACCATAGCTTCATTATCAATCATTGGTTTTCCAAGCGGGTCAATATTTCTGGAAGTACTATTAAGTGATGCAGTATTGCGTTGTATTTCCGCATTAATGTTAAATTGCTTCTGCCTTTTTCTTGTTCCAGCAATTCTAAATATGTCTAAAATTGAGGTAGAGCCATGTCATTTTTATATACATTTAAGGCATCTTCATGGAATTCAAAGGTACCTATATTGTCTTCTTCCTTCCACCATTTTCTAAATAGTTATACACCAATGGAGCTGTCAAATGTTGGCTGAAAGTAGGCACAATGCCCCAAAATCAGCATGAGTACCCATCCCAATCCTTCTGTTTGTGGATGATACTCTGCTCATATCGAGAACTTCAATGGGGCTGCAATAACATCTAAATGATTTTGTAGCCTTCTATGAGAAAAGGGACTTAGAATTAAATCCATCAAAATCAAAATTTATGACTATAAATCCCCATCAATCCTATAATGTAGAGGTGACCATAGACAGGATTCCCCTTGAGTGGTGCTCACACTTTGACTACTTAGGTGTCAGACTACCTGAAAACCTGACATGGGGGGCTCAGCTGGAAAAAGGTAAAACCGTCTTGCACCAGAAAGCCTTGGCAATTGGGAGGAAATAAAAGGCCAGCTCTGGGTGCGCGGTGTCTCCTGCTATCACCATTAATAGAGCCTCTGCACAGCTGCTGTTTATAATGCTGAGGTACGGGACTATCCTATCCTAACTGCTGATCACCAATGTTAACAATTGGGGTTTCTGGTTGGCAGAGGTATGCACCCCATCCAAGCAGGAACCGATATCCTAGTCAGGATAGGTCACAATAGTACCTAAATTATGCTGTGCTCACCCTCTGGTAGCTTGGCGCAGAGCAGTCAGGCCTAACTTGAGAGGCAATGTGTACATTATATGTGCAATACTTCATACAACAATACAGTCAAAAGACCACAAAATGACTCCACAGAAGATTAGAAAAAAAGATTATGATTTTATAAATATAACAAGACCAAAACGACAAAACTCCAATGCGCAGAAGTCGAGGTATCAAATTTTATGGAATAAATGTCAAAATAGCGCTTAGAAGCAATAAGCATTTAAATGGGGTATCTGGTCGCACTAGACCTAGGCAAAGCCAAAAGTTCAGGCCGACAGTGATGGAGCGCAGGCCGGATACAGAGACCCACTTGGGCCGCTGAACCAAAATACCTTGATCCGGGATGCGTCGTTGTCAGTGGGGATGCACGGTGCAGCTGAGGCAATGTGTTGGTGTTGAGCCATGCAGTATACGAGATGCGTCGATTTTCTCAATGAAACTGTGGTGATGCATCAGTTCCACATGCCAGCGCTGGTTCTGGATGCAATGCATGGCTGCTGCTCCCTCAGTAGGCGATGCATCAATGCTGAAGGCGCGGCGCTGGTTCCGAGGACAATGTGCCAAGTCCGCTCAATGCAACGATGAGGTTGTGCTGGTTCAGACTCATGCAAAGGTGAATATGCGTTGGTTCCAATGAGGATGTGTGGGTTCTGGATGCAGAAGCACCTTAGGATTTCCTTCCAAGGGCTCAGGACTGGGGGTGGCACCACATGGCAGGACAGACTCACAGCTTGCAAAGTCCAGGTGCGGAAGCAGGTGGGTTAAGTATTTGATATCTCTGAGACTTGGAAACAGGAGGCAATCCAGAAAACCCTTGGATTCACTCTGGGTTCAAGTGATGCAGGTCCAGTCCAACTCACCCAGGCAGGAGAACAGCAGGCAGTGGAACAGTTCAGCAAGAGCACATCAAGGCAGAGTTCAGTAAAGCAGTAGTCCACCAGAATAGCAGTCCTTTCAGCAGCACAGCAACTCTTCTTCCTGGCAGAGTAGTCATAGGTCCAGAAGTGTATTGATTTGGGATTGCCAGAGGTCCAGTACTTATACCCAGTGGTGCCTTTGAAGTAGGAGAGCCTCCCAAAAAAGATTTGAACTTCACAGAAATTCTCCCTTCCTGCCCAGGCCCAAGACACACTACAGTGGGCAATCAAACCTTTGTGTTGGGACAGGACACAGCACCTTCAGGTGTAACTGTCAGCTCTTCCCTTCCATCCTGCTCAGGATGGCCCATCTGCATGCATATGACCACTCAGGCACACCTACCCTTCCTTTGTGTGTGACTGTCTAAAGGGAATGAGGAAAGCCAGCTGTCACCCAACCTTATGTGTATTCCAGAGACAGGTAGAAGGCACAAAATGGCTAAAGTAAGTAAATGCCAACTTTCTAAAAGTGGCATTTGCTAAACTAGAATTTAAAATTCAACTTCACCATAAGTTGTGATCTGAAATTGTGAGTTTAGTGACACTAAATGTGAGAGGCTGGCATATGCTGGCCACTAGTTAAAAGTGGGCACCCTGCACCAGTCCAGACAACCCTTATGGTGATTTAAGAGGTCTCAGGCAACCTTAGAAAGCTATCCAAGTGGCAGCTGTGGAGAGCAGCCTTCAGGCTGAGTCTTGAAGGAGTGTAAAGCAGCTTGTTTTACCAGAATGCAATCTTATAGTATAGATTAAATGAAAGAGAACCACACAAGGTATTTATAAAAATATGTATTTTTAAATAATATTCTCTAGTACGTTTCAGTAGCTCCTACATGGAGATAGACACAAAGCACACAATACTTCAGCAAAGAAATGACAGTAAATAGCACTAATACACAGTGGGCCCCAGGGGGGACCAAACCATATACTAAGAAAGTGGTATAAGAACCACGACTCGAGTCAGGACGATGTCGAGAGGACGTAGAATCACTGGGACCCCAAGAAACCACCCAAGGTGAGTAGATAGGGACCCCACGGAGGATGGGTGCAGTGTGGGAACATGACCGCGTGCTCCTTACAACTCTATGGGAAAGTGGCGGTTGGAGTTTTAGAGATTAAGGACCCTTTCCGGTGGACTACGAAGAAACCCCGTGGAAGACAGAAGGTTGGAGAGCCACCCCACCCGTGGATACTGAAGTACCCAAGTTACCTAACCCAGGGAAGCCGGGTGCATAGGTCTGAAGTGGCGTCGGAAACCGCAGTCGAACCCAATGGAGGACTTTGAATAGGAGCCGCTGCTGGTAGAGAGAAGAATGTCCGTTGGAATCCAAATGTGGATTCTTGTTGATGAGTACCTGAAAGCAGAGGGGTCAGAGTCCGGGTCACTTCAGGGTGACCAGGGGCTCGGTAGAGAAATGCCCACCGATGTTGAGTGCTTCAGGATAGTTGACGGGGACCTTGACTCTGCAGCTGGTCAAGGGAGTGTACGGTCCGGACCAGCAAGGTCCAGGAGACTCACCACAAACAGGAGAGTCAGGGCAAGCCTGGAGCAACCAGGGGAGCCCAAGAAAAGCAAAGTTGACCCTCAAATGGACCCACAGGCTGGACGCACAGGGGTCGTGAGAGGACCTTGATCAGCTTCACAAAACAACAGGCCACGGAGCACACGGTGCGAGGTGGTTGAAGATCTTTGTAGGAAGTGGTGCTAGAGGTTGGGGCTACTCAGAGCCCAATGTCGGTGGCCTTCGACACGGTCGATCACAATTTGCTACTTAAGCGTCTGAATTCTATTGGCATCTCCGACAAAGCTCTCACACTGGTCCCTTCCTTTCTGTCTGGAAGAATACAATCGGTAGCCCTGGGCAGCTACGATTCTCCTTCCTTTGTCCTTCCATGTGGGGTCCCACAGGGCTCGTCCTTTAGTCCCACTCTTTTTAATATTTATGTATCTTAATTAGCGACACTTATTAGATCTTTCGGATTGGCATTGACATCATATGCAGACGATACACCAATTGTCTTGTCTGTTTTTAAAAATACTCTGCCACCGATGCAAGGATTTAAGGATTGTATGCTGGCAGTCAGCTCCTAGTTGAGCTCACATTGTCTTAGATTGAATTCAGATAAAACTGAAATAGTCATTTTTGGCAATTTTTCGCCGGGCTGGTCACAGAGTTGGTGGCCAGATGAACTAGGGGCGGCACCCATCCCAGTCGCAAAAGCAAAGACCCTTGGTGTGATTTTTGATAATAAATTGAACTTTGAGGCACAGGTTAACGATGTCTCCTCATCTAGCTTTTTTCTTCTCAAGGTAATCAAAAAAATACTACCTTTTATCCCTGCGGACAGCAAGAAAACAGTAATTACTTCACTAATTCTTGCCAAACTAGACTACTACAATGGGCTCTATCTTGGTATGCCTGAGAAGCAACTCTATAAGTTGCAAATTATCCAGAATGCGGCCGCTAGGCTCTTGTTAGGAATCCCCAAGTTGTCAATCAGTCGGAAAACACCTGCAAAAGCTGCTTTGGTTCCCAGTTAAGAGCCGTATCATGTTTAAGGTCCTTTGCATTACCTATAGGGCACTTCATGATACTGGTCCTCAGTTCCTGAGACGCCTGCTACACTGGTATGCCCCAAAAAGACATCTTTCCTCAGAAGGAGCTAAATTGATAGCAACTCTGAGATTTCTTAAAACAAGCTAGGGTGGCAGAAGCTTTAGGGTGGCAGCCACTAAACTCTGGAACGATCTTCCCTTTCCCATTCGAACACTTCCGACCTTGCCTGCTTTTAGGAAGGCCCTGAAAACTTGGCTGTTTAATAAATAGAGACCCTTGCTTACTCCGGACCACCAGCGCCAAGACACCTCTGGGTATTTGTGCACTTAATAAATTTATTAGCATAACATAACATAACAATGCACTTGTTAAAGAATTACCAACAAGCACATGCACTTGCAAAAGTACGTGGTGCACAGGGGTTTGGGTATTGCAGCCCCACGAGGGATTGTGACCTCAAACTTGGTGAGAGGGCAGCTTGGACCTCGAGGGATGTAGGAATCCACCTCCTGTGCTGCTGAGCCTCGCGGAGTCCGTAGGAGCTCAGGATCAGCAGACCGGTCAGCAGTGTTGCGGTGCCTGCGAATGCAGGGGAGTGACTCCTTCACTACAAGGGAGATTATCTTCAGTTGTCTTTGATGCTCCACAGGTCCTGCACGGATCCTGTATGGTGCACAGGCACCAACGAGGCAGCAGACTGAGAGGGAGACAAAGTCAGGCCCAAACGAAGTCCAGAGTGCCCAGACGGTCGAAGTGCAGTGGTTTCAGGTTAGAATGTTGTCCACGATGAATCTAAGGTCCTACAGCCAGGTAAGCCCTTAAGTACCCACGGGAGAGGGTTGGAAAGGTTCAGGGGACCCTCCCACGGGAAGGTCTGGACAGGGGAGATGTTACTCCCATGTCCTTTGTCCAGTTTCGCACCAGAGTGGGAGCCAACGGCTCTCAGGACTGGTTTGAACTGGACTATGCACAGGGACATCAAATGTGCCCCTCATGCAGACTTTCGGTCGCTGGCAAGCAGACCCACCCAGCCCTAATACACTAAATCCTGTCTGGGAGGTGGTCACACCTCCCTGTGACAGGATGCCTATTGTTCTGCCTTCCCCTGCTCGAGCTTGGCTCAGCAGCAGGAGGGCAGAAATGTGTCTCTGGTCGGCAGCAACCATTTTGTGCTGTCCGGAGTTAGAAGGCTGGTACCGGGAGCACCAGGGACTCCACGAAGCTCGCTTCTGAGGGGTGGAATCATACCTCCCACACCGGTGAGGGGGTATGATTCCAACATGTTTGACACCAAACACAATAGGGTTTGTTTCAGCCGTTTTAGAGTTGGTCATCACGCGGTCACGTAATGCCCCTCTATATGTCATATATGGCTGCTTCACTGACAACCCGGGAGAATGGACTACGTAGGCTGCAGGGGTGTCCTGCTCATGCAGGGGCACCCTCTCACTTAGAACCAAGCACCCTGCCTTCAGGATTGTAAAGGCCTGCTATAGGGGTGACTTATATGTTTTAAGTGCAGTGACCCTTAGATATAGTAAACCTATATCTTAAGTGAGTGGAGCATGCACCAGCTAACACAGGCTGCAATGGCAGGCCTGTAGTTCCATTTTGCATGGCCTCTCATGGGTGGCATAATACATGCTTCAGCCCATGGGAGGCCTCTGGGGTACCTATGCCATGGATACATGTGCACCATATACTAGGGACTGACAAGGGAACCCCAGTATCCAATCTGGAGTGTACCTAAGTACATAACATAACAGTTTAAGTTTAAGGAGAAAGCAGATAGACTGGGGTCCTGATTAGCAGGATCCCAGTCAGACTAGTCAAAAACAGTGTTACATCAAGCAAAAAGTGGGGGTAACCATAAGAAACAGATCCTACTTTCCTACAATAAACTTGAAAGGTCTTTCTCTTCACAATTGGGGATTATACCAAAAAAAGTTTAAAGAGGCATCCAAATGTTATACTATTGTAAAGGTAGGCCTCACAGTACCAAAAAAATGAATGTAAGAATTGTTCACTATAAAGACATGTAAAGTTTAAAAGTACACGGCCTACCTTTTAATTACAATGTACCCTGCTCTATGGGCTACCTAGGGCCTAACTTAGAGGATCACTTATATGCACTGAAAGGAGAGTTTAAGGCTTGGCCAGGGTTTCTATTACCAAGTCAAATTGTCAGATTAAAACTGTATTTAGGCTGCAATAGCAGACCTGGCTCATGTTTTAGGGGCTACTTAAGTGGGTGGCACAATATGTGCTGCTGGACCATTAGTAGCATTTGATTTACAGGCCCTGGGTATTTGGTATACCACTCTATGCGGGACTTAAAACTAAATATAATATGCCAATCACATATAAGTCATTCTACCCATGTTAAGCGGAGTGAGCACTATCACTTTAGCACTGGTCAGTAGTGGTGAAGTGCACAGAGATCTAAGGCGAACAAAAATTAATTTCATCAGAAAGAATTGGAGGTACGTAGGCAAAAAGTTTGTGGGAACCACCATAAGTCTGACATGTCTAACAAGCAGAAACATTGTGACTCAGAATTTACTATGTAAAAATAACAGGTTACAGTCTTGCAAGTTTTTAGGCAGCCTGTGCTTAAAAGTACAAGAGGTATCATCACATTCTGTCAAGCCAGTGTTTTATTTTTTATAGAGTTCTGATGTTGTAGTTTCTCCATGATGAAAAATAATAGCAACAGAAGTAAAAGTGCAGCTTGAAATAGAAATGTGGAAAGCAGTAAAGTTAGAAATGTGTGTATTGATTTTTCTGTTATTCATACTCCATCTTTGAATCATCAAAATTACATATCTTGTTACCATCATTAACCGAAAGATTAAAACCAGTTCAGACTTACAGTTTAGATAAAAGTTTGCCTGCACATCCTTAGAGATTAAATTTATAAATGGAATTGATTTACATTCATGTATTGGTGTTTACACAAATCTTTCAAATTTTGTAATGGTGGAGCTTGAATGTAGGCAATTGATGCCTTCATGTTCCCAAGAGTAGCTTACACTTAAGAGGTCAGAATTACTGAACATCTTGCTGTTCATTGAGAGTGAACTGAACAGAACCTGTACAGATATCTACCATATCTCTAAAGGCACTTGTAGAGTGGCATATTTGCTTGTGTGATCCAATTTACACATAAAGATGTGTCAAAGATTTTGAAGAAAGTTTGATGTATATGCTGCAGTATTACTTCTTTCACTGATGGTAAGTATAAAAGCAAATAACAGTGACATTGCTATAGCAAATAATTCCATTCTTATTTTGAAATTGATGTCCTGTCATTTCTGTATGTTTATTTTTGGTTCTTCCAACTCCTGTTCTCCATTGTAGGTTGATGTAATTTTTCTTTTGAAATATGCTTTTGGTTTGGCAAAAATTGGATATTCAGTAAGATGAGGAGCGTATGTCTTTCGCAAATAATTGTATTCGCACACACAGCTACTGTCTGCATTCACTCTTGTGTCATTTAAATTGCTAATATACAGTCCTGTTGATTTTTAAACATGAGGTAGAGAAACATGTGCTATTCCATCTTTGAATACTGTACACCCAATCTTAATAAATGCATGATCTAAGCTTAGTCCTTGTGATTACTGAATCGTCACTGTGTAAGTCAAATAAAGAGGACACTCCATTTTAAAATATATAAACATTTGATAAGCTAGAATCTTGCTCTACACATAATTATTTTGGGTTTTGAATGTGGTCCAATTTTATCACAAAAAATAAATTTCTTCATCGTTCCCACACATTATAAAGTTCACAACAAATCTCATGGCTCCATATATGAGTCCTTCTTCTAAATGTAATTTGTGATGTAAAATAATGAGACAATTTTTACAAATGTAAATCTTTCTTCAATCCTGTTGTTCGTGAAACAGATTTTCGCATTCCCATGAGGCTCAACTTTATCCTTGCAAGGGAGATATACAATTTGTTGGTTTTCCAGATGTAGCATTGCATTATTTATTTCAGCACATCTTTGAAGAGTTCGCATTAAGTAAACCACGGGCTGTGATTGTGAAAAAAAAGAAAATGCATAACTTTAGCAGGTGAACGAAGGTTAAGGAACAAAATACTTGTACATCGTTCCTTTAGCATAATCTTTGCTTCTGTTGTAAGAACGCCAAGGTGAATATCTTATAATATCTTTGCATATTCTTAATCAGTAGCTTGCCTCATATTTTGTGTTAGTTCTCTGTATCTAAAATACATTCTCTATACCTCTTAAAGAATTCTGAGTTTGGTCCTGCAAATGTTTTTTTAATTGGTTCACATTTAACAGGTGTTAGTTGTAGTAAGTCTGAAAAACAATGACATGTTTCCCTCCAAATAGGACCTTATAAGATGTTTGCAGTACTTCTTGCATCTACAAATGAACAAAGGCCAACATTAAATTCAAAACCATGCTGACTTACTCTATGATCAAAACTTTTAATTTTGTAAAAACTTTCCCAAGTTCCTGACATGTATCTGCATTCAGTGTTATATATTCTAATTTATTATGATGCTCCACAGGTAGCAATAGTAGACAATGTAAAGTTATTCCTTTGATATTATGTGCTGCTAATCCAGTAGAAGCAGTAACTACACAAGATGAATTGAAACTGGTAGCCTTATGCACATAAGCAGTAATTACTTTAATAAGAGATGCTTTCCCTGTTTCAGCTTGACCACTGACATATTGTAATGTAGTTTGAAAAGTACTAAATTCACATAATTATTTTCATGTTGAAGTCCATGATGTACAAGCTGTTTTATCTCTTTGTATATTTGTAGTAGTTCTGAATTTAATTGTGATACCAAGTAATTCAAAATCTCAATGTTATTTTCAACTCTGTCCATTGCATCTTCAGCTTTTTCCATGGCAACCATAGCTTCAATATCATTAGTTTTCTAAGTGGGTCAATATTTCTCGAAGTATTATTAGGTGACACAGTATTGCGTTGTATTTGTGCATTAATGTTATTCTCTTCTGCTATTTCTTGTTCCAGCAATTCTACATATGTCAAAAATTGAGGTAGTGCAATATCAATTTTATATACATTTAAGGCATCTTCATGGAATTCAAAGGTACCTATAATGTCTTCTTCCATCCACCATTTGTTAAATAGTTATACACCAATGGAGCTGTCAAATGGTTGGCTGAAAGTAGGCATGATGCCCCTAAATCAGCAGGAGTACCCACCCCAATACTTATGTTTGTAGATGTTAATCTGCTCATATTGAGATCTCCAGTGGGGCTGCAATCAGATCTAAATGCTTTTGTAGCCTTCTGTGGGAAAAGGGGCTTAGAATTAAATCCATCAAAATCAAAATTTATGACTATAAATCCCCATCGATCCTATAAAGAAAAGTTGAGAATAGATAGGGTTCCCCTTGAGTGGGTCTCACACTTTGACTACTTAGGTGTCAGACTATCCGAAAACCTGACATGGGGGGCTCAGCTGGAAAAAGGTAACATTATCTTGCACCAGAAAGCCTTGGCAATCAGAAGGATATACCTCTGGGGGTGCAGTTTCTCCTGCTATCACCATTTATAGAGCCTCAGCACTAACAGCAGCTGTTTATAGTGCTGAGGTATAGGGCTATGTGAAAGCACAAACCCTCACCAAGGTTGAGAATATGTTTATCAGGGCCCTCTTCAACCTACCTGTCAGCACGCCTATTTTATCATTGAGATTAGATCTGGCATTAAATCCTATACATTTGATTACCCTGCTTAGACCCTTGTTACATTGGATCAGACTTTGGTCCACTAAAGAGCTAGCACCTTACAGGGACTCACTACAGGAGCTGATATCCCTTGATAAATATTGATCTACCCCATGGCTGAATACAATAAGGGAACTTTCACTCAATATAGGAATGGGAGAATTATGGTGCTTGCCAGCACAGATAACCAAAGTAGATGCCCAGAAAGTGAAACAAATGTATTGGGAGGAAGTGATGCAACAGACCTGCAGAGATCAGCTGGAGGGAAGCACATCTGAACTGTTTCTGAATCATAAATGTACTCCGAGGCTGGAGCTCTACATGGACAGAATTTACCCCTTCCAAGCTAAATGTTTATATGTACAATTTAGATGTGGCATTCTCCTGCTGAGAGCTCTTACCTCAAAGTGGTGTAACATATCTCCCAATTCTAAATATTGCCCAAGTTGCCCACAGATTGTAGAGACGGAAGCACACTTCCTGTTCTTTTGCCCTCTTTATATGACAGCAGGCAAGAAATGGATAATTGATATATGCAAACTTATGAGGTGAGGCACTATTGGGAGGCTGCAAGGATTTTAAAAAGCGACTCAAGAGAACAAATAGTCTTTGCGCTCTCAAGGTTTCTTTATTATGCATAGAATCAAAAAAATAAGGCCCTACTTAACTCAAATCTTTGATCTTTGATTATGTTAGCTAAGTCATCAACATATTAATAGCTGTATGGTTTTAAGTGTATTGTATGGAATTTTTTGTCTAAATTATTTGTCGGGGCGTGGCCAAGATGGCAGCGAGATAGGACGCGTTGCTCCGTCTCTCCCGTTGGCAGCCCAGAAAAGCACCGGCCTTGAGCCACCTACAGCAGCTGGACCATCCGAGAGAAGTGCCCCAGAGCAGCGGCTGTTGCGGGGAACGGGGAGAAGGTCAGCTGAAAGCCACCGGAGCCGCCGCTCCCGGCGTTGAATGCAGCGGTGACGCCGGGCCCCTGTCCTCGTGGTTGCGGCCTAGCAGAGCGGAGGCGGGGATCGGAGGAGCGAGACCCGAGAGCAGTCCGATCCACCTGAGAGGAAAGGGAGCAGTGGGCGCGGGCCCCGCTGCCGGCCCGGCAGCAGACAGAGGGCGGAGAGCAGGACCGGGCGTGCCAAGGGCCGGGGCCTGCGTCCGCGGGCTCCTGCCAAGGAGGCGCTGGAAGTGGTGCGCCCGCCATTCTTGAGTGCGGCCCTGCGACGGACTGGTGATCGAGGGACCGGTCGGGCCTCGGGCATACCTCTGGAGACCTCCGCGCTTTGAGATAGAGCAGGCAAGTGAGTGGCCCAGAAGGGAAGTTCGCAGTGCACGATCGGCACTGGGAGTGCGAGGTGAGCGGTGGGAGCCGTGACAGCCTTGCAAAGCGGTCCGGGAGGCACGGGGAGCGGTTGCGGCCTGCGTGGCTCGGAGAGTGTCCCCCGGTCTGGCCCTGGCACCGGGAAGCGAGAGGGACGCTCCCGCCTATGAGATTCCCGGCTTCTACTGGAGAGGCGCAGGGGAGGGAGCGCCCGTCATATTGAAGAGCGGACTCACAGCGGTCTTGCACTCCCGGAGCCAGCCGGGCCCCGAGTCTGGTTTACTGAGGCATTCGAGCGCTGGGACAGCGCGAAGAGGTGAGGGCTCCAGGGGGAGGACGCGTGGTGCATGATCTGCACCGGGAGTGAGAGCCCAGCAGAGGGTGCCGTGCCGGCACCGCAACATATCCCGGGGAGCCTGGAGAGCAACCACCACACACACGGCCTGAGGCGCGGCCCCGTTGTTGGCCCAGGGACAGAGAGGTGGATGAGACACTCGCGCTCAGCGCCCGGTGCAGGGGCCATACTGGGAGACCAGGAGGGCCGAAGTGGGAGCCCCGTCCACCGGACTCACTGGGCCCTAGCGAAGCAGCAGCCAGCCTCAGAAGAGACCAGGTGAGACCGAGCGCGGCCGCCATTAGGGGCGACCGCCGAGGGTGGGGCCCGGTGACCCACAGAGGCGGCCCGGCTAGGCACGGGTGTGCCGTGAGGCCCCCCGCTTGGCCCTGGTGGCACACCGGGTCACCGGGGCCGCTGGGAGTGGCAGCGGGCAGCCTTTACCGGAGACACCGGGGACTCCCCCACGGGAACAGACTGGGGTAGTTGGAGGCCCACCGCCATGAGCACCACACGGACGGGGCGCTGCCTGCAGCAAGGGCCATAACCTAAATCAAGGGGAGCACTGACGACTTGGGTAGCCGGAAACGGAGGGCACAGAGGAAGGGCAGCTCCCGGCGGCCCGCACCAGCAGGCTTTGCAGCATTTACCGTCAGCCCACGGGCGGAGGGACATAAGTGAGCACTGCGCCCGGTGGCCTCCCGGCACCCCACACCGGACTTACTAGGCCCCACAAGGAAATGACCCATCACGCCCCGCGACGGGCGGCGACTGAGCGAACATCGTGCCCGTAGGAGAACGCCACGAGGAGTTGGCCCGCATCCACACTACAGCCCAGGGAGCTGGGCAGGGGCTCTGAACGACTAGACCTCCTACTGCAAGGCCCATTTTGTTGGGAGGCAGCATGTCGTCCACTCGAGGGAAAAAGGACAAAACGTTAAAGGAACTATTCGCACGGGCCCAGAGCGGGGTCCTGACAGATCCCGCACCACAGGGTGACGATTCCTCCTCACAAAAACTTCCTGGAGTCCCTATTCATGGCATTGCGGGACGATTTTCAAACACTCAAACGCGACCTCACTGCTGAAATTAAGGATGTTCGCAGAGATATGGACAGCACTGGCGAGAGAGTCGCCGCGCTGGAAGATAAAGGTGACAGCAGGGATACGGAAATGACGACCCTTCAACAAGAGGTCATCCGTATTCACGACCAACAGGTGGACCTGCAGGCACATCTCGAGGACCTGGAGAACCGCTCCCGCCGCCACAACGTCAGAATTTGCGGGGTGAGGGCCATCGAGGAGGCTGGCGACATTTTCACCTATGTCAGAGAACTTTTTAATCACATTCTGGGAAACCCGCCCGACGCCGATCTCAAATTAGACAGAGCGCACAGAGTTGGTCTACCACGTTCCGACAAAGCCCCGCCATCGGACATATTGTCTGTATCCAAGACTTTCGCACCAAAGAGGAAATCCTCCACAAGGCCAGATTGCAGCATCTGATCAAGTTTTGGGACCAAAACCCTGTTCTGTATCAAGACCTGGCCGCACTCACCCTGCAAAAGCGGAGGACCTTCCGGCCCATCACCGCGCATCTGCGCCAATGCAACATTTCCTATAGCTGGGGTCACCCTTTTCGACTCATATTCCGTCTGGAGGGCAAACTCTATCAGCTCCGCTCCCTCTCAGAGGCAAGCCGGCTGTTGGGAGTTGACATCCCAGATGAAGAAGATGGCGGCAGCAGCCCCGCTTGTGGGCCGGAGGACGCACAACAGCGCTGGCGGCAGCAAGGTCGGCGGCGCCGACCCAAAAGACCGGATCCCGCAGAAATCTCGAGAGGGCAACAGGCTGCGTTGGACGCCCTACCTGAAGCACTGGCAAAGACACAGCCCGCATGACAGTCATATGGTCCTTGACTTTTCCCCTTTCTAACCCTGCCTGTGGGGCGGGAGGCGGAGGGACGTCCTTGGCCACAACATGACCCCCATGAAGACCTATTACCGATCATCTACGGATGACGGACTGAACTTCACCTTTCAAACTGTTTTCCTCTCGAATCCGCATTGTTCGGATAGTTTTGAACTTGGTTGTTTGTTTGGGGTTTTTTTCTTTTGGTTTTGGGTTCCCTCGTCCACCTTTTTTGTTGATCACACAGATGCCCACTGGGGGCGAGCCTCTGGTGTAAATGCCCCTTTCTTGCGGCTTCAGAGGCAGTTCTGCCCCTTGCTACTGCTTTCACCAACTTACTAACACGTAGATGCCCCCTACTACTCTTAAAATCCTCACCTTGAACGTGCAAGGACTTAATAACCCCGTCAAACGCAGAGCGGTCCTTTCATGTCTTGAGAATGCCAAAGCTGATATATGCCTCCTACAGGAGACGCATCTCTTGTCGAAGGACTGCCACCGCCTAAAATCCCACATGTTTCTGATTCAGATGTTCTCCTCCGGCCTTGGCAAATCTGCTGGCGTGGCCATCCTGGTCTCCCGCGCGTTTTAGGGTAAAGTCCTTCAGAAAGAGGCCGAAATTACTTACACCTATCAATTTACTCTGGGTGGCCTGACATTCACCATTGGGTCAGTGTTTGCCCCTAACGAGGGACAAGAGAAGTTTTTGCATGAAGCGCTTACCGATGCTACAGGGACGACGGAGCGCAGGATTTTGCTGGGGGGCGGCCTGAATCTGGTCTTAGATAATAACATGGACAGATCATGCCAGCGCATGAGCCAGACGGGCGCGATCTCTGCGACAGGCCTAGCGCGACTACAGGACTTAGGCTTCAAAGATCTCTGGCGCTGCTTCCATCCCCATAGCTGCGAGTATTCTTACTATTCTAGTGTGCACAAAACATACGCTAGGCTCGATTACCTTCTAGGTTCACCGCCTATACACGCGCTTGCAACTGAAGTAGAGATAGGTGTTGCCTCTCTGTCGGACCATGCCCCAGTAATCGCAACGTTTACATTTCCTCCTTTGCAGCGCCCCACCCGTCAGTGGCGCCTTCGCGATACCCTCTTACACCGCGCGGCAGTTGACGAGCAGATACAGCGCGCCATAAAGGTAAAGGACTACCTCTCACATAACGCTAACCGCAATACTTCCCTCTCGACACAGTGGGTAGCACTCAAAGCGGTCATACGCGTGGAATTTGTGGCCATTTCTACAGTAGACAATGCGGAGCGTAGACGTAAAAGAGACGATCTCACTCAGAGGACGAGGGAGCTGGAGCAGATGCACCAGAGGACAGGGGCACCCAGGGTGTGGCGCCAGTTGAGGGCTATGCGACAGCAACTTGCGGCGCTGGACCAGGATAGGGCTGAGTTTGCGGCTCTTTGGTTACGACATTCTTATTATACTGGAGGGGATAGGTGCGGCCGCCTTCTCGCCCACAAACTTCGGGAAGCCAGGCAGAGACAAGGAGTTCAGGAAATCCGTCGAGGGGATGGTCAGCGAGTTTCGGAGGACTCCGAGATCGCTGAGGCCTTCCGGGATTTTTACGCCCAACTCTTCACAGGCCTACCGCTGAACAACGCCAACGGCGCTGCTTATCTCGCGGAGGCTGATTTACCTACCCTGTCCAAAGCACAAGCAGACCACTTAGAGAGAGAAATAAGAATAGAGGAGGTTATCGCAGCTATCTCGCACCTTAAACCAACTAAAACCCCCGGGCCTGACGGCTACTCAGCTGCCTTTTATAAAACGTTCTGCACACTACTGGCTCCCATCTTGACCAGTCTTTTCAACTCCTTTGACCAACCAGGGGCGATCCCAGAAGACATGCTCGAAGCCTCCATAGTGGTCATCCCGAAACCAGGGTGAGACAAGACTGCCTGCAGGGCATACCGTCCCATATCTCTCCTTAATATTGATATTAAACTATACTCCGGAATTTTGGCGGCTCGCCTCGCGCCCTACATGCCGGGGCTGATTGACCCGGATCAAGCAGGTTTTATTCCCCAGCGCCAAACGAGCGATAATACCAAGCGGGCTCTTCACCTCATTGAGAAAGCCTCCCGGACGCAGGGGGAGTATATGTTGCTCGCCATTGACGCCGAGAAGGCCTTTGATAGGGTCCATTGGCCATACTTGGAGCAGGTACTCACTCACGTGGGGATGGGGGATAAACTCAGAACACACATCTTAAACTGCTACCGCTTTCCCACGGCCACTGTACGGGTGAATGGCCACACGTCATCCCGATTCCCTATAGGCAGGGGTACTAGGCAGGGGTGTCCCCTCTCGCCCTTCCTCTTTGCGCTCTATATGGAGGCTTTGGCCCACCGAGTCCGGCATAACCCGCTGATAACAGGGATTACATTTGGGGGGGATGTCCACACAATTAGTTTATATGCAGACGACGTCCTGATTTCACTATCAAATCCGGTTCCTGCGCTGCGAGCCTGCTTCTTGGAACTGGAAAGCTTTGCGCAGGCTTCCGGGTTCATAGTCAATATGGATAAATCTGTGGCACTTGACCTCTCCCTGTCACTTTCCACTCGGGCATGTCTTCAGGAACAACACCCTATCCAAAGGGCAGTAGACACAGTTCCCTACCTAGGGATTCAGCTAGCCCCCTCCATTCCGGCTATAGCCGCTATAAACTATGCTCAGTTGCAATCACGAATCCACAAGGAGCTGGATCAATGGAAGCATTACCCACTCTCCTGGCTCGGCAGGGTGGCAGCCACTAAAATGACTATACTACCCCAGATCTTATATTTGTTCCAGACCCTGCCCCTGCGTCCTCCCTCTGGTTGGATCCAACAAACCCAATCCGAACTCGCGCAATTCATATGGCACGGTCGCAAACCTTGGATGAAGCATGCTATAGCGGTCCTCCCGCCGGAGGAAGGTGGCCTCAGTGTTCCCGACCTCCAGCTCTATTTCCAGGCGACACAATTGCGTCACTTGGTTGAGTGGAATCGGCCGGAATCGGAGAAACATTGGCTATTCCAAGACTGCGCGGTAGCCGCTACGTCCCTCCAGAAGGTTCCCTTTCTTCAAAAGGTGCACAGACCACCTAATCTTTATGTTTCCTACATCACCCGGGTTTCCATGGAGGCCTGGGATCGAACCAACATTAAACATAACTTGACTACCTATCCCTCTCCGCTCACCCCACTATTCGATAACCCCGAATTCAAGCCGGGCATGGGTGAGGCCGCCTTTGTACGGTGGCGATCCATGGAGTGCCGGTCCCTGGGCCATCTTTTCGATGTTGACGGGATTATACTGTTTCAGCAGGTCAAATCGGAGTATGGGATCCCCGAAACCGAACGACTACAATACCTCCAGATTCGTCACTGGGCACTACACCCGCAAATGAAGCCACACGCTCACAGACACCTCTCCGCATACGAAAAATGGCTCCTTACTCGCACATTAGACAAAAAACTAATCTCCGACTTGTATAAAATGCTACTAACCAGGAACACACATATGTATAACGCCAGTCGCGCATGATGGGAGCGAGATCTGGGTAGGTCACTCAGCATTAAGGAATGGGAGGGTGTATATTACAGGGCTCGTCACTCCGCCTACCACACGGGACTGACCGAAACATTGACCAAAATGGCCACCTATTGGTACTATACCCCTGAGCGCATCCATTTAGCGGACCCAAAACAGAGCGCTGACTGCTGGCGGGGTTGTGGGAATGTAGGCACCTTGGTGCACCTCCTTTGGGACTGCAAACACTTACAATCGTACTGGACTCAGGTTCTTGATGAGGTGGACAAACACCTAGACACACAACTGCCATGGTTTCCCGCATACATCCTATTAGGTCTCCCGAACCCCCTGACGTACCCTCTTAAATCCCGAAGAGGCCGTTTAATTGCCATTGCTCTAGGCTCAGCGGTTCAAAACATACTGACACATTGGCGCTCCTCTCAGACCCCCACATTCACGGGGTGGGTACATCGTTTGTGGCATGTTCTAGGGATGGAGAAGTTGACCCTCACGCTTGCCGGGAAAGGCTCCACATTTGGAGAGCTCTGGCAGCCATTCCTGTCTCTTCTCGCCTCAGAATTTTGAGAAGTAACCTGCCCCAGGTATTTGCGCCTCCTACGGCTTTCTGACCAGCCGCCGACAACGACATAATGCTCCTACCCACGCGCTGAGGCCCCGACAGCTTTTATATTTTGCGTTATCCAAGTGGACGAGGGAAGGGGAGGGGGGAGGGGGGATTAGAATAAATATCCTTTTCATGTTTTGGTATTTTGTTTGTATGCTCCGACTCCTCTGCCTTTGTATCTTAGCCATCCAGGGCTTATATCGCCCTTGCTACTCTATATATTTTGAGATCTCGGACATGTTGTTTGTTGACAAAATCTCAATACAAGATTTAAACCTTAAATTATTCGTCTAATTAATTAAGATAGGACGAAATGAATGGTCTATCTCCTAGAAATAAACTTATTTATATGTATGATTGTTTTAACCGGTGGTAATTTTTATAGGAGGTTTCCAGCACTGATTTGAGATGATATTAGACTTATGTCGAATTTCTAATTGTAATACTATCTTTTAATACTTGGTAATCTGAGGATTTTTTAAACATCTGTTTTATGTGATTTCAATGTGATTGTAAAACTTTTATGGCTTGATAGCCGTAATAAAGTTTATATATATACATATATATATATATATATATATAGTTATAGAAGTGATAAATAGTAGCATTCTTTTTTTTCCTGTGTCACAACTCAGTTTACAGTGTTTAACAGGAGTAAGGTTATAATGACATATTAAACAGCCATTGGTCCCTTGAACTCTAAATTTTCCAGCGTTGATATCTTCAGTGATATTATTCCCATATGTGTAAAACTGAGCTACTTCATATAGTGATAGTTTTTTTAACAAAGTTCTTCTGTTTAGGTAATATGTGTCCAACATATTTGGTTTTTCAAATGTCTTTGTTAGTCGGATCAAAATGTGCAAGGTTCTTCATTTCAGGTGGCTTTTGAGAACTCTTTAAAGTACTCATGACAATCCTAAGCTAAGTTGCATAATTGCCCAGAATTTATCACATAAGCTTGAAGAATGTAAATGGTCACATGCTTCATAGCTACTGACATCTTGGTGAGATAACATTTTTAGGTAAATTGGTACAACCTTCTATTTAAAGATTAGTCTGCATATATGTTTCTTCCTATACTTCCGTCATATCTGTCTTTTCATCTTTTGTAATGTAAGAAGTAACATCACTTGCAACCACTGTAAAGTTATTTGCAATAAATTGCATATCCATGTTAGCATCCCATATATGTAGAATTAAAGGGTTGTAGTCATTGATCCATTGTGATCCTTGTGATCTCCCAAGACTGTAAGTATTCTTTAGTGATTTTGCTATAGCTGCATGTCTTACAGATGACATGAAGTTATTGACTCTATCTTTTCGTAGAATGGGTCTGGGAAATCCAAACTGGCATTTAGAGTAGTGTTTCGGTTTTTCCAATGTTTAATTAAGCAGTATTTACCGCACTTATGTATCACCCAAATTGGTGATCTTCCCCAGCCGCTACATATGGTTCGCAATCTGGGCATAATCATTGACGATCAGTTGTCAATGAAGCAGCAAGCAGTAAGGGTCGCCGCAACCTGTTTCACCATCCTAAAATGGCTCAAAAAAATACTATGGATGTTGCCTAGTTCCACCCAAAGAACTGTGGTCCAAGCCCTGATTACATCTAGACTGGACTACGGCAACGTCCTGTACTTGGGAGCCAATAAGGAGGTGGTTCGAAAGCTTCAGGTAGTACAGAACTCGGCGGCAAGACTGCTTTGCCAGGTGCCCAGAAAAGCCTCCATATCAGGTTCCCTCCTCGACCTGCATTGGCTGAGGATAGAGAGCCGCATTAAATTCAAGGCCTTGTGTTATATGCATAAAATTAAATGGGGCACTGCACCGCAATATCTAAATGCCTTAGTCCATCCCTACCTTCCAACACGTCATCTACGATCCTTGACTCAGGCCAAGTTTTCAGTCCCTAGGATCAAAAGATCGCGTATGGGTGGCCGGTCTTTTTCCTACCTAGCCCCCTTATTATGGAACTCTCTCCCTATGCCAATTCGGCATGAAATTAACCACAAGAACGTCCGAAAAAGTCTTAAGACATGGCTATTTAACCAATAATGTTCCCCTTTCCTGCCTGCAACAGTCTGATGGCGCCGGGAAACCTCCGGGTAGCTGAGCGCCTTATAAAATTAAATTAATAATAATAATAATAATTGCTAGCATAACACTTGTCCAAGGAGTTTCTCATTCTGCTCTTTCTTTGGTATAATTGTAATTGAAGTGCAGAACAGATTCATCAGAGTCATATCCTAACATAGGTGCATCTGTGATCCATAGAAGCATAGGAATATGTGGAGCACTTCTTGTTTGATACTCTTATCTCCAAAAGAAATCAAGTACCTTTCCAACATCATTTTACTTTTTGTTGGTTAAGTATTGAAGCATTGTTTAAAATTTGTGGTTGAAATATCTGCAAACATTTGCATGATCTAAGGAATATAATTCTGCAGGTGTTAATATCTGGAATATTACCATTTGCCTCTAGTAGAAATTGATACAAGTTGTCAAATGCGTATTCTACACAGCTTAAAGTAATACACCATGTTGGTGGTTCTACATTTCTCAGCATACATTTCAATTCTCCATGATTTCTAAAGCAATATTCATTTGATCCGCTGACATGCCATAATGTTGATCAAATATATTCCAAGTTCTTTATTTTTTTTGCGCCTTTTCAATAAAAGCCTGTGCTGTTATATTGTTAAACCTGGTTACAGTGGGCATAACGTGCTGCAGCAAAAGAAGTGACAGAAAGTTCACTTTCATACAGTAGTGTGAAAATGTAAGGAAGGTCTAACAAAAACGTGGATCCTCTAAATATAATCTGGTTGCTCAGTTCTCAAATGCTGAAATTTGGACAAGACAATCATCATCTCGTCCACCTTTCCCAGTGGGGAATAAATGGGGATACCATCTGGCTTCTAATGTTTTTTCCCAGACACTAATAGGCTTGCCTCTAGCATCCTGCATCTGGAAAAGTTCTAAAGCATCACCCATCATTTCTCTTGAGTGTAATGGGTGTATACTGTAATGATCATATATTTGTTAAGCTTCTACCTGATTAATTGGTTAAAACACTCTCACACCCACTCACACACCCAGTCACTCTCAGTGTTTGTAGTGCCCCTACAAACACTCTCACACCCAGTGACACATGCAGCCACTCTCACACCCATTGTGACACTCAGACAGACACTCCCACATCCACTCTGAGGCCCAATCAAACACTTTCACACCCAGTGACACACACAGACAGATACTCTTATAACCACTCTGACACCCAAACAGATACTCTTGCACCCACTCACAGGCCCATACAGTCACTGACACACCAAGTCACTGACCCATACAGCTACTCACAGACCCATACAGCCACTCACACACCCATACAGCCACTCACACAACCCCTCACACACCTACAGTACCACTCACAAACCCACTCACACACCCATACAGCCGCTCACACACCAACTCACCAACCTATACAGCCCCTCACAGACCCACTCTCAAAGGTGGAACAGTTAGGAAATAACATTTAAAAAACCCTGGAGAAATTCACTGAAAAAACCAAAGGTTACAGAAAGTCACTGAAAAAAACAAAGGTTACAAGGACATTATAGTTAGGAAATAGAATAAAAAAACCTTAGAAATGTACTGAAAAGACAAAGGTTACAGAGACATTAGAGTTAAGAAATAGAATTATTCACTGACAAAGGTTACGTTATAGCAAGGCTCAGATTCCATTCATACAAAACCAGTGAAATTCAGCAGTTATAGTTACCTGAGCTAACCATAACTTATGCCCCCACAATGCACTGCTTATGAACTCACTATCACATCACTCATTACATGGTCAGTGACATCACTGATGACATCTCAAATGACATCACTGATGACAACAACCATAGAACCATTCACACATCTACTCACACAACCACTCATACACCCACCCACACACCCATACAATCACTAATAAACCTACTCACTCATTCACTTGCCCATACACCTACTCACACAGCCACTCATATACCTATACAGTCACTCACACCCCCACACACTCACTTATACAGCCTCTCAACAGAGCCGCTCATGCACCCACTCACACACACAATCACTTACATACCCATTCACACATCCATACAAGCAATCACACATCTACTCACTCACCCATACAGCCACTCACACCCCACTCACTCACCCATAAAGCCTCTCAACAAAGCCACTCACTCATCCATACAAACACTCATGCACCCACTCACACATCCACACAACCACTTACATACCCGTTCACACATCCATACAAGCACTCACAAGTCCATTCACTCACCCATACAGCCACTCACACAGACACTCAGTTAACCAAAAACCCACTCAAACAGGCACTCACTCACCCATACAGCCACTTACACAGCCATTCACTTATCCATACAGCCATTCATACACCCACTCACCCACCCATACAGCCACTCGCACAGCCAATCACTCACCCATACAACCACTCACAAACCTACTCACTCACCAATACAGTCACTCACACAGCCGCTCACTCACCCATACAGCTAGTCACAGACCCACTTATTCACCCATACAGCCACTCACAAAGCCACTCACACACCCGCACAGCCACTCACACACGGATAGAGACAGTCACACAACCACTCAGATCACATATGCTTGTACCACTTATTAGAAGTACAGAAAGAATAGTAATTTAACTTATACAGTAGGTTAGTATATATCTTTAAGCCTCAGACACATTTACAAAATACTTAAACTCACTACATGATGTCACCAGTGATGTCATTTGAGATGTTATGAGTGATGTCATCAGTAATGCCCCTGACCATGTCTGTCAGGAAGTCGGAATGAAAGCCACTAACCTGCAACAGATGATCAGCAGGGGCGATGTACGATGCTAGTATACCTTGTTCTCCCTGTTGGTGTCCCCTGGGAGTCAATGATACGCAACTCGGTCATGAGACACCATACAGGGGAAAGGGAATAAGGGATAAAACAACAAAAGACACCGCTGTAGAGAAATCGGCAGCGCAGTCCCTGTGATGTAAGATGGGCGAGGTCCTCTTCTTCCTAGGACATGCAGCCTGGTAACTGTGCACCGTAGTGAAACATAATGACATATGTAAGTATAAGGTGTAAGGTAATCTAGAATATGCGATACTACCCCTATTGAACTCTACTTACATTCCACACATACAGCAGGCATCCAAGGCGTATCGCCTTTAGTTTGATATGGGCAAGGCGTAAGTACCACAAGTCTCCACAGATAATACATGATTGCTCATAAGAACTTATCTGTTGCTTGGTTCCCAGAGCCCAGCCGCACCGTAGTTTAGGTACAGCCTGCTGAGAGCTTCCTCTCTTGGTATATCCTCCCAAATAGAAAGATAAGCACTCCAGCGTGATGAAAGAGGAATGAACACAAAATCAGCAGGAGCACCGGAAAAATAATAGAGTAAAAAAACAAACAATCCACTGCGCACCTGCGCGTGGATGAAAGCAAAAATAAAGGATGTCAGAATGCTGATCGCTCGGCCAACAATGAGGAAAAGTGGATGCAATCCTGCAAATGTCTGCACACTCTCCTGTGCGCAGACCGAAGGAGCAGATGGTGAAGGAGACCTCCGCAGCTTTGGAAATGGCTGCACGCCTTCTTGCGTGCAGACTGAAGTAGCCGATGGTGAAAGAGACCTCCACAGCTTTGGAAATGCCTGCACGCCTTCTTGCGCGCAGACCGAAGGAGCCGATGGTGAAGGAGACCTCTGCAGCTTTGGAAATGCCTGCACGGTTCCCTGCGCGCAGACCGAAGGAGCCGATGGTGAAGGAGACCTCCGCAGCTTTGGAAATGTCTGCACGGTTCCCTGCGTGCACACCGAAGGAGTCGATGCGTGCCTCCGACTTCACCGAATGACGTGCACCTGGTAAGAATGTTTCGTGGCAGGTTCTCGCTGGACGAAGTAACTTGCTGAAAGCTTTTCAAGAAACAGGGGTAATGTCTGATGACGCCGACTCATATTGTCAAGCACCTGACAATACGAGGGCGGGGTCTTTTATAGGTTGAAGCACGGACGTATACCATTTATTTATTTATTTTATTTGAGGAGTTTTATATAGCGCTGGCCGGACCCGAGGGCATAGGAGCACTTTACAGCAGATTTTTTCGCAAGAGTCATATAATAGAGCCTGTTGTCTTGTTATACATATTGGTTCGGGAGTCCAAGTGGGCTGTGCAGTATTGAGGTAGTAAGTGAGTCCTGAGATTAGTCTTGATTAGTGCACGTTGTCTTGGGTTGAACCACAGCAGTTTTTCGCAAGAGTCATAAAGTAGAGCAGCGTAATACATATAGGTTCGGAGGTCCAAGAGTACTATGCAGTATTGAGGTAGTTCGTGAGTCCTGAGGTAACCTTGATTGGTGCACTTTGTCTTGGGGTGAACCTTTAAGGGTGAGGCGGAGGAACTGGAGGGGGTTAGAGAGCAGAGTTATAGATATAGGATAGGGAAGTCCAAGTTTGCTGTGCAGTATTGAGGTAGTACGTGTGACCTGAGATAACCTCGATTAGTGCACTTTGTCTTGGGATGGACCCTAAGGGGGGGAGGATCAGGAGGTGGTCAGGGAGCAGGTAGAAGGTAGGTCTTTGTGATAAAATGTCAGGGAGCCACGACGAGTAGAGATTTGCGTTGAGGCGGCGGTTATCCCTTCGGGAGGGAGAAGTTGAGGAAGAGGACTTTTAGGTGTTTTTTGAATTTTGTGAAGGACGCGATAGTTCTGATATCTGCTGGGATTGAGTTCCAGATTTTGGGCGCGTTTCCGGCGAAGGATCGTGCAGCGTTTTTTTGTTTGCGTGTTTTCATAGGGATGAGAAGTAGGGTGTTTGAGCTCCTGAGGTTTTTAGTCTGACCAGCCCTCTTGAGTTTCGCGGCCAGGTAGTCGGGTTTTCCTGTGTGTAGGGCTTTGTGCGTGAGGCAGGCAGTTCTGAAGCTGGCACGCAGTTCGACTGGGAGCCACTTTAGTTCTCTGAGTGCTGGTGAAATGTGATCGTATTTCTTAATTCCAGTGACCATTCTGGCTGCTGCATTGAGTGTAGTTTTGAGGGGAGCTAGGTGGGATTTTGTTGTACCAGTGAGGGTTGCATTCCCATAGTCCAGTCTCGATAGTACCAGTGCTTGGGTGGCTTGTTTGAGATCTTTGGTAGGGATGAATGGTTTAATTTTGTTAAGTAGCTTCAGATTGAGGAAGGCACTCTTGGCGGAGTTTTTGATGTGTTTGGCCATGTCGAGTTTTGGGTCTAGGGTGATTCCTAGTGATTTTACTGAGTTTGCCAGAGTGAGATTCCCGTTGAGAGCATCCATCCCTTTTAGCCATTCTGCAATTTGAGGGTTCTCTTCTTTGTTGGAGATGAGGAGTATCTCAGTTTTGTCTTGATTGAGTTTTAAGTGATTTAGAGACAGCCAATGTTGGATCTCTTTTAGAGTGACATTTAGTCTGTGGATGACATCTAAGGAGGAGGTTTCTAGATAGATCTGGGTGTCATCCGCATATAGGTGGAAAGGGATGTTGGCATTTTTAAGAATGGTGGTGAGGGGTTCCATGTATATGTTGAACAGTTGTGGTGAGAGCACTGGCCTTGTGGGACGCCTCTGCTGACCGGGTGCAGGTCGGAAGTAAAGTTTTTGATTTGTATCCTTTGCGAGCGGTTGTGTAAGAAGGAGGAGAACCAGCGTAGGACCACCTCATCAGCACCTACCCTCTCTTGTAGAGCCTTGATGAGAAGTTGGTGATCAACCGTGTCAAAGGTTGCCGATAGGTCCAGGAGAATGAGTAGGCAGCATTGATCGGTATCGAGGGATTTGTGGATATCGTCTGTGATGTTGAGGATCGCGGTCTCAGTGCTATAACCTTTTCTGAACCCCGATTGGTGGGGGTCCAGAAGGTTGATGTTGTCCATGTGCTGAGTCAGTTGCAAAAGGACGCATTTTTCGAGGATTTTGGATAGGAGGGGGAGATTGGAGACGGGTCTGAAGTTATTGAGGTCCTTGGAGTCAAGGCCTGTTTTTTTTTAGTAGTGGCGTGACTTGGCCAACTTTGAGGCATTCAGGTATGATGCCGGTTTCCAGGGAGCTGTTTATGATTCTGCACCAGAAAGGGGCTATGGAGAGTTTCAGTTTTTTGGTCAGCTGGGTGGGTATCGGGTCAAGGACGTGGGAGGCGGGTTTGGAGATGGATATCAGCTTGAGGATCTCGGCTTCCGTGATGGGGTCGAAGGACTTCCAAGTTTTCATGGGATGCATGCACGTGCAGTCTGTTGTCACTGGGGGCAAGCTTTTGCAGGCGGGGTTGGCATTGATGTCTAGTGAGAGCTCAATCTTGGTGATTTTTTCTTCGAAGAAGACGGCGAAGTTTTCGCACAGATCTTTGGATGCCTGTGTTGAGGATTCGATGGGCTTGGAGGTTTGTTGCTTGATGATTTTAAACAGTTCGTTGGGTCTATTTTTTGCGTTGTCGAGGGCAGAGCAGAAAAAGGAGGATTTCTCACTGCTGATGTGTTTTCTGTACTTCCTTCGGGCTGCTTTGAGTTGTTCGAGTAGGATTGCTGAGGGGTTGCTCCTCCATAGTCTTTCTGTAGCTCTAAGTTGTCTCCTTTCGTTATTAATATCCGTGTTGAACCAGGATCTAGATGGGATGTTCCTGTTTTTTTTTAGTTTCAGTGGGGCTACTTGATCTAGAATGGATGTCAAGGTTGTGTTGTAATGGGCAGTGAGATCAGTGGTAGATAGATCATCCGCGGAGGAGGTGAGGAGAGAATTAACCCTTTTTTCAAGGTCATTGATGTTGATCTGGGTGAGGTTTCTGGTCCATTTGGGAGGGTCTTGGGTGGGGGTTGGAGAGTGGTCGGTTGAGTGAGGTGGAAGAGGATTAAGTGGTGATCTGACCAATCCACGGGTAGGGTGTGGTTTATCGTGATTGTGTCGCGTTTGGCGATAATGGCATCTAGGATTGCTCCTTTGTTGTGAGTTTCCTCTATGCAGTGTTGGGTAAGGTTGTTGTTGTGTAGCAGCTCATTCAGGTTCTGGATTAGCAGGTTGTTTTCTTCATTCCAGTGTAGGTTGAAGTCGCCCAGAATTAAATTGTTTGCATCTCGGAGAGAGCAGTGGGCAATGAGGTCAGACAGGTGTTCAGCAAATGTGGTGGTGTTGCCTGGGGGGTGGTAGATAAGGTGGCAGATTAGTGTTTTGTTGTTGCTGGTGTTAATGTTGACGGTTAAGCATTCAAAGGTGTTGTAGTTGAAGGAGTCTATTTCCGTCACGGAAATAGTGTTTTTGTGGATGATTGCTATGCATCCTCCTCTTTGGTCTTTTTCTATCTTTGTTGGTGATTGTAAAGCCTGGGGGGACAAGAGTATCCAGAAGAGGTAGGGAGGAATCATTTAGCCAGGTTTCAGTGATGAATGCTATGTCTATGTCGTGAGTGAGGATGGATTCCGCTAGCTCTGCGGCGTGCTTGGTGGCTGATCTGCAGTTTATGAGCATGCAGTTGGTGGGGGTCATCTCTGTTTTGGGTTTCTTCTCTCTGGGGGCCGTGGGTATGATAGTGCGGGCGGCCGGGGGTCTGGGGGATTTCGGACGGGTCTGGTCTCTGCCTCGTCCAGTGATCACCTGGATTTTGGATTGGAGGGTGACAGTAATGGGGTTGTCGTACGGGGAGGCGAGGTCTGCCAATTCACTCTCCGACATTGCATCTCTGGTTCTTTTGGGCCTCTGTGTCTGCTTGGAGAGGGGGGTAGAGCTCCATCTCTGGTGGGAGTCCTTTGAGGGACTTTGTTGAGTATAGGTGGGGAGGGCGGGGATATGCGGAGGTTTATGGAGCGCTGCAAGGTTGGCTAGGATTTCGCTAAAACCCTGGATTATAGTTGCTATCTGGGTTTCAAGCATGGTGAGTCGCTGCCCAGTCTCTAAGTCGGTGTGGGCGTTCTGGGCGGGTACGTTAGACCTGAGGGGGGAGAGACTTACATTGTTGGGTTGCTTTTTTGTGGGTGAGTTAGCCGTGTGGGTTTTGGGTGGGGCCGTGGGTGCAGGGTGCTGGGACCCCCACCCGTGTAGGGGTGTCAGTGTTTTATTGCAGAGGGCGTGAGAGGGGGCAGTCCGTAGGGATGGGAAGAGGGCGTCGAAGGACTCTAGATTGTCGTTGTTGGCTTGTATCAGGACTGTGCCGAGGGGGTAGATGGTCACAGTGGTGTTACCAGTACGTCTAGTGCGGTTAGGAGCTGATAGTGTCAGTTTGGAGCTATGTGAAGTGTTGGTAGCTTTGGAGATATTGAGTTGCGATCTGAGGATGGAGTTCCAAATTTCGGGCCTTTCGGTGTAGAAAATGAGGTCCATTTTTACCTGTCCTTTGGATGAGCAGTGGTAGGTGTCCGCGAATAGTGATTCAGGATGTTGTCTGATCAGTTTTTGCTTAAAGTTCTTTTTCGCTTTGGGTGAGAGGTTAGGTGGGAAACTGATCGAGAAGGAGTTCAGGCCGTGCGGTTTTAAGTGCTTCATTGAAAGGGGGATGGTATGGGCTGACGTGGCGGAAGGCATTGTGTCTAGGTGGGAAGGGGGGCGAGCTCCCTTTAGGAAAGGTGGGAAAGTGTTTCCAGAGCTGTCTCTGGAGTGTTCGGGCTCTTTGCACTATAGGGTTTGTGTTGGTTTTCCGGGTAAAGCAGAGGCCGAGAGCGTTATGGTCACGACTGTAGGAGGAGTTTGTGTCTCACCGGTGAAGTTTTCGCTTGTCTGGATGGGTTCTGAGCCTCGGGTGGCCATCTTGGTGTCAGGCAGTTGTGAGGTGCAGCACCTGGGGTGTGAAGAGGTCGCGATGACGAGCATGGGGGGAGGGGGGGTCGTGTTACACCAGCTTCTCGGGGCCAGGCAGTGGTCAACGCTGAGGTCATATCCAAGGGGAGAGTTTTCCTCTCACCGGTGAGGCATTGTTTTCAGGTTGAGATTCGGAGCCCCGGGCGGCCATCTTGTGATTGGCACCGGCGAGGCATAGCATCCGGGGAGAGGAGAGGCCAGTCTCCGCGAGCGGGGGGGGGTCGTGCTGCATCGGGATCAGATCTGACTGTCTCCACGAGTGGGGATAACTCTGTACCACCTAGAGATCAGAGCAAAGGACCTCCAAGCAATCGGAATGCAGCCCAAGTTGGTGGAGAGGAAATGAGGAAAAGGCCACAGTCCAAAGAACAAGGACCAACAAATGTTAGTGAACATCACTTTCTTTCCGAGCACCTCAGTATCGCCTTGTGATCGATAGGAAGTGTTCCACAACTTTATATTGTCCAGGGCATCAGGTAGGCATTATGGCTTGAGATCAAAGATAAATATATAAGCAGCACACCTTGATCCTACGATGGATCTCTTCTTGCTGGTAAAGGGCACTACTCCAATGGTTGCTGCCTCGTTCGGCACCTCCGGGACTTACAAATCAATCCCTTCATCACAATCTGATCTCCATTTTAGGGTCAGGCACTTGATTTTAATAATTCCCCAGGTAACAAGGAGACGTCCCCTCCAGACAACGCTAACTGTAGGACACTCACGCTGCCTCAACAAAGTATGGCCGTATAAATAAGTTTCCTGCCTCTTACCAGCGTTCCGGGTGTTCAGATGGCCGCGTACACAGCACCGCCGCCACCATCTTGGAGTCAGGCTCGATCTGAGACAATCCCCGCAAAGTCTACAATCACGGGTGCATCGTTCAGAAAGCGGCGCCGTGTTATTTTATTATCGGGAGTGCTGTGGTCTATCAATTTATATTAGCGAGGCACTTGCCTGATTTGTAGGGGGTCTTCTCTTTGCTCGAGGCAGCCTGGAGTACCTCGTCTACCCAAGTGCGGTTTCAGGAAACCGCTTCCCGATTTCTGGGCGTTATGGGGCCGCTTCCTAAGGCGCAGGTCAGCAGTGCCTCAGCCTCTGTGTTTCACCGCCATTCACCATGCCGTCGACCGCTATATTCTGGGGTCCCGGATTTCCCTTCAGTGGGAACAGGGAATAGCTGCACATTCGGAGACCACCAGGAAGCGGAGGTATGGATCGTTTGGCGGGTCCGCAGTAGCTCTTAGAGATGACTGGTGCGGTGGTTGTATTCCAGTATCGCCTTCTCCGATAACGCTGCGTTCGTCTCCGCCATTTTGTCTCAGCTTCAGAGTCTGCTATGCTTCTCCTCGAAAGCCGATTTACTTACCTATGGCACAATATTCTATGACCTCAAACAGGAAATAAAAGCGCCCTGCAGGTTTTCTGGGATTCGTAGTTCTAGTATTCTTACGGCTGTTAACCATCATCAGCCTGCTCATATCCCAAACACGCACACTTACAAACAGGATCGGGTTGTTCTTGCGTGTGTGTTATGTTTGTGTATCAGAGTCATGACAATGTCATGAGTGATGTAATGTGTGGGGTCATAAGCAGTGCATTGCAGGGGTGTAAGTTATAGTTAGCTTAGGTAACTATAACTGCTGAATTTAACTGGTTTTGTAGGAATGAAATCTGAGCCTAACTATATTGTCCCTGTAACCTTTGTTTTTTTTCAGTGAATGTCGTAGTTTAAAAAAAAAATCTATTTCCTAATTATAACGTCCCTGTAACCTTTGTTTTTTTCAGTGAGTTTCTACATTTTTTAACTTTTTAATCCTAACTGTAACCTGTCACATTTGAGAGTGGGTGTGTGAGTGGGTGTGTGAGTGGCTGCATGGGTCTGTGAGTGGGTGTGTGATTACCTGTGTGAGTGTGTGGGTGGATGTGTGAGTGCCTATGTGTGCTGGTGGGAGGGTCTGTGAATGCCTGTGTGGGTTTGTGAGTGGCTGTGTGGGTCTGTGAGTGGGTGTGTGAGTGCCTGTGTATGTCTGTGAGTGGGTGTGTGAGTGGTGCTATGGATTTTGGACATTTGCATACTTAGGGTATTTAAAAAAGAGAACGATGGACTCTGCTCTCACCAGGAGACGGCAAGAAAGAAACCACTCATCACAGTCACGACACATAAGATTGTGCTCCAATAGATTAAAGATGACTTCACCTCCATTAATGATTACATATTGTTTTTCAATGTGGAATACAAGAGGCAAGACACTTGCTTTGCATGCGCCAAGCTCAAGAAGTTAGGAATGTTAGTGCTTTACTGAAGTGAAGCTTCAACTGGAGCACCTGCTATGTTTGAGGTTTAATTTCTCTACACTCAGCACCAGGCCAGAACTGAACCTCATTTTTCCAAGAAGATTCCAGCAGTTTTGCTGAAAAATTCTACCTAAGTGGAGTACTTTTATTTGTTTAATTAGTAACTGCTATCTCGTTGGATAAATCTCTTGTGCATATTCTAAACTACAGCTGTGAAAAAGACCATGAGGTGTGCATGCAATTTCGGCAATGCAATTGTTCCTCTAGAGTCTTCATCCAGAAATCTGTGGTAATGTGAAGACGATGAAACTAAACAGAGGTGAATCTCCACCAAACAGGGCTACTTCACTTTAATTAAGCAAAGTAAGTGCTTCTTTGTTTGGTGGAGATGTCCTTGTATTCCTCTGCATCAATAACGCGTCACCAAAATCGCCTTAAAACCTGCTCAAGGGCCTTTTGTTAACCTGTACATCAACGTGGAATATGACGGGAAGGCATTTGCATACTACTAAGGAAAATGTGGCGTGGCCAAACGGGCGGAGCTTGGAGATAATTTGGGGCATTTGTGTACTCAGGGTGATTAAAAGGGAGAATCAGAAACTCTGCTCAGACCAGGAGAAGAAGAGAATGAAACCTCTCATCACAGTCACCCCAGATCAGATTGCACTCTAACAGATCAATGATACAGTCAACTACATTAAGGATTTTAAATTGCTTTTGAACGTGGAATATGACAAGAAATACATTTGCTTTGCCTTCACAAAGCCTAAGAAGTTAGGCATCTGTGTTTTACACAAGGGGAAGGCCCCGGCGGCCCCCTCCCTGGGCCAATTTGGGATAGATAGATAGATAGATAGATAGATAGATAGATGTATTTAGTAATGAAGAAAGAAAAACAGGTAAAAACAAATTATTTGACAGAAGTCAATTCAGGACCAGTCAAGTCATGGCACCCAGGAAGGTGTAAATGAATTATAATTCAGGCTTTGTGAAAGAAAGAAAAATGAATGAAGAAGAGGGTTGCTGTCAGAAAATAAAATTAGTGGGTCTTTTTCGGCCAGGCAATATGGAAAAATTATCTATGATTAATTGCATTTAAAAATACATTTTATGTATTATGTTTCTTGTTTTATATCGTGATATTCTCTGCATTACTAATGGTTATGTTATTCATATTTTATCATTTTCAAAGACTTCTATTGAAGAATATTAATTGAACCCATAATATTCCTTTGTCCATGGTTTAAAAATGAATGCATTAAAATCTACTATATGTGAAGTCTGCTTGGCAGTGTCTGCGGCTGATTGGTAAGTGACAGTATTAACATATAATGCATGTGAGTTATTATTAACTACCATTTGTTGTCTCTTTTGGGGTTGTCTTGAAGAAAAGATTCTTAGGTTGTGTTTTGAATTGGTGAACCATAGTACGTTATACATTTTTAAAAGGTGTGAGTATTGTGATCATTTGATAATTAAAAGGTTCACTTTCAGTGTTGTCAAGCCAAACCATCTAATAAGCAATCCATTGAGTTCAATAGAGAGAAGGTTTAAATAGTGTGTGAGAATATGTGTACTCCATGGCAATTTGGTGATCTTGGACAGCGGAAAGCTACATTCCTGTGCTGTATGCCAGCTGGTAAGGTATTTCTGTAGTCTAGTCATGAGAGGACTAATGATTGGACAGTTTTAACTCTTTAGTGGGCATTGGGTGATTGATTCTCCAGAGAAGACTGACATGGGGTAGGACGACCTTTGATAAAGCATTAATGTCCGTGTGAAGGATCAGATGTCATCCAGGGTGAATCGCAGTGATTTTGCAGATTTAACGATAGATTGTTCACTGTCTAGTATTTTTGCTATGTTCCACCTGGTATGTACAGGCATGCTGGTTTGGAGAGGGGATATTAGTAGGAATTAAGGCTCAGGGGCAGTGCTTAATTTGTGCCGGTGCTTTCCGGTGCTTAGCACCGGCACCTTTTTATCCGGGCCGGGTCTACAACTGCATGACTGCACTGCAATCTATACTCATGTGTCAAAGAATAAATTAAATATATTTGCCTTACTGCAGTGTTCACTTCACACTCTGACAGTCAGCCTCCGGAGTGAGTCCGTCGGTGAAGAAGAGTGTTCTGTGCACTGTTGAGAGAGAGAGCCCGTCAGCCCGATAATAAATCTATCTCAATGATGAGATTGTGAATCAATTTGCTCGCAGACTCGCAGTGTTGCTGGTGGGCGGGCCGAAGATTGGGCTGTAATTGGTCTCTACTATGGAGGGTGGGGGCTGCGGCAGCGCGCCGGGCGTAACCATTTTTATTCCAGGGACGGTGGACCACACCCGTCCTCAGCACACACTGCACTTGCGCACGAGTCACCAGCACGGCAGCACCAGTTAGCATGACGTGGACGCAGCAGTAGGCCTCTTATTAAGGCAGTCCTGCAGTCCTGGCAGTGCCACCACGCAGTGAGTAATAAAAGAAAATGCTGCTTTTACTGGCGTGTGTTGACGGTCACCAGAACTCAGTCAAAGCCTCAGAGGCCCCAGCAATGAGGCCCCAGCAATCATGCCACCGGCGTCGGGCGGGGCAGCGTGTGCAGTGCAATGCTCCGAGGTTGCCGGAAGGTCATAGCCTTGCCGTGCTTTTGCTTAATTTATTTTAACCCCCGTCTGTGAGCATGGCATGACATCGGAAGGAGTGGGGAGAACAGAGTGGCAAGCAAGGGCGCTGGCAGGGAGAGAACGCTAGCAGGCCAGTGGGCAGTAGTACTCAGAGGGAGCAGGGGCTGCCATGCAGCGAGGAGCCCTGAAGTCAGGCTGCGTGACAAAGGGGGCTCCATGCGGAAAGAAGGGGGCTCGAGGACATGGGGGGAGGGACTGGTTAAGAGAACGGGAAACAGGGGTGTGGGCAGTTCCGAGGTAAAGCCCGGGAAGTCAATGGTTGATATTTGGAAATGCTAACAGGTAAGAAGGGGCCCTAGCAATGGGGAATGCAGGCGGAAATGAATGTCTGGCACTGCACTGGTAGTAGAGGGCTGAAGGGCAGTGGGCAGTGGGCAGTACTGGTAAAGAGAAAGGGAAACGGACGTGGGCACTTCCGAGAGAAAGGGCTGCAATGCACTTGGTGGTACTGGCGCTAGATTACAGGGGCTTGGGTGTAGTGGGGAATAAATGCAGAACGAGGACTGACTGCCTGGCAGCCAATGAGGGGCAAGGGCAGCAGGGTAGTTTAAAATACTGGTGGCAGATCGAAGGGGTGGCAAGGCGAGGGAGGTGCGAGCATTTTGTGCCCCCAGGTGGATATAAAGTGGCCAGATGAAGGCACGCTGGTCAGTGTATGTGAAATGCGGGGGTTTCTGGGAGCGATGCCTTCTCTGTGGACAGCGAGGGCCTGATGGTTGCAGAGAACACCTTCTGTTCTGATTAACCACTTTCTGCCCAGCCCTCTGTGCCGTATCTCATTCTCAGACTATTTAACATCAGGTGCCTCCATTCAATTGGCAGTTCAGTATGAAAGCCACAGACTGCCCTCTTTTTCATTGGCAGCCCATGGCAATCCCTTCACTGTGCCCCCTTCCATGGCAGTCTGTATGAAAGCCACAGACTGCCCTCTTTTTCATTGGCAGCCCATTGCAATCCCTTCACTGTGCCCCCTTCCATTGGCAGTCTGTATGAAAGCCACAGACTGCCCTCTTTTCATTGGCAGCCCTCAGCATTCCCTTCCACTGTGCCTCCTTCCATTGGCAGTCTGTGCCAAAACCCCACAGTGCCCCTTTTTTTTCAACATTGATCTCTGTGCGTTACGAATACAGAAGCCCCTCTCCTAATGTCTTTTCTTATGGAACAGCCAGGCCTGGAAGGAAGTGCTCTTCTCTTGGCAGCAGGGTTCACAGTGGAGAGTTTCATTTGCCAGGTAGTGATGTCCTTCTGCTCTCCTTGCAGTGCACCCTTCGCCCAGTGACACTGACACCTACCGCATAGCTGCCAAGGTTTCAGATTCCTATGAGTGCCATTTTCATAATTTCAGTTATTTCAGTGTAATTATGAATGACATTTCAACGACTATGATGAACACTTTCTGGAGAGCAAAATCAAGCAATGAAGATGAGAGAAACACATAAATATCAGACATTGCACCCATTTGTGCATTGAGATTGTCTGACTCGTACGTTTTGAGCTGAATCATCACCCTTTATTAAAGCATCCTCTACATTATGATCCCAAACATGGCGTTGCACGTCCATGATTGTTCAACACCTTTGAGCGATGTTTGTAATTTTTAGGACAAGGTTATGCTTAAAATGTACTCTATTTTGCTCCGGAGCAAAAATATTTCTCTAGTGTGACTTGCAACAAAACCTGAGTCCAAAATATCTATAATACTTTAGGCCTCCGATTCTTAATCCCTAAATTCATTACTGTTAGACCTGGCATCCTTGGCGTGGGTCTCCCTTCCATTTTTTCATAATGCCTCCACTGTTGCCGATATGTTTTTGCTGGACTAGATGTTCATGGGCACTTTGCCGCTGCTAATCAGTGCCAAAGTGCAAGTGCTCCCTATCGTTAATTGATACATGTATTAGTGACTCCATGATTGGATGATTGGTTTACTTGTCAGTCCCTAGTACAGTGCACTCAGTGTGCCCAGGGCTTGTAAATCCAATGCCGCTGGTGGGCTTGCAGCACTGGTTGTGCCACCCACAGAAGCGGCTGGTAAATGTGTCTCAGGCCTGCCATCGCAGAGCCTGTGTGCAGCCTAGGGCTGCCATGTCGACTTGGTGAGTACACCCACTTACCAGTCCCTAAACCTTCCCTTTACTGCATGTTGGTCACCCCTAAAGTAGGCCCTAGGGCAGGGTGCATTGTAGGTATAAGGTAGGACATGCCCTGGTGTGTGTGGCATGTCCTAATAGTGAATTACAGCCATTTTCGTTTTTCACTATTGCAAGGCTACCTGCTCCCCATAGGCCAGAATGGGCAGACTGACTATTACACCTTATAGTCAGAACTGACCCAGGGAACATGGTAGAAAAACGAATTTAGTATGCCTGAACTCAGGATGATAAAATACATCTTTTAGTGAAGTTGGTTTTAACATTTCTGTGTTCGAAAATACCACTTTTAGAAAGTGGGTATTTTCTTGCCTAACTATCCAAGCCTGCCTCTGCTAGGTTGTGTATTCCTTGTCTGGAGATTGAGTGACAGGGGCTGGGGTGGCTACCGGAGACAGGGTGAGTCAGCGCAGGGCTGAATAGAAAGATCTGCAGCCAGAGTGGAGGGAGGAGTTGCACCTGGGTCTGAATAGGGCTGTGCCTGCCTTCCACAATGCTGGCTCCACCTCCTGCCGGGCGGCTGAGCACTCTGCCCCACATTCTGAAAGGAAAGAAGGAGTCAGAAAAACAAAGTGCTCCAGGACTGACCAGAACTGGTTTTGGACTAGGCAGAGGCCTCTCTGCCTCCAGAGAACAAAGAGAATCAGGGTATAAGAGGGGCACCCAGACCCCAGGAAAATTAGATCACTTTTGGGAACAAGAAGAAACCTTTACTGAGGAGCGGAACCAAGAAGAAACTGAGGAGAAACTATCCCTAAGCCTGAAGTGCTGCTTGGGGGATTGGCCTGCAGTGGTTTGCCTGACTGCCAAAGAGAGGAGAAAGGAACTTTTGCTTTGCTGTGACTTTCATCAACTTGTGAAGGATCTCCAAGGGCTTGGAAGAGAGCTTGCCCCCTGACCGAAGTCCCAGGACCATTGGACTTCACCCCTTTGTGAATTGCTGCTGGAAACTCTGTTTCAGTGGCTACAGAGGTAGGGAGCTGTGACCGACTCTCACGACCGACTCGGTGTCCTGCAAGCACCGCATCGAAGCACCGTCTCGCCCTGCAACGCACGGCCCTGGTCTCACCGACTCGTCAACGAGCCGCTGCCTGCACCGCATCGAGGGACAACGCGTCCTGTAACGCTCGCTACGCCGAATCGAACTGGTCCGACCGACACGGTCACTGCTGCTGAGTTCGAGTCCTGTGACCGCACCGGAGTTGGGCACCGCTCGCACGCTTTGCGACGCACCGCCCGACTCGCACCGCTGTCCGGACTGGATCGACGCCAGCTCCTGAATCCGGCTCCGTCGCCGCACCGCAACCTGCCAGCACCGCATCGAAGCACCGTCTCGCCCTGCAACGCACGGCCCTGGTCTCACCGACTCCGTCTCGACGACGTCAACGAGCCGCTGCCTGCACCGCATCGAGGGACAACGCGTCCTGCAACGCTTCCATTTTTGCATCGCGACCGCGACGAACAGCCATCCGGCTCGCACGCCCGTGCCTGCCGCTTCAAGTAAAAGGTACTGTGACCGAGTCTGTCTACGCTGTGTTGGCCCGTCTCGACGCGGTCAGCTGGATTTGTTAGACTCTGTTTGTTCTCGACATCGCCGTAGCCGGAGGAGGCTACCGACTCGCACAGAACCTTGAATTAAGCCTTTTGATCAGAACTAAGTATTCTTAACAGTATTGTGGATTATTTTTGTCGTTTATGGTCTTGTGATAAATCTATATAAAGTATACCTATTTTTATAAATATATAACCTGTGTGGTGTCCATTTGTAGTGTTGTCACTTGATTACTGTATGTGTTCACAAATGCTTTACACACTGCCTCTGAACTAAGCCTGTCTGCTCGTGCCAAGCTACCAAGAGGGTGAGCAGGGGTTATTTCGGGAGTGTACCTACTTTCCCTGACTAGACGCAAGGGTCCCTATTTGGACAAAGGTACATACCTCTGCTAACTAGAGACCCCCAAATCTAACATTGGTGGTCAGCGGTGAGGATTCTGGACTTGCATTTGTGACTCATGTACAGTGATTGGTGAACACTACTTAGTGAGTGCAGACCAAAACGCAACCACATACTTTAATAGCATTTTTTCTGGGATTTCCTATTTTTGCAAATGCCAAGTTCAGTCACTATGGAGAAACCAGCATCAGTAGCCTCTGTTGAATGTGATTGGGAAGAAGAGAGGCTAGAATGCTACACCCTTAAGCAGCTCAAGCAATTCTGCAAAAAGTTTAAAGTGTCCATGACCGGGATCTCCAGGAAGGAGGACCTCCAAAAGGCGCTGAGGGCCTGGGTCGAATCAAGGAGTGCCCCTGTGGAGGGGGCTGAGAATGCAGAAGGGCAGCTGGAGGGGCTATTGGGTCTAGGGGCTAGAAGACCACCTTCCCCAGTAGGTAGCAGTGTTTCTGCCAGAGGACTGTCTCCAGAGGAGTTGGAGGACAGGAAAGAGAGTAGGGTGCACGAAATGGAGCTGACCAAACTCAAGCTGAATAAGCAGTTAGAATTCGAAATGCAAACAAGGAAATTAGCCCTAGAGGAAAAGAAAATGCAGTTTGAACATGAGAAAGTTTTGAGGGAGTTGGAATTGAAGGCCAAGAGCTTAGAGATTACTCCCTCTGGTGGCAGTGTACCGCCTGTGCCTGTTGAAGCTAGGGTGTATATTCCCAAAGATGTGGTGAAGGAGTTTTTTAAAAATGACGACATAGGGCAGTGGTTCAAAGCCTATGAGGTAGCCATGTCTTCCCACCGGGTCCCTGAGAAGGATTGGGGAGCGGGGTTGTGGGGACGGTTCCTCAGTGAAGGGCGGGATACCTTGTTGGATTTGCCCTCTGAAGTCTATAATTCGTACAGCCACATGAAGGAGGCCTTAATGACTAGATATGGTTTGACCCCTGAGCTTTATAGGCAAAGGTTCAGGAACTGTAGTAAGATTGAAAGCAGTACCTGGGTTGAATATGTGACCTTCTTTTGCAGAGCCTTGGATGGTTGGGTAAAGGGTAGCAAAGCGACTGATTTTCAGGCGCTCTTTGATTTGGATTGCCTGGGAGCACTTGTCCGGTAATTGTTTTCCTGAGCTACGCCAGCACCTGATTGATAGTAAGCTGACTAACCCTAGGCAGCTTGTTGAGGAGGCGGACCGCTGGGTGAGTACCCGGGTCCACAAGGGTCACGTGGGAGACTCCGCCAAGGGTGGGCAGGGTCCCCAGCAGAAGAGTGGGGGACAAGGGTAAACAGAAGGAGTTCCATAAAGGGCCCCAAAGTAGACCCCAAGGGAACCAAGGGAAAGGTTCCCAGCCTCCCCTGAGAAGAAGCCAGTGGCCCTGACAGGCCCCCCTGTTCACCAGGGACCACTGGTATGTTACAAGTGTGGCGCCCTGGCCACAAGGCAAACGATCCTCGTTGCCCTTTGCATGGAAAACCAGCACCCACCAGTGCAGTCCCCCGGCAGTTGGCTAGTGTAGCCCTGGGGGAGGAGTTGGGTGCCCAAGGTGGGGGATCCCACAGTGTTTTCCCTTGTCTCATTAGGAGACTCTGAGATGGTCCCTAGGACCCCGCTGCCTGAGAACACTAAGAAATACAGGCAGTGGGTGACCATCAATGGCCATAGGGTGGAGGCTCTGAGAGACACAGGAGCCAGTGTGACAGCTGTCAAGTGTCACCTGGTGTCTAAAGAGCAGGTTATCCCTGATGCATTCTATCCGGTTGTTGCCGCTGACAACACAGAGAGTCACTGCAAGGTGGCTCAGGTTCCCTTTGAGTGGGGGTCTCGGGTACTCTTCAAGTAGCTGTGAGGCCAGCCATGCCTGTTGACTGTTTGTTAGGGAACGATTTGGAGAGCTCACCTTGGGCTAAGGTGGAGCGGAGTGCGCATTTAGAAATGTTGGGCTTGCCTGATTGGGCATGTGTGACCACCCGGTCAATGGCAGCTAAAGGTGTTCAAGAGGACCTGGAGCCTGAGAGGGAGGCCCAGGTGCCTGCCGGAGAGAGAGGAGGCAGGGGGCGCGGGAAACCGGCCCCCGAGGTTCCCACGGTCCAGGAGGAGGCAGACCCTGAGGGGGATGCCCTGGAGCCTACAGGGGAACAGGTAGCTGAACTGGGGGACCTACCTGAGCTGACCCATTGGCAGCAAGAAGGAGGACCCTCCAGGGAAGAGTTCTGCAAGGAGCAGAACACATGCCCTTCTCTCGTGGGTCTGAGGCAACAGGCCACAGACCAGGCAGCAGGTGATCAGTCTGGATCACATTGGGTTTACTGGGAGAATGGTCTCCTGTATTCAGAGCCTAAGGTTGCTGAGCCTGGGTCAGCCCGTGTGCTGGTGGTACCCCAGCGCTTCAGAGCCTTCCTACTGGGGTTGGCTCATGATGTACCGTTAGCGGGACATCTGGGGCAGGACAAGACCTTTGACAGGCTTGTTACCCATTTCTATTGGCTCCCAGATGCGCAGGAGTGCCGCCACTCACTGCAGGACATGCCAGACTTGCCAGGCAAGTGGAAAGAGTGGGAGGAAGCACAAGGCTCCTCTCCAGCCATTCCCTGTGGTCAGCACCCCTTTGAACGGGTGGGTATTGACATTGTGGGGCCACTGGACCCCAAGACAGCCATGGGCAACAGGTTTATCCTGGTCTTGGTGGACCATGCCACCCGGTACCCTGAAGCCATCCCTCTGAGGACAGTGACGGCCCCCGTGGTGGGACGGGCACTGATGGGAATTTTCTCACGTGTGGGATTCCCTCAAGAGGTGGTGTCTGACAGAGGTACCAACTTCGTGTCCAAGTACATGAAGTCCCTGTGGCAGGAGTGCGGTGTAACTTACAAGTTCACCACTCCTTACCACCCTCAAGGAAATGGTCTGGCTGAGAGATTCAACCGGACCCTCAAGGGCATGATTATGGGTCTGGAAGAACCCATGAGGCGTAAATGGGACGTCCTCTTACCATGCCTGTTGTTTGCATACCGGGAGGTGCCACAGAAGTCTCTAGGGTTCAGTCCCTTTGAGCTCCTCTATGGACACCCGGTGCGAGGACCTCTGAGTTTGGTCAAGGAAGGCTGGGAGCAATCTCCCCGGAAACCTCCCCAGGATGTATACAGTTACATGCTGGCCTTCAGGAACCAGACTAGGCGTTTCAGAGAGCTTGCTGAGGCAAATCTGGAAGCCAGCCAGGAGGAGATGAAGCGGTGGTACGACCAGAATGCCACTCTGGTAGAGCTTCAGCCTGGTCAGAAAGTGTGGGTCATGGCCCCTGTGGAGCCCTGTGCGCTCCAGGACAGGTGGACCGGCCCTTTTACGGTGGTGGAGCGCAAGAGTCCAGTTACCTATTTGGTGGACTTGCAGTCTCCCAGGAACCCCTTGCGGGTCCTGCATGTGAACCGCTCTGAAGCCCCACTTGGAGAGGTCCCAAGTGGGCATGCTCTTAGCTACAGATGATGGAATGGAGGAGGAGACCGAGCCTCTTCCTGACCTCCTGTCAGCCCGAGAGCAAGATGGATCAGTGGAGGGAGTAAACCTCTCTACCTCCCTGACACCTGAGCAGCAGGGTGACTGTCGCCAACTGTTGGGACAGTTCCCTGACCTGTTCTCCCTGGTTCCCAGTGTCACTCATTGGTGCGTCCATGATGTGGACACTGGGGACAGTCTTCCTGTGAAGCACAAGGCTTACAGGGTGACTGACAGGGTCAGAGCCTGCATCAAGGAGGAGGTCTCCAAGATGTTTGCGCTAGGGGTGATTGAGTCCTCTAACAGCCCTTGGGCCAGCCCCGTGGTCTTGGTTCCAAAAGCTGCCGCGCCTGGTGCCACACCAGAACTCCGGTTCTGTGTGGACTACAGGGGACTCAATTCCGTCACCAGGACTGACGCCCACCCCATCCCCAGAGCTGATGAGCTCATAGATCGGTTAGGGGCTGCGCGGTACCTCAGCACGTTTGACTTAACGTCTGGGTACTGGCAGATCGCCTTGACTGATGGGGCAAAGAGAGGTCAGCATTCTCCACACCAGATGGGCACTACCAGTTCCGGGTGATGCCCTTTGGGATGAAGAATGCCCCTGCCACCTTTCAGAGGTTGGTCAACCAGGTGTTGGTTGGACTGGAGGATTTCAGTGCCGCCTACCTGGATGACATCGCAGTGTTCAGTGCCAGTTGGGAAGAACATCTGCGCCACCTCTGGGAAGTGTTGATGGCGCTGCGGAGAGCAGGCCTCACAATCAAGGCGAGTAAGTGCCAGATTGGGCAGGGTTCTGTGGTGTACTTGGGACACCAGGTTGGGAGCGGCCAGGTGGCGCCCTCCAACCGAAAATTGATACCATTCTGGCTTGGGAGCCCCCAAGACCCAGACAGAGGTGAGAGCCTTCCTAGGACTCACCGGGTATTACCGGAGATTCGTCAAGGGGTATGGCAGCATTGTTGCCCCCTTGACCGAGCTGACTTCCAAGAAGCAGCCCAGGAAAGTGATTTGGACTGACGCCTGTCAAAAAGCTTTTGACACCTTGAAGACTGCCATGTGCACGGCGCCTGTGCTCCAGGCACCCAACTTCTCCAATGAGTTCATTGTTCAGACCGACGCTTCAGAGCATGGTGTAGGGGCTGTTCTATCACAGATCAATGAGGAGGGCCTAGACCAACCTGTAGCCTTCATCAGTAGGAGGTTACTTCCCGGGAACAGAGATGGAGTGCTATTGAGCGTGAGGCATTTGCTGTGGTCTGGGCACTGAAGAAGCTGAGACCATACCTGTTTGGGACTCACTTCCGGGTTCAGACAGACCACAGGCCCCTCAGATGGTTGATGCAGATGAGGGGTGAGAATCCAAAGCTGTTGAGGTGGTCCATTTCCTACAGGGGATGGACTTTACGGTGGAACACCGCCCTGGTACAGAACACGCCAATGCTGATGGACTGTCCAGATTTTTCCGCTTTAGCGATGAGAACTCCCTAGGGGTAGGATAGTTCTCCCCACATTTCAGCTGGAGGGGACACGTGTTAGACCTGGCATCCTTGGCGTGGGTCTCCCTTCCATTTTTTCATAATGCCTCCACTGTTGCCGATATGTTTTTGCTGGACTAGATGTTCATGGGCACTTTGCCGCTGCTAATCAGTGCCAAAGTGCAAGTGCTCCCTATCGTTAATTGATACATGTATTAGTGACTCCATGATTGGATGATTGGTTTACTTGTCAGTCCCTAGTACAGTGCACTCAGTGTGCCCAGGGCTTGTAAATCCAATGCCGCTGGTGGGCTTGCAGCACTGGTTGTGCCACCCACAGAAGCGGCTGGTAAAATGTGTCTCAGGCCTGCCATCGCAGAGCCTGTGTGCAGCCTAGGGCTGCCATGTCGACTTGGTGAGTACACCCACTTACCAGTCCCTAAACCTTCCCTTTACTGCATGTTGGTCACCCCTAAAGTAGGCCCTAGGGCAGGGTGCATTGTAGGTATAAGGTAGGACATGCCCTGGTGTGTGTGGCATGTCCTAATAGTGAATTACAGCCATTTTCGTTTTTCACTATTGCAAGGCTACCTGCTCCCCATAGGCCAGAATGGGCAGACTGACTATTACACCTTATAGTCAGAACTGACCCAGGGAACATGGTAGAAAAACGAATTTAGTATGCCTGAACTCAGGATGATAAAATACATCTTTTAGTGAAGTTGGTTTTAACATTCTGTGTTCGAAAATACCACTTTTAGAAAGTGGGTATTTTCTTGCCTAACTATCCAAGCCTGCCTCTGCTAGGTTGTGTATTCCTTGTCTGGAGATTGAGTGACAGGGGCTGGGGGTGGCTACCGGAGACAGGGTGAGTCAGCGCAGGGCTGAATAGAAAGATCTGCAGCCAGAGTGGAGGGAGGAGTTGCACCTGGGTCTGAATAGGGCTGTGCCTGCCTTCCACAATGCTGGCTCCACCTCCTGCCGGGCGGCTGAGCACTCTGCCCCACATTCTGAAAGGAAAGAAGGAGTCAGAAAAACAAAGTGCTCCAGGACTGACCAGAACTGGTTTTGGACTAGGCAGAGGCCTCTCTGCCTCCAGAGAACAAAGAGAATCAGGGTATAAGAGGGGCACCCAGACCCCAGGAAAATTAGATCACTTTTGGGAACAAGAAGAAACCTTTACTGAGGAGCGGAACCAAGAAGAAACTGAGGAGAAACTATCCCTAAGCCTGAAGTGCTGCTTGGGGGATTGGCCTGCAGTGGTTTGCCTGACTGCCAAAGAGAGGAGAAAGGAACTTTTGCTTTGCTGTGACTTTCATCAACTTGTGAAGGATCTCCAAGGGCTTGGAAGAGAGCTTGCCCCCTGACCGAAGTCCCAGGACCATTGGACTTCACCCCTTTGTGAATTGCTGCTGGAAACTCTGTTTCAGTGGCTACAGAGGTAGGGAGCTGTGACCGACTCTCACGACCGACTCGGTGTCCTGCAAGCACCGCATCGAAGCACCGTCTCGCCCTGCAACGCACGGCCCTGGTCTCACCGACTCGTCAACGAGCCGCTGCCTGCACCGCATCGAGGGACAACGCGTCCTGCAACGCTCGCTACGCCGAATCGAACTGGTCCGACCGACACGGTCACTGCTGCTGAGTTCGAGTCCTGTGACCGCACCGGAGTTGGGCACCGCCGCACGCTTTGCGACGCACCGCCCGACTCGCACCGCTGTCCGGACTGGATCGACGCCAGCTCCTGAATCCGGCTCCGTCGCCGCACCGCAACCTGCCAGCACCGCATCGAAGCACCGTCTCGCCCTGCAACGCACGGCCCTGGTCTCACCGACTCCGCCTCGACGACGCCAACGAGCCGCTGCCTGCACCGCATCGAGGGACAACGCGTCCTGCAACGCTTCCATTTTTGCATCGCGACCGCGACGAACAGCCATCCGGCTCGCACGCCCGTGCCTGCCGCTTCAAGTAAAAGGTACTGTGACCGAGTCTGTCTACGCTGTGTTGGCCCGCTCTCGACGCGGTCAGCTGGATTTGTTAGACTCTGTTTGTTCTCGACATCGCCGTAGCCGGAGGAGGCTACCGACTCGCACAGAACCTTGAATTAAGCCTTTTGATCAGAACTAAGTATTCTTAACAGTATTGTGGATTATTTTTGTCGTTTATGGTCTTGTGATAAATCTATATAAAGTATACCTATTTTTATAAATATATAACCTGTGTGGTGTCCATTTGTAGTGTTGTCACTTGATTACTGTATGTGTTCACAAATGCTTTACACACTGCCTCTGAACTAAGCCTGTCTGCTCGTGCCAAGCTACCAAGAGGGTGAGCAGGGGTTATTTCGGGAGTGTACCTACTTTCCCTGACTAGACGCAAGGGTCCCTATTTGGACAAAGGTACATACCTCTGCCAACTAGAGACCCCCAAATCTAACAATTACATTGAAGTTTCTTTTTCAAATGTGTATGTTTGGAACCTCCTATCAAAACCTTACTATGAGGAAGGCTCACTTGCTGAAATTCAGATTTGGTATTACATCTGACTTTTAGCAGTGTCAGTTGAGGATGTGGGTGGAGTCAATAGAGTAAGCGGTTGGAGCCAGAGGAGGAAGTGGGTGGAGCTGGGAAAAAGTAGGTGTGGCCTCCGACAAACATTTGAGCACCTGCACTTCATATTTTACAAATTAAGCACTGCTCAGGGGGTATAGTTTGTGATGATGTAGAGTCATCCATGTCTGTAGCTTTATTACAGTATTGGCAAGTGCGGTTATGCTTTCCATGGATGATACTTTCATCGACAACCGTGTGTTATCAGGATGTAAGTGAAAATATGTGCCTGTTTTAGTGAGCAGAGTGCGTAAAGGTTCAATATGAAGGTTGAAGATCTTTGGATAAAAGATATACATTTTTGAATTGCTTTAAAGTTAAGGTGTGGGTTTCTAGAGAGTGCTTTTGTCACTTTTATTTGCTGTAAGCAGTTGCCAAGATATTATTCAAACCGCTTTAGAAATGTTCCACATATCCTTATCCATTTTTCCAAGAGCTTTAACAGGGAGACATGGTTGACAGTGGTAAATACTGCTGACTTGCCAAAGAATACATTGTCTCATATAAATAGCGCATCATCTAATATTTGTAGCCTATGTGATACTGTGCTGCAGCTGATTCTAAAACATGTCAAAAAAATGTGTCTAAGGTGTTTTCGTCTATGATGTTTTACTTCTGCTTTGCAACAAATCTTTCCAGACGTTTTGCCATGGAGAAGAGCATTGTGAGGGGACAGAAATTGTTAAGGTCTTCTAGGGCTGTCAGTTGTTTTGAGAAGAAGGTTAACCTGCCCAATTTTAACACAGACAGGGACTATGCTTTGAGTCATAGAAGAGTTTATCACTTTTTTCAGACAGACAGTGAGGGAGAGACCTATGTCTATCACTATATTTGCTAGCACAGGGTTTGCAAAGTGATATTTTGCTTTAAGGCCAGCAATTGCAATCATCAAGCGCATTTGATTTATTACCTTGAAGGATGATCATGCTTTTAAAGATTTGCAAGTTAAGATTTCATGTAGTAAATCTGTAATGTTTTATGGCAAATAGGCGCTTGATGTTTTATATTTTATTGTCAAAGTATTTGGAGACTTTCTCACAGTTGTATTTGGAGTTGTAAAAGTCTTGTGCACCTGGTGGATTAGTCAATTGTTTGAGCATATCAAAGAGATTTCTGGTGAGTTTTTAGATTTAGGATGAATACAGGTTCCAGGAAGGCTGCCTTGACCACAAAAATGTGTTTCTTGAACTCTTTGATTTTGAGGCGCACTTTATAAATTCTGCTTTATGGGGGTTTTATGCCTTGCTCATTTTATCGTGCTAAGGATTTTTGATAAGTTCTTTTAACAAACATTTTGTAGGCTAACAGATCTTGTGTTGTTTTAGTTTTAATGGGCAAGTTCATATGCCACCTCAATCATGACAATGTTTCAAGAAAAATTTATTTTCTAATACTGGCATGTTAGCAGATTTAAATACTCTGGCCCAGACCATTATTTGTGTGTTTGACCTCAGGTTGATGTTTTGGTGCTTAAGAGAAAGAGAATGATTAAGAGGTGATCTGACCACTTCACTAGTTAGGGAAATTCAATCTCACCAATGCCTTTTTAGAGATTACAAGGTTAGGTGTTCAACCCTTCACATATAAGGTGGTGTTTAAGAAGATTTCTCTAGATTTTTGTCAAGCAGAAAGAGTAACAATTGTGACGTGGTTAAAACATTATCACCCCAATGAATCTACCCAGAAAGATATTGTTCAAGTAGGACTTGTTCTTTTCCACTATGCACTCTATGAGTTGTTCCACAAAAATGAAATTATATCCTGGTGGGTGATAACTGGTTTGGAATACCGTGGGTTTTGATTCTGATGTTTTTACTTTGACTGACAGACCCTGGAAGATACAAGGTTGATCAGTGTTCAAGATTTTACAAATGTTGGATCTCCTGTCAATGATTGAAGTGCTACTGCCTCGTTTTCTCTCCTAGTCCAGGTGGGAGATCTCTTAGCCCGATAAATGGAAGAGGGAATGGGGGGTGGATTTCAGCAGGTTTTGGAGTTTTTTAACCACATTTCAAATGGCATGGTGTACTGTTCTATTGAATCATATACACAATTTCAAGGCTATGAATAGCAGCAGACCTGCACTTGTATTAGTATAAATCTGTGCAAGGATGTATATTGTGGTAAGTGTGATTGAATTGATCGGACTTTAATGAGGTTGTTTGAATTCATGGCGTTATTGTTTGGGATCTCTGAATAGCCCTTGGTCAGGTTTGGGCATTCTTCAGCATTGTATGAAAGGACCAGTTTTTCGATTGCATATTTGGGTACCGCTTGAGATGATCTTTTTAGGCATGGCTTATTGTTACTAAGGGTGGTGAACATGGAATATGAACTTAAGGAACAAGGTGAGTGACAGAGATGTAGGAGAGATTTGACACTGTGTGCAAGTGTAGAGATTGCATTTTTCCTAATGTGAGAATAAACCTTTGCTGTGGCTATGGAGCAGAGAGGCTCAATTATTACCCTAGGTAGAGCAGAAACAAACCCTCAATACTGTCTCCATTGAAGGGAGACCCAACAATCTCACGTTTCCTGTTTCTCTAAATTGGTGCCTCAATATGTAAGTGCATCAGTACTTCAAGTGATTTTTTACTGTTTTCCCTATTAGTGTAGTGGAAACTAAGGGGTCAATTAGGATGGCGGTTCTAGGCACCTCCGCGGTGCTGGCGGTGGTGGAAAACGTCCATTTACTTACTCATGCGGCAGTCCTTGCGTCTGCCATATTACAATGGGCAAAGATAGCGCATTTCCCGTCCGTCACTGTGTTTCCGGATCCGCCAGAATTTTCGTTCCGCAACGGTGGCGGAGGGAGCCAATAGAGAAAGACAGCCGTGCGGAATGATGTGACGACCGCCGGACAAATCAGGATGCCTCAAACAGCCCATCAGAATGCAGCGGAGAAACCAGCCACCCGGAGACAGCGGAAGCACAACTGCAGAGATACAAACTACAATCCGAGGCACCTCCACACGTTCGTGGCCGCCATGGATCCAGCTCTACAAGACCTTCGGCTGCTGTAGCTCATCCATTACCAGCAGATAAGACGCTGTCACGGTCAACACCGCAGGTAAGTCAACAACACATCCCCACATACAAACACAACTGTTGTGCTGAAATACGTGTCCTGTCTACATCAGACACCCTGGTGGAGACAGGAACATACCCCCCAGTGTAAGTACACATGTCCTGCACAAATTGACACCTCTGAATCGGGGTCACCCATCACCATAGAAATCACTGCAACTAGCCCAGTCATGCCGGTCATGTCACCGCAGCGGTGAAGCCACGGGAAAACCTGCCCACAATGTAGTAGGAGTCCAGGACATTGTCCCAGACAAGCAAGACCAACATCACAACATCCACACCACATGTAACATAAAAGAAGCACCACTCAGCACAACACATCTGCAGCAAGAAGTCATGTGCAGGGACCCTGTCTACACTGACATCTCATTAAGATCACCAGCAACTGAATAGGAACATGAGTGTGGGGTAAGGCAAGAGTCCCTCAAAAATGACTATAGTCATCATTGCACACAAATAAGGGTCAGTCCACATACAATGTGGAACAGAGGAGGGCAGACCAAGTAGGGTGTGTATGTGTACTTCACAGATGGCCAACAAGGTTTTGGAATGAGTCAGTGAGCCCAGGTAGATGACACAGCACATTACACACCACTGCCACAAAATCACACATCAGCACAGGCCCCAAGCAGACATTGATAGGCCCATCACATACAATGGCAGACCATATCACACAATGACAGCCCATACCATGCAACACAGAACAACATTTCTGACTCAAACAGAAAACTCAAAGTAAGCACCACTGTGCATTTCACTCACAAGTGCACTGCTGAAATTAATGATACCATGTGAGTATGTCCAGTACATCAACAACACTGACTACACTCCCAACTCACAGAACACCCACACACCATCACTCCACCTCAACAAAGGGAGCACCAACTACTACGTAGTGAATGAATGCCAGAGTGTCAGGAAGTGTCCATCTTGACAGCAGGAAACTCTGACCTGGCACTCAGGACAACCCTCATCCTCACACCTGCCTTCCACTCATGTCAATCAAAGTGAGTAATTGAAGAAATGAAGAGTCACTGTGCAGATTAACAACCATGGAACTGTGCACACTGCATTTCAAGGCCCTCAGACAGCTCACACCCTGAAATGTAGCCTCATAGACATATCATAAGTCAGCAGCAATGTATGACAATAAATAGGCTAGCCTAAAGTGGAGTGCCCAGTGCAGGAAACATGGAGAAACCCACATAGCATGTGTACATGACATGCAAGAGGAGCAACATATCACACAACACCTAGGCCAACAAATCAGACATGGGTGGCACAGTGATTGAAATTGAACTAAAGTAACATCTGTGCAATATCCCTGTCATACAGCAATGCAAGCTATGCATTGGCCCAGGAATGTTAGGAACTGTTATAAGCCATACAGTGAACAGCCCCATATCTGTGACAACTCTTTTGACATGTGTATGCCACCAGCACAACACTCATGGCTCATTGTCACACTCCCTGACTGTCAAACCCAAGTATGACCTTCACACATACCCCTCATCTACCCATCTCACACCTTCACTACTCAACCCCTGTGGGAAACACAGATAAAGGTGCAAATAAGGTCCTGTGAGTTTCCTGACAACCAATCACACACCCTGGTGTGTATCTAGAAATGTCAGAATCCCACTCAGGGATGTCTGAACCAATGCTGATCCAAATCCAATTGCCAAACACATGTCTCACAAACAACATCCAAAGAAGCCCAACAAGCTCAGCCATGTGCAGGCAAACAGTGGTTAGGCAATGTGACCCTAGACAGCACAGTAATACACAACATTTTCACTCTGGCCAACTGCACAGACACCATCCCCCAACCCAATCAGAAAATGCATTATCAAATGCCAATGATGAACACTAACTGTGATCAATGCAACAAATCTGCTAACACAGACATACACACTATACCAGTTACCAAGTGAGCATGCTGTTCATGTGTAGCACAAGCATGCACATGCACACTCCTGACAAGTGACAGGTCAAACATAGGAGGACATAGCACTATTGTGCACTCAAAACAAGCTCATTAACAAGACTCCACATTGCTGCATGTGACATTCACACAAGAAATGCACACTGCACATTCAACACACATCCAAATGTATTACAATGCAAAAACTCCTCACACACAATGCTATGCAAATATAACATTACACACACATGGACCTCTCAGTAGAAAGAGCCAACACATGCCAAAGACTGCATCCATCAACAACAAAAGCACAACATATGCACATACAAAATCATCACATAGCAAACTCAGCTGGACATCAGGGGGACCCACACCTGACAAGGACAAGGCAACATAAACTGACAGCAGTGCATGCACAGTAAGCAGTGTGTGAACACCAACAAAACCAGTATCACAAATGTCTGAGTGCTCCACCATGAACTTCCACACCACAAAGCATCACAGGCCACAGATCACATCACACTCAGGAAGGATAGCAGTACCTCAGCAAACAGACATACACTTTAGCTATCACCTACTGCTGCACAACTCAGGAAAACACAGATGCATCCAACATGACTAGAGGACTGTGCTGGTAAAACATATACACTGTACATGAGCAACCATGACTGCAATCAAGTATAAGAAAGCACCACATAACAAATGGTGAAACTGTCCTGAGTGGCACATTGGTCCTGGACACAGATCATCCTCCCACAGTACAGTGTCACACTATGAAGTGGTGGGGAGGGTCCTACACTGGCAAGGCATGGGGTGGAAGATATTAGACTGAAGTGGTGTGTCCTTTACCATTGGACAGGTGAGGAGTGTACAGTGTAAAAACACATAGAGGAGTAACTCACAATGTGTAGGCATCATGCCCCTATAGGGGATGGTATGACTCTTCATAGCACATACTTGTGCCAAAAATGTGTCAAGTGACAGCAATGTATGAGAAAAGCCACATATAATGTCAGTTTGCCGGAGCAGGTCAGCACAGTGAGCACAAACGTAAACAAGAGCCATGGCAGATCAACAAAACACAACAGAGACATTGCAGTGACACACTCTGCATACTCACAACTGACACCGACAACACATAGCTGTACCCCAGGATTGCAAGGTCACACTGACACACTGCAGTGCTCAACAAACAACTCCTACATGTGCCCACAATCTAAAGCGCATGGCTGAGAATGTAAACAAACAGGCACTCATTACCTGGATCATACATGTGTGTAGGTGTCATGTTCAGGGGCACATACACATCAACACTTCTGACAATGACAGGCCAATCACACTGTATGACTACTCAAGTGCACACATACTAATGTACCCATGTGACTATGAACCCAGGCCTACACAAGATGACTTCACATCTACACTGCTGTTCACACATCAAGAGAGATCCCACAGATATGACGGACCCTGTCCACCACGCAAGATATCCTGTGGCTAGAATTCACTTCTGTTGGGGTACAGCATCCGAATATGACATGTGTACAAAATTGGAGACCTGACAATAGAATGATTAGGATAAGAGAACATCATCACAGACACCCATCATTGCACCCTCCAGCCTCTGAGTCAAGAAGCACAAAAGTGCCTGTAACCTCTGACAACCTCTGCAAAAGAAAATCAAGTCATTGCCAATGTGAATGTGGCATACAGAACATGTGTCACATTAACATATACACATACATTGCACTTTTTCATTAGCAAGGGCAGCGACAAAGCACACAGCATGAGTAACAGTCTTTATTACATAATCTCTGGATAGGCATCCAAAGTGCAAAACATCAAGGCCATTGGCCAGTCCAAATTTCCAGTCTGCACATGTGGGCATGAGAACTTGCACATGAAATGGGTAACACAGTCCACCGCCATGGGAATCACCACAGGTCAGGGGCTTAAAATGGGCAGTCCAGGCACCGCTGTGGGAGAAATGGTGTGGGGAGGGGGACTTTGCTTCAACTTTGGCTTGAAGTTGAACTGGGAGGGGGCTGATTGTCGGGGCCAGTTGGAGGACTGGACCTGGGAGGGAGAGAACTGGCTGAGGTAGAGGGATCCGTGGATGTGGGAGCCTGAGGGCTGCTTGGTGGCACGTGGAGGTGGTGACATGCTGTGTGGAGGCTCAGTGGCTGAGGGGGAATGTTGAGGACTGGGTCTCTACTGTTTGGGGATCCGATATCCCACAAGTGTCTTGGCCGGAGTGGGAAGTGAGGTGAACACAACAGCCTCACTCTTCCCCAAAGGTAGAGCAGGTGCAGGTGGTTCCCCCGTGGGGATTTGCTGGACCTGATGGTACGCTGGGTGTGGCCTTGCCTTTTTCCCTTCATCCCCTGTTTCTGACGTAAAGCCCCCACTTTGCTCTCTTGTCATTGCTTCACAGGGGTGTGGGTGGGAGTTGAAGTTTTGGGTGAATCTGCCTTCGTAATGTCTTTTGACTTAGTTGTGGCAGGCACCAGGTTCACAGCAGACAGGGCAAGTGTTTGTGTGTCTTTGGGATCAGGTGTGGTGATGGGAGTGCCCTTGGATGGTGATGATTTTGAGGCAGGTAATGTGGATGCATGCTTCCTTGCCCTTTGTCCCTGAGTGTCCTGTGATGGGCTTTTTGTTTTGTGGTCATGTGTGCTTGTTTTGTCTTGTGGTAATGGTGTATGGTGTCCGGTACGCTTAAACTGCTGCTGCTGTGTGCTGCGTGTGAATGACTAGGTGCCTGAGGTCTCAGGCATGTCTGTACTCTCGTCAGGTGGGGCCACTGGCAGGGTGGTCGCTGAAGGGACAGGAGCTGGACTGGGAGCTTCAGACTGCTGAATGGCTGCCGTCACTGTGGAGGACAAAGACTGGACAGTTCTGTGTAGGCCACCCATGTCCGAATTAATACCCTCCATGAACGCAACAACCTGGGACAACTTGTTGCCATGATCCTGGAGGGCATTCAGGAGAGCAGTCTGACCCACACACAGCTGGCGCTAAATTTCTACGGCCTCCACACTGAGGGCAGCAGGGGAGACGGGCTGGGGCAGCTGTGCCTGGGGGAAGGAGACTCTAACCTTCTTAGAGCTGCGGGCACGGAGAGCACTTGGGGAAGCATCCAAGAGTGTGGGCACTGGACGATGTGTGGCGGAAGAAGAGGCCGATCTGGAACTTCCGCTGCCCCCCAACATCGAGGAGTCACCACTGGACTGGGAGGATGTGGAGGTTGGTGTTTCCGGCCGTGAATCCTCCAGGGCACTCCTGTCCCCCTCCGAGGTGCTGGTCCCCTCAGTGTCACTGAACTCCTGTGTTCAAGTCATGCCAGTAGCTTCCCCAACGCTGTCGGGCCCCCGCCCTTCCGTGCCCTCTGTAGATGCTGCAAGAGACAGAGACATAGGTTCAATATAGTGCCATACTCACAAACATCAAATGCAATCAAAAATACAAACTGGAAAATGAATCTACCATGTTTAACTAGTCCATGTACTTTCTGCATATGCCACATTTATGCAATTATCAGATGATGCATGGAAACATGCATAGTTGACAGTCATGCTCCATGTTGCATTGACACAGCCAAATACCTGGCCCTGTGCCTCCCTGTAAACACACATAAAACTTTCTGTATGCACACCTACGTGCCTGTAGGTAAGATAGCAAATACATCAAAACATGTTGTCTCAGTCACATATGGAGTTTTTTCATGGAACACCACAGATACAAAGTCAACTATGTCCTTTTGCAAGGGCAACCAGCTCCTGACATCCACCATGTAGGGCCTTGAAGTACAACTACAGTTGTACATTGGTGGCAGCTGTGTAGATGTTACAAGTTATTTGTTGTGCACAGCACACATCTAGGAATGCACACTAACATGATGCTCACTGCTGTTCACTGCCAGTCGATGTCTCTGACACTCACACTGCAGCATATGTCACAAGGCCACATCTTATTTGTTAAATAAGTGAGAATGCGCACCATTTAACAATGCAGTCACAAACAAAATGCACAATAGCATGAGAAGGGGAAAGTAATGCAAGGCATCCATATGTTGTGACATGTCACATACCAACATGTCCACAAGTCCCTGACAGGCCTTCATTGATCTAAGGCAGCATTGTGTCTTCTGTTGATGATGAAGTAGGTGGACTCCATTAGGACAGCTAATGTGTGACAATCCCTAGGGTCTGGCATATGACATCCCTGCGTTGTGCTGACTGATGACATTGAGGACACATCAATGTGCGAAAAATTCACACACTGATTACAAGCATTAGCCACAACTTCACCATGCACTGATGCACCAGGGCATCCCTCCCCAATGCACACATACTGAGGACTGACAATCTGAGTAACCTTTGCCCATTATCATCCTTAAAAATACTGTACAACACATCAGTCACATCAGAATTTGACACACCCACTGATCACATCCAACCATGTTAAGCCATAGTGCCAAAACAATCTTGCAATAGCCAGCTTCTGCTACATTGCAGTTAAGTCACAGAGGGTAACCATCCCAGTCATGTTGCCATGTGCACAAATGGCACAGGTAATTTAGCCAATGCATCACTGCAATCATCACATCTACCCCATCAGCACCTGTGTGCACTTGCTGTCACTATGGCAGGTAATTACATCATGTCATGCCATGCTGCTGATATTGGGCTAGTATACTTCACAATGGTGCTGCTCTGTGACCCTTAACAACTCACTGCTCCCTGAGTCCACATCTGTGCATGCCTGTAGCCACTGGCACATCATCACAACAGCACACTATTGAGCTAGCCACACAGCGCACACAAGCCTGACAAGTGTACTGGGCTACCCACTTCACACAATGGATTATCCTGTGTAGGAAGGTCTCAGTTCAGACAACATTTATACAATGTGAGATGAAAAAATGCCAAGCTAATTTTATGTGACAAGGGTCATGGATTTTAACACATGATAAACAAAATGTTGTACGAATGCAGAACAGCTGCACTCAACAGTGAGGCCACTTAGAAGCCATTGCATCACACTAGAGACATCACAGAGGTCCGCACAGGCTCAGGGCTGGGATTCGTGCAGTCACTCATACGCAAAGTCACACTTTGCACAATACTCACCCTCAACTTGCTGCTGATGGGCCCTCAAGCGTCCATCCAGCTCTGTCTGGGTCACTGCCAAGATGCGGGCCATTAGTGGTGTCATGCTGCGGCGTGCCAACCTGCCACTTCGAGGGAGCACCCCCAGCTTCATCTCAGCGACGTTTTTGCTCAGGCGGCAGATGTCATCCCACCTCTTGTGGCAGTGCGTATGACGTCGGTTGGAGACACCCAGAGACCGCACCTTGCGTGCAATGGCCCTCCATATGGCCTTAAGCTGATGGACCTTAAGCTGCAGGCATGGGAGACAAGAAGAGGAGGTTTCCGTGACACTGTGTTGTGTACCACTGTGTGACAGTACAGGAGCATGAAAATACATAGCACACTAGCACATCAATGGAGAGCAGAGCCCATACAGCATGTCACATAGTACACTTGGAGCAAACAATATCATTGCAATGGTTACATATATGATGATGGACACACTACATGCCCATCCCATACACATGTAGAGTGCCAGCACAGAAACTAATGTAAAAATTGCCCTCAGCTGTGATGCACTATGTGAGTGAGCATGACATGCAATACACTGGAAATGATGTGTAGAGGTCAGACTCACTGTGTCCTACACTACACGCCCCTTAATGTCCCTGACCATTGCCTAGCTACATGTGTCATGGTGGTCACATTGAGGGCCCTGATCTTACAATGTCACACTCTTCTCACAAGGTGGAGTCCTGTCTTGTGCAACCCTCAGGCCTATGATGGCTCATTGAGAAATAGGGTTGTGGACAACACATATGTTTCACTCAGTCCTTTTGCTGATGGGTCCTTGTAACATTGGGCAGTTTCTGTGCAGGCCAGAGGGCCTCACACTGAGGATAAACGTGGCCCATCACAGAAATCACATGCATGTACAATATGTTATGTTATGCGGTTTTATAAAGCACTCAGCTGCCCCAGCAAAGGGGCGTCCCGGCGCTGATGGCAGAAAACTGCACAGCCTCTAACAGAAAAAAGGCATACAACGGAGGAAAGAGGAACGTTTTGATTGCTTTACGGAATGCCAAATAATTCTTAAGGCTGCGAATAGAAATAGGGAGCGCGTTCCAGAGTTTTGGCGCCAGAGCACGGAAGGAACGCCCCCCGGCACGGACCCTCCTCACCCGAGGGATAGCTGCCAAATGCTGCCCCATCGACCGAAGTTGGCGGGGGGGGTGTAAGGTGCAAGCAGATTGGCCAGAATACCTGGGGATGAAGAGTTCAAGATTTTAAATGAAATACAGAGGGACTTGGACTCTATACGTTTGGCCACACGCAGCCAGTGAAGCCGACGAATAGCACTAGATGCAGAGCATGTCCTGGGTAGGCCAAGGAGAGTTCTGGCCACAGCATTCTGGACCCTTTGCAGTCTGACGATTTCAGACTTGTTAGACCCCAGATAAAGTGAGCTGGCATAGTCTAGTCTCGACAGAATCGAAGCCTGAACAATACCCTGCCTAATGGGGGGGGTCAATAAACCCCAACAACGATTTGAGCCCCCGCAGTGTACCAAAACAGGTCCCCGCCACCTTCTTGGTTTGGATCTGAAAGCTAAGGGCGGAGTCGACCCAGACACCCACATTTTTTACCACCTGTTTGGGGGCAGGTGCATGTCCCAGAGTGGCAGGCCACCAGTGCTTGCTCCACAGCTCAGAGTCTTTCCCTACCAGCAGTACTTCGGACTTGCTGGCGTTGAGCTGGAGACAGTTGGCAGTCATCCACTCCGCGACGGCCTCAAGATCACTCCGAAACTTGCAAGCATCCCGAGTGGAGTCGTCAGAGAGTGTGACTACCAATTGTGTATCATCCGCGTATGATACTGCCGTGAGCCCTCTGCTCTTAGCCACCATAGCTAGCGGTTGAACATACAAGTTGAAGAGGGTAGGGCTCAAGGCTGAGCCCAGCGGCACCCCCTGTTTGGTAGTATGGACTCTAGAAACGAAAGGGGGGCTGCTACCTGGAAGGTCCTCTCTAAAAGAAAAGAGGCAAACTAGTCCAGGGCCGAGTTGTGTCTATCACTCTTGGGGGTAATGCTCTGCTGTGGGACAAGGGTGCCTGGTGGGAGTTGTAGTGCTGGCTGCCTATCCACATACCCCCCTCCCTGTTGAGATGGCTACCTACCTGTAAGTTTGTGGAGAGCAATGAAATGGCTGCCACAGGGTTCATGGTGGGGGGGAGTGCTCCATCTTGCTCAGGGGTGAGACAAGAGAGCATGAGAAGGCTACCTACCTGTAAGTTTGAGGAGAGCAATGAAATGGCTGCCACATGGTTCTGGGTGGGGGAGTGTTCCATCCTGCTCAGCTGTGGGACAAGAGTGCCTGGTGGGAGTTGTAGTGCTGGCTTCCTACCCACAAACCCCCCTCCCTGTTAAGATGGCTACCTACCTGTAAGGTGGAGGAGAGCAATGAAATGGCTGCCACATGGTCCTGGGTGGGGGGAGTGTTCCATCCTGCTCAGCTGTGGGACAAGGGTGCCTGGTGGGAGTTGTAGTGCTGGCTGCCTGTACACATGCCCCCATGGAAATATTGCTAGCTACCTTTGAGGTGATTCAGAGGAAGGAAATGTTAGATATGTGAGACATGTGTTGGGAAGAGTGTGCTGTACATAAGTGCATTTGTGTCTAGGAAGTGTAGCTTTCTAGTTGTGCAAGACAGTACATAGCAGGGTGATGGGAGACATTTGTTGGTACTTACCAGCCTCCACTCCCCCGGGTATTCCTGTGAGACTCTCTGGATGCAGTATGGCAAGCACCTTCTCCTCCCATTCGGTGAATGTTAGTGGTGGAATGGGAGGGCCACCGCCAGTCCTCTGAGCCAGCTCATGGTTCTTGTTGGCACGCTCTTTCAATCTGGTCTTGGAGTCATGCCACCTCCTCTTGATGTCACGCAGGGTGCGCAGGGTGGTCCCTACTGCATTGACTTTGTTTACTATCCTTTCCCAGATTTGATTTTTTCTGGCTACTGGTATCTGTTGGACCATGCTTCCAAACAAATGTGGTTCTACTCTGATTATCACATCTGCCATGACTGACAAATCATTGTCGGTGAATTTTGGCATTTTTTTCTGTGCCATGGTGTGTGATGTGCAAATGGGTGAAAAGTGCAGGTGGTGGTGGAGATGTGTGAGGTGTGTGTTGTGTGGGTGGTTGTGATGGTGTGATGTGTGCTGATTTTCCTCTCCTTTGTGCTGTGGTGTTTGGCCCTTCACTTCTGGAGTTGTGCAAAGGATGCTGGGCAGGGAAGGGGTTGGTTTTATACTCAGCTATGTGGGTGGGTCCAAATGGAGTATTCATGTCAGGTGTGTTATCTGGGTTGACCTGGGATTTGTACTTTCTTTCTTGCCATGGGGATGTGTCATTGGGGTGTGTCAGATGTTTTTGGAGGCTGAGCCACAAAAACAGCCACACTTAGTAGCCTTGTTGTGTGGTTGCTTTCGACCGCCATTCCTCTTTCCGCGGGACCGCAGCAGTCTGAATGCAATGGTCCTTCCGCTGGCTCTACCATTCATCATTTCGCGCGACTGCGGCAGTCGGGAACAACTGATCGTTCCGCTGGCTCCACCATCGTATCATAATTTCACTTGCGGTCATTCCGCTGGTCGATCGACATTTTTGGGTCTTTCCGCAGCATTTCCGTCAGCCGCGGACGGGTTTTCTGCTTTTCCGGACGTTCCCGACAGAGTTTTGAGAAATCCGTCCTCCGCGGTCAGATTTTTCGAGCAGTGCATCCTAATCTGACCGCCGGTTTTGCTGGGGGACATGCGGACGGTTTTTTCCCGCAACCACGGCAGTCGGAGTGCTTTTCCGTCTGCCATCGTAATCAGCCCCTAAGATAGGATTGACTATCCTGAGGATCATGTGGGCTGGTATGCAAGATATTCAACAACTCTTGTTCAGAACTTATCTGTTCTTTCAACTTCACCCAAGCTAGAGTGTAATCTTGTTAATGAAATATGTTCCAGCTCTGTGCCAAGTAATGTGAGTTTATGTGTGGTAGGTGTAATCTCCCCCAAATAAGTTGCAACATACAGTTTTGTCATTTTGAGTATTGGCCTGGCCTCAGTCCACATAAATGCTTTGATGATGAAGTCTATTGAGTCATATCAGTATTGTTCATGCTAAAATAGCAAAGGCATAGTTTAACCAAGATGCTCTATACCCCATTGTGACCTGGCCCTCCTCCAGAGCAACAATTTCAAAGTGGATAATCTTAGGAAGTCCAATTTCGAATTAGAGATCTTATGTTACCATGTCTTAAATGCCACTGTACCAGTATTCGTAAGTACATTAAGTTTTCTGTGACCTACTTAAAAGGGAGATATACCCATTGACTTTCTCCTAACATTGGCCGCAAATGGTAAGATTTCACTTTTGCGTCAATTTATACGGTAGCCAGAAAAGGATGAAAAAAATGATATGATTGTCATTTGTTTTGGGACAGAGAAAAATACTTTCGAGACAGCACAAGAAGAATGTATCTTTCATAAAGGAGTAGTTTCTACATCCAGGGATTTACAACTTGCTATGGCTAGAAGCACCATCTGCAACATTTTCGGCTACCACTTTTAATATCAAAACTCTCCAATTAGATGCCCTCACAATTGATTCTAGCAATAGAATTGGCATACAGGCACCATACCCATGCAATAAAGTGAGGGCCTATGCATGCTGTTTCTAGCACATTGAATATGTAGCTACATGAAATGCAATCCATCGAATTTTTTAGGATCTAAAGAAAGGAAAATATTTCCATATGTGTAATTGCACACTAGCCAGAAGGGATGCAATCATGTTCTCATGTTATTCACTGAGGAATGGCTCAGCGCAAATCCAACTTGGGTAGGGTGGATGAAGAGGCAATACTTTATTCAGTTGAATCGCTAGAACTTTCATCATGATTTTAACATTCACATTCAATAAAGTTATGGGGCGGTAACTAAAGCACACAAGTGGGTCTGTTCCTCATTTTGGTATACAGGAGATGACTTCCTAATGAAATTCCATTCAAAGGGCCAGATGTACGACCCATTTTTGCATGTGCAAACAGGTTAGCGACTCGTTTGCGCATGCAAAAACTAATAGGGCCATGTACAAACCCTATTTAGCGAGTCGCAATTTATTTGCGACTCGCTAAATAGGATTTGCGACTCGCAATTAGGAAGGGGCATTCCTTGGGCGTCCCTTCCGAATTGCGACTCGCTACCCTATGTAAGAATGTTTTGGGATCGCAATTGCGGTTGCAAAACACTCGAAATTTACCGCCCTCTTCAAGAGGGTGGTAATGCACTCGCAAATGGGAACCCTTACCCTTTCCAAATGCAGGGGAAAATATTTTTTAGGGGCAGGCAGGGGTCCCAGGGACCACTACCTGCCCTTAAAAAATGAAACAAAAACGTTTCATTTTTAAAAAAATGCATCCCGTTTTCCTTTAAGAAAAATGGGCTGCATTTTTTTTTAAAACTGCTTTATTGAAAAGCATTTCCAGACATGGAGGTTTGCTGAGCCCAGCAGGCCACCATACCTGGGAGGGCCAGCCATTCCTAATAGGGTCGCAAATTGTGAGTGCCTCATGAATATTGAAGAGGCATGCAATTTGCGACCCCATTGGGAATTGCAAACAGTGTCTCTGACACTGTTGCACATGGCATTTAGCGACTCGCAAATTGGACTCGCAATTGAGCGCAATTTGTGAGTCGCTAAATGCCCCGGTCGTACATCTGGCCTAAAGGGAACTCGTTGATTCAAAGTCTCTATAAACTGCACTCAACATTGATGCAAATTGACTTTATTTTGTAAAATTCTACCTGAAATAATCCTCACCAGGTGATCTAACTGTAGACACATCCTCAATGACTGATTATTTCTCTTCAATATCACCCCCTTCAAGAGCATCTCTTGTCTCCTGAGATAATGTAGGCAGTGGGGCTTTTGCTAGAAATCATTCCATATCCGGATGTGTGGAGTCATGTAGATTTTGAAAATATGAAGCAAATTCCCTAGTAGTGTCAACTGGGTGCTTTAGTAGATTGACCCGACTGTGCAGAACCACTGGTATAATCGGTGCCCATTCGCGCTGATTGAACTAGATGGCTAACAGGTGCCTGTATTTCTCTCCTTGTTCATAATGCCTCCACTTTGTTCTGAATAAGACATATTTCACCTGAGATGGATAAAGGATGTTCTGGTTGAATGTAGACAGGTATAACTCCCATAATAAAGGACCAAGGGTGTCTTACTAGTATATCTTGTTGTTTTGGAAATGGGATTCCAGTTTTCACTTTTTGTACCTGTTTTGGTTGCATTTATGTCAGAGTATTGCATCATGTCACTTATTGGCTTTTCCTGCAACCCACCGGGTCTGTGCCGACAAAAAAGAACTTATAATAAGTGCCAAAAAGTCAGTTAGGCGTGATTGCATGTCACTCTTTTGATCAGGCTTTCTATACTCAAAATTATTCATTCTCCAGAGGTTTAACTGGTGGAACTATATGGCATAAGATTAAGCTCAGAAGGTCCAGCACATCATATATTTCACTGCGCTCTGTTTTCTCACAGGAGGAGATTTGCGGTAAAACAGTGTAAAATAATAAGAAATAAATCTGTATGTGTACAAGTACCATGCCCACATGAATGGAAGATGTATTCCCTGTCATATGGGTGCAATAGCCTCCAAGTATCACAATCAGTGCATGGCGTTGAATCAACCCTTTACAGATCCCTGGGTGCCTGCCATTGCTGCGAAACCTATCGACCACTGGATCCACAGTCGAGTGCCAGGATGAGGAGAAATGTTGTCTTGCTACCATAAGAGACATATAATGATGACACCAGTAGTATCTTCCACTGTGCCACTATCTTAGCAAAATCAAAGTGACCTTTTGCGTCTCTCCAAGTCTGGATAGCATACACTAAATGTAATTTGCTGAATAAATGTCTCCTCTTCCTTTCTGGTAGCTCCAGCACAGCTTTCATCACTGCGAAAGGCGTAGGTTAACTGGCCCACCCCATCCCGTTCAAGCTTGTCAGCTTTGGTGGAGGTTAGATGTGATTTCTGCATTAGTGTTATGTCCAATCAATTTGACATCACATTAGCAAACGTTTTCTTGTGTTTAATGTAGTGTGAGATTCCATTCGCATAACAATAGATAATGAAGAGGCTGTTCAGTTTCTGAGTAGGGGTAGATACCTCAAGAAAGTATAGTCACTTAGTGGAGAAAAGAGAATGCTGAAACGTCTATGAAGGTGGTGTGAAAGTTGACTCAAATAATGACAAGCAGGTGGTGAGGCATGCTAGTGGGACAAAGTCCACACTTGTAAAGCCTGAAAGTAACACATGATAAAGATTTGGGAGGGTATGGGAAAGAGTAAGGGTGAGTGCAGTAACCCAAAAGTAGATCTTAAGGGGTTGTGTTATGCAGATTTGTAGAGTGCATTATCGCCCTGAAGGGTATCCTGGCGCTGAAGGGGTGTTGACCTAAAGCTTATCAGGCTATTAAAGACTAGTCAATATTTAAATGCTAAACGTATGTTCAAACTCAGTTTGTCTAGGTAGAAGCTGTCGCCCTCTGTTCACAGGATAGCCAGACATATACATGTGATCATACTAAGTTAACTCTCTAACACTTAGATAGCAACAACTACAGATGAAGCCTATTCATTCGTACAACTGGGTGGGAGTTGCCCCCATAAGCAGCATTCAGCAGCAGCATGATACATAGTTAGCACGCCAATAGATATATATTAATTAAAGCAAATTAACACTAACCTTACCATACATTTTACAGCACGCATCATAGGATGCACTAAGATACACGTTCACAATGATTAAAAGAGAACAAGACTGATAAACATGCAGTGATGATCTTTTTTGAGCTTTGAGTATAGAGCCGACATTTGCAATGGTGATCTTGACTTCTGCCTTTCTTTTTATGAGCATGCTTTTCTGGTAATTTCCCTGCTGGCCCTCTGCATCATGACAGATTAAAGGTGTGGAAGTCTAGCATTTTCAACTGGATCAAAAAGCCAGGTGTTACATGTACATCACAGAGTCAAATTAATCTAAGTAGCACTCAAAGTCTTCATGTTCATTTAACTTTGTTCTAGCCACCTACCATGATCAGCATTGTGACTTGTTCGGCACTCAAAACCTAATGTCCCATTTCTTGAGTTGTGGCTTTAGTGCCAAAAACGTCATGAGTTTCAATGCAGTTTCCTTTGAGAACTCTGCTGAATAAATGTAGTGTGATTCTTTTATTTGATGCTGCCATTGTCCTATCAAGATGACCAGGCATGCTTGTTATTGTCTCACAGTAGGTTATAATTGACTTTGGCTCATCATGGTTTTGAGTACAACGCTGTCATATCTCATGTGCTCAGTTAAATTCCAACAGGGAAGCAAAATAATGTTGTGGGTGTTCGGGGACAAACAAAGGCAAGAACTGTGAGATTTGTCTTCTCCAACACCTCAGGAATCCTCAGAAAGAATACTTTAAGTTGCCTGTTCTTGTTTTGCATATTAGTCAATGTCCTATGCATGTTCCACAGGTCTTGTCCCCAATCAGGGCTTCTATTCAGAAGTTCGAACTGACTTTCCACTGCATCCTGTCTCCTGTCAGATGCATCCAGCTGGACAGGATTACTGTGATGTCAGCTCTAATTGATTTCACTTCCTAAGTCATCTCAATTGTGCTGCCCTTGGCTGAGTTGACTTCTGTCTTGAGTGATGACAATTCCTTCATAGGGGTATTTATATATATATATTTCAGCCATCTCAGAGGATACCTTGATGATGGACTTTTCTTTTTGTCTCCCAGTGACTGCTTATGGAAACAGTAAGTGACTCTGCGTTTTACGTATAAATATAATTGTTGGTGACTTGCACCCTAATATATCCATCAGAAAGACATAGAACAGTGATGAGTAATGGCAAGAGCATAGGATGAGAGTAGCAGTCATACCACTACAGCGGCGTTCAGTAGTAGTCATCAAGTAGTGCCAGTCTGCATCCGTAATGCAAGCTCACCATTTCTTTTCCCACATCTGTATGCAGAGTACAGTACTCTGCTATGTTCTGCCTGATTCACATCACAAATGTCTGATCAGTTCAATAGGCAGCACACGACTACTGATGGCATCACATTGTGTCTCTTCACAGTCTGAGTTGCAGCCAATCCGCACTAATCAATCATCTGATCGACAGGAGTCACAGTTTACTTATGAATAAGTACAAGTGTCTGGCTTGGCTATACCTCACAACTAATTAACTTATAGAATTGTCAGTGTGTCTAATTGGGAGGTATGTTTCTCCACCTCCGAACTTCACTCATAAGTAAAGATTAGAACTAAAGATGCCCACTGATTTTTCTGTTACTAGCTCAATCCAAAATGGCCCCTTCCAGACCATCTAAGCGCTGTCCTTCTGGGCTGCAAGCAGAATTGGGTCACAGTTTAAGACGCTAGGAATGGTTTCCCAAAATAGATTTTGAGCAGTGTTCTAATGCCTCAGAGGCAAAGGGCCCAATTCACAAAGGTAAACTTAGTCCTGAAGTCTTACTTTAAAACTGAAGTGTAAGTTCAGACCTGAAGTCTAAAGGCCCAGTTCACAAAGGTAAACTTAGACCTGAAGTCTTAGTTTAGACCCGAAGTCTAGCTTTAGATCTGAAGTCTAAGTTCAGACCTGAAGTCTAAGGGCCCAGTTCACAAACTAAACTTAGACCTGAAGTCTAAGTTTACCTTTCTGAATTGGGCCCTTAGACTTCAGGTCTAAACTTAGACTTCAGGTCTAAAGTTAGACCTGAATTCTAAGGGTCCATTTCACAAAGGTAAACTTAGCCCTGAAGTGTAAGTTTGCCTTTATGAATTGAGCCCTTAAACTTCAGGGGCTGCATTACACATTATTACTGTTTGCGCCCGGCGCACCTTTCAAAATGTGCGCTGGGCGCAAACAGTGATAATGTGCCCCATTATGGTGTATGCGCTGCTCCCAGGGCAGCCGCGAATTCGCGCTGCCCCAGGGCAGTGCATTCATGTGAAAACACGGAGCAGCCGCTCCGTGTTTTCGCAATGCCTGTGGCAGCCGCCTGCACTTTCAAAGGGGATTCGAGATCTCCTTGCAGGTGGGTGCAGTCAGTGACTGTCAGTGCACCTCCTGAGTGCTTCTTTGACTCTGCGCCCGCATCTGTAATATGGCGCGGGCGCCGAGTCAAAGGAATTCCAATATTTGCATAGGGCACGCCCCTATGCAAATGAGGGAACACCCTCTGTTGATAGCGCTGGTGCTTTAGGTGTGCCAGCGCTATCGGTATTACAGAAGGGGACGCACAAGTGTCTGCGTCCCCTTCTATAATACCAAAGTTCCCCGGGGGCGCACAAAGCAGGCGAAAACGCCCATTGCGCCCCCGGGGCACCATCAGTAATTCGGACCCAGGTGTAAACTTAGACTTCAGGTCTAAACTTAGACTTCAGGTCCAGGTTTACCTTTGCGAACTGGGCCCAAAGTTTTTTCATACTCACTAGTATGAGTCCAGGGCCCATCTTTCTGTGCTGAGATGAATCATAATACAGCACAGCACTCATCCATGGTCCTGGTTGTACTTCTGTCATTCCATGCCAGTGGAACCTGGCATCTCTCCAAAGTCCAGAAACCAGCTCAGTGGGTCATACATACTACATCAGGCTCTAGAGGTTGCCGTGCCCTGAGTCAATTCAGCATTGAGGCCTGGCAGACCGTTGTTGCTACACCTCACTGCAGAAAGTCATGGCTGCCTCTTCCATAGTAGGTCCCATCATCAGTTTTCATTGCTGTCTCCTGGTCATATGATTTTCCTCTTGCAGTACCCAGCAGCAAATCCCACTTTGTCCTCAAACCAGGGTGTGTTTTCGTGGTAGGCCTCTCATTCACTGTTGGGTCTCTATAACTGCTGTATCACAGCTCAACAATTTAAGGCTGTTTGTTTTATTTAGAGTAAAACTTTTTTTAAGAGTTTGTTTTCTATAAATAAAAATGTTTTCTGAGCGGGTACTTTAAAAATGGCACCTGCTCAGGAGACATGCTTTGCTGTGAGCGGAGCCTCTGTGACTCCGTTCACCACACTGAAGTCTCTGCCAGGCAGGTGGTAACTTTTAAACCGGGCAGACAGTCTTCCACCAGGATGGTGGAGGCCAGGGCTACCACCACCCTGGTGGACCATCCTACAGAGTCTAAATGAAACACTCATGTCCTTATTCATGAGTATGGCAGACAGGTTACACCATCACAAACATGACAGATATCCCGTTCATCTCATTACAAGATCATTATATCCTATGCACTTGTAATAAGGCGGATGGCTATCCGTCATGTTTGTGATGGCGTAAGCCATCCAGGACCTAAATTCTTCCTGTCATAAATACTTGCTGACTCTCACACACTGAAACTTTGAACAGGAACATGTTTGGTCTGACCAAATGTGCCTCCATTTCTCCTACCTGTGCATTGATTTGATACATATAGCCTCATTTGCAGATTGGCGGGCAGGGTTCTCTTTCGAATACACAACAGAGTACCCTGTCCATCAATCTCAAAATCTCAGTCTGCCCACCTCATTTTGAGATGGGTAGATTGTAAGGTTCCGTCGATGAAGCTCCTGTTGGCTCTGTCAATGAAAAACGTCCTCTGACAGCATGACAGAGCAGAGGTAGTTAGAGGAACGGCATTCAATTAAACTGCCACCCTACTTAGGGTACACGGGTTAATGTCTATTTTTTCTGGCCGTCACTGCCAGAAAAAAACATAGCGACGAGAGAGACAGAAAAAACCAGTATTGGCCCTCACACATTGGGAAAAAAAACCCAAGGTGCGGGATTAGTTCGATTTTTTGTTTTCAAAGACAAACACCCACTTCTGGGAGTTTCATTTTGAAAAACAATTGTTTTTTTAAACGTTTGATGGATGGCCGCCAAAACTGATGGTGGCTGTTGACCAAAAGTTTTGTATCATGAAGGCAACTGCTGCGACTGTGGTTCTCTTCAAGGTACAAAGATCACTTTGGGCTGTCGGCCATCTCTAAATTTGACGGATGGTAGTCTGTCAGAATGGTTGAGGCAATGTCCTCCGTCACCCTGATAGATGGAGTACCATCTGTCAAACTTAAAATTAAGCTCTTAGCTTGACTGCTATAGGGCACAAAAAACATAATGAATATTTCACTATTTGTAATATTTGTTAGTTTATATTGATTAATGCTTTATATTTGCTGGTGTCTTCTAAATGTCCCTAATAAACGTATCCATAGGTAATACTTAGCTGATTGCTAGCATAAAAATGCTATTCCACAGCTCATTTCAAGGCAATCTTATTTCATTTCTTTCCTCTAAACCATCGATTTGTTATTTTACAGTTTTGAGTTAGTGGGTATAGAGAAAATAGGTGATTTCTGAAGTTAACACACAAATATAATTTGGACATACCTACATACATCTTTCTCTGAGCCTATTCTAGTGCATGAATGTCTTCCCTTTACCTTTAATATTCTACCCAGTACTAAACAGGATAATATTTCTCAAGTCCCTATGAAAATGTATATTATTAATAGTGTTCCCGAAAGAAAACTAATGAACTGTAATAAATTTGCATACTTATGAAACCTGATCATTTATTCATGAAGATGCCAAGGAGAGTGAAAGAGTTGGCATTAATTCGGCTGCGTGCTAACTGAAAATATATGCCTTTTTCGCTCTGCCTGCTTGAAGCTTTCTGCACTTCAGATGTTACTGAGGGAAAATACAGGCTAACTCCATTTAAAGAAAATTTGCTTCAGAGAAAATTCTCCTCAAGAGATAAATAGCCCTGAAGGATGATTCACACGGGTGTTCTCTCCAGCTATTGAGGTCAGTGGAGATTCATTTTAAAGGGTTCGATATGAGGAAGAGTCCACGCTAGATTGAGTAAATCCAGTATTTTTTATATTTTGTGTGCAGGTGGCTTGGCAAATTCACAATATAGTTTCGGATCTTTATTGGCATTGATGTAGCACTTTTCAATTTTATAGAAAAATAACATTAAGGCTGTGGTGCGGTTCTTGCAATACTGCATCATGGACTCAAGTCAGGGTTTTCTTTGCCCTTTCAGTTATTCCATTTGCAACTGCAAATCTCCTGCTGGGTCGGCTAATGATGCAATTAATAGAACGGACTTAACACCGAAAATAGCCAAATAACGTCACTTTATTATGTGCTTGATCTAATGACATTTAAATGCTTGACTAACATCCAGGCAGTAACATAAGTAGGGAAAGGAAAGAAGCATTTTAGTTTCCGAGCTCTGATTGTGGAACTGAGGAGAAGGTTTTGCTTGGTAACATTCTCATGGTCTGGGAGAAACTAAAAAGGCGCATTAAAAATAAATGCAATCAGCTTATCATTGTATCTGAACATTTATGTGGCAAATGTGTAAAAATGTAAACTCTCTAGCACCATGCGTCTTTCTCTCTTATGTAGCAGAATCAATAAAAAAAACTTCTGGAAATTCAAAAAAATTAATAAGCCCAATTGCTTTGTCCAGCTTCTAATTTTGCAAGTTTTCAAATCTTACTGTGGTCACATCTTATGTGTATTTGATTGTGTTTTGTTTCTGAAAACGTAAATAACTTCATAAATCTATTGATAAATTGAATTTATAGTATGTGGTTTTCTTTTTGAGATTTCAGGATTATTGCTCCCAAGGCTGGTGTGTAATCCTGGAGCCATCGGTGGGAGCGTGTTACTGACAGAAATGAAATTAGATGAAATCAGCTACAATTTATTTTTTTGTGAAAGAGTATGAGATTTAGAGGAGGAGAAAAGTAGAACCAGATGAGCTTGCTGTATTCACATCCAAAGGTCACCCCAATGAAAACAGGGGGTCTCAATAATATATACAAGCTCTCCTTTCCTGCTGCCAATAAACCTGTGCGCTGGTAGCAGACCAAACATCCTGAATCCCTTAGGGCCTTCACAGTCACCACAATGCCAAAGGCATCCAATTATCAAAGTGTCACTCTCAACCCCACTGTTGACACCTTGCTGTACCCCTGTGTGCCGTCTCATACAAATCAACGCCACCTAGGAAAGCATGTTGCTCATGACCATCTGTGTGTGTGCACATACCAACAAAACTACTTTAGCTCCTTGGGTCTCAAAACAGTCCAACACAAACACCTACAGATATGCCAGCCTCTTACAATAGCAAAATATGCCAAAGCAGCAGCAGATCACCACCCTGGCCCCAGTCATAACTTGGGGAATTGGCTGATACAACGCTGGCAGACAAGTTCAGCCTCACAAATTCCCTGACAGAAGAGAACAGTGTTCTACTTCTTCTCTCAGGGGTCACAACTCAGTCTTCAGACCCAGAACTGGTACTACCACAGTGGGATGATGCAAGAATGCATTTAGGGATATTTATGGACGCTATTGGTGCATGTTGTAAGTCTAAAGTACAATAATAGTAAGCTGTCACTAAACTAACCTCCAAACCTTCACCAGCAAACCAATATCTCCAAAATCTATTAAAAGTTATCACCAGGCCAAAAACTCTGAGCCTATCGCGCCACCGGAACGTCACTTTTTTTTTACATTCTGGAGGCGCAATGTACCACTGACATATTTATAAGGCCACGTAATGCCACGTTACGTGGCTTTTCATGGCCTTATGAATATGTGCCCCTTTCACGCAGAAAAATGCGTGAAAGGGGCGTTTAAAAAACTTACGCCTCCCCAAGGGAGGCGTAAGGGAGGCACAATGAGGAGGAAATCTTCCCTTCCTGCACAAAAATAATCATCCCCGCAATGAAGGCACCCTTGCACCATGGTGCAAAGGTGCCTGCACTGACGCATGCTAGCCCATTGTGCGCAGGGGAAAAGGACACAAATGTGCCGTATCTCATAGATACGGTGCATTCCTGCCCTTTTCTTTTGCCGTAGGGCAGCGCAGCAGTAAGACCCCTGAGGAAGAGTGAGAAAACTCCCTGCACATTAGGGCCCTTGTTTTTTGTTTTGCCGAAACAAACTCTTGCTTTGGAAGTTTGTGTTTTTTTAAAGGAAAAAGTATTTGCCAAGCAGGCACAACCACCATGTACCCCCCTTCAGCCAAGTTCAGTGCCTTCAGCGGAGTAGATGTACCAGCTACTCTTCTGAAGGCACCTTGATCCTGCCTGACTAGCAGTGTTCCCTAGATTTGTCAGGTAATCCTCCACCAGGTTAGCAGAGGCAACGTGTTTCACTGATCTGGCGTTCAGGCAGGCCACCCATCAGGGTTTAAGTGGCCTCATTTTTCTTATTACACCATACTTTTTAGGGAGATCCTGAATGGGATAAAAGGTCCATCAGGGTGGGCTGCGATTCAGCAAACTCTGTATGCTTCCTATAGGGGCAAAGGTTTTCTCATTTGCTTAACCATTGTGAAGTAACCCTCCAAGGTAACATCAAAAGCTTTCATGTGCATTGGGTGTTTCTAGAGATGCGACCTAAATAGATAGGTCCAATTCAAGGTCGCATATGCAGTTCCAACAAGCAATTCGATCACTGGCCGAGGGCTTGCTCCATTATAAGAACATTTAATCATGTAATAAAATAAATATTTAGAATCCTGATCTTACCAACTACATATTGATTATGTCCATTTCACTATAAATTACATATATCTTGAATTTTTTTTGCAGTAACACAACCGGCAGAGAATTATGAATGCATATGTAAATTAATAAAGTATTTCTTAACGTCCTTCGCTTTAGTCAGTAACATTTATTTGTGTTTGAAGTGAGGCAATATATTGGGAGAAAGTATGAAGGCCAGAGAGGGAAGAAAATGTCTATTCAGTTTAATTTGAGCGAAATAGGATGTGGTAGAGGAGCACAAAGATCAAATGTTCCAAATATAATACATAGGTCTGCGAGTTTGGGTGTCTCTCTTGTTGACCACTTTGTGACAAACAAGAGGGGAGGGTTACGCCTAACAAAAGAACACATAGACAAGTACATATGCTTCAGGTAGAGTGGATCCGTACACATGCCGCTCCCAGCTAATTAATTGGTGGGGTTACTGTCTTAGTTTTCCTTGAAGAGATATGGACCATCTCAGAAGTTTTGGATATTATCTCCAATTTGTAAATGGCACTTTCATTCTCTAAGGCCAGTAGGAGGTGTACTACAGTTATTTTACATCTCTCCAATACAGTATATGTATAATCAGTTAAAGACGTGTCTATCCATCTAATTTATTTTGGATTATGGTAGCATCACGCTTTAAGGTTGCATCTGCACGTCAATAGGATTGATCATAATAATCATAATGCAAACTGTATAGACATCCAGGGCCACTGGAATTATGGGGCAGAAGAGGATACAATTATGTGGCAGGATTTACTAAATTATGAGGCAATAAGAGGCAAATTATGCAGCGTAATGGGGCACATTTTGTGATGGTATTACATCATTATTTTGTCATTGTTACACATGTTAACTCTATCTAGGTAAAGGTTTACCTCACTGGTACCATTCGGAAACCCAAATACAGCAATGAGCAACTGAAAGATGTGAGCCAACCTTTGCATAGGGCCTCCCACTGCGCATTAACAGGTGTTGCCAGGTTTTATTAACTTTTGATCAGTGTGAGCTATAAACAAACTTTTGTTTAGTTACAATTTCCAGATTACACAGCAGATGATGGATTATGTGGCAACTGTAACAAATCCATAATTATGCATAAAAGGCTGTGCCTGCAAAATCCCATCATTTCAGTGGCACTGTATACATTGCAAACACTTTACCTAATTATAGATATTTTAAAATGAAACAGTAAAGCTAAATTTTAAAATTGTTTAACAACATTGCTTTTTTTGCATAATTGTAATATTCTGAGTATAAGGTTAGCAGGGGGGGGGCGGGGCAATTTAAGATGGTATAGGACTTTTGCTGCCGGACCTCCTCACCAGCCCTGAGATTGTAATTTAATCCTGCAGGAAAACGTGTTGCTCTGGGCACTCTGAACAACGATGGAAATTCTCTAGAAGGTTCCAGAATGCAACACCAGAGAACTCATTAATGACAGTGAGCCACTGAAAATACAATTGGGCAAGTCCCAGTCTCAGAAACATCACACAGGTTTAACACTTCAAAAAACCAAGTCAATGACCCTTTAGCCCCACCCTTGCAAGGTTAACTTGACCCCTGACTGCAAAGTGGAAGAGCCCAAATAAACTGCTCTACACATTCTGTTGATTCACGTGGGGCCACCTTGTTATGTCTGTAATTATCATCACTGAGGACAGGGGCTCGCGGACGGTCTGGCTCGTGGTGCTTCCATCCGTTGTCACGGCTCGCGCATTCTATTTTGAGCCAGAGCGGTGGATGGCTGGAGTGCGCGGCGAGCTGGAGGTGTCGATGAGTGCGTTCCCGCTTTGTACTCCCCTTTAAGTAAAATAAACTTTACTTACTTGAAGAGGCTGCGGTGTGAATTACTCTCCTTGTAATGCACCTCCACACAGCCACACTAAGCCAACAGTGCTAATTAGCCCACCTTGTAAGTACTGGGATTAAATGCAGTAATCAACTGCCCTCAGAAATAACCACCTGATCGTAGACAGCCCTGAATGGATCAAAGCAATTCAAGCAAGGAAAATAAAAAAAGCCAAAGTCTGTCAAGAACCTAGGGCCAGAAAAGAACAACCAATCAAGTAATACCAATCCAAGCAATGCAGCGAAGAAGAATCAGCTAATGAAGTAACTGCACCAACGCGCCCAGCTATCAAAGACAAACTGGGCAAAATACGTGAGGCATTATCGCCCACCTGAGAAGTGCTAGAAGGAAAAGTGACATGGTGGTCATAGGCAGTTTTCTTCTTGGAGATGAGCAACATAAATTGTGGGACAAGGCACAGTATCTCACTCTGTTTGACCAGCAGCCTGAAGCAGAGCACCTCAATAAACAAATAACTGAAGGAACTGAGTGAACCATAGACACCTAGGGCAATATTCCCAAAAGTTCGGCTAAGCCTTTCCACAAGGCTTAGCGGACGTTTTTGACTTGAGACTGGCTGCGCAGTACACAACTGGAATGCATGACCACTAAGCCTTGGAGAAAGGCGCTTCCCGACTTTATGACGTGTTGACTCTCTGGGAGGAATTTTCTGGATGAAGTTTACACGGAAAGTTAAAATGACTAACCGAAAAAACTTTGAGTAATGTTTCGCCCGACTTCACGACGTTTATGAATTTTGAGAAGAATATATTGACTGAAGTCCACATAGTACATCTGTCACAAGGAACTACATTCATATGCCTTGGACCCCTGATTTCTTTATAGTACGTTTTGAAATTTTGACACACACTAATGGATGGATGAAGCTGCCCTGAGGAAGCCTTTGTCAAGGTGAAACGAGTTGACTGCGACTTTGTTTTTTGGATGAAGAACTTGAATAAAAATTATAAAGCGCACACAAAAAGGATCTATTAGTTGCACTTTGGATTGACTATTTATATTCACATGTTTGATTATTGCCTCTCTTTTTAGTGTAAAATGATACATCCTAATCTTAAACGGTGATCTAGGTCTGGCTGTGTGGACTTCCTATTTCAACTTGTACTTTATGCCTATCTCTCCATTTAATATTATGTGCTACTTTGTTTCTACTTCCTTTTCATACCCATAAGGTCTTGACCAGATGGCTCATATGATTAATCATTAGAATTTGCTGGTTTACTGTTAATCCGTGAATAGTCATTGTGGAAAATCTAATGACGCAATTCATTATTGTTTACTTGAAAGCATGGACGTCAATTCACCAAAATGCCAGGGGGAGCGGAACTGACATCATGAGCCCTTTCACCTTCAATTTCATACACACACGCACATATGCTTTCACATACAGACCCTCGGCTTACACATACATACACATTAGCGAATACACAAAGTCTCTTACATAAACAAACTCAAACTTGAGACTTGGACTTGAGACTGCCTGCGCAGTACACGACTGGAATGCATGTCCACTAAGCCTTGGAGAAAGGCTCCTCCCGACTTTATGACGTGTTGACTCTCTGGGAGGAATTTTCTGGATGAAATTTACACTGAAAGTTAAAATGACTAACCGAAAAAACTTGGAGTAATGCGTCGCCCGACTTCACGACGTTTATGAATTTTGAGAAGAATATATTGACTGAAGTCCACATAGTCCATCTGTCACAAGGAACTACACTTGTATGCCTTGGACCCCTGCTTTCTTTATAGTACGTTTTGAAATTTTGACACACACTAGTGGATGGATGAAGCTGCCCTGAGGAAGCCTTTGTCAAGGTGAAACGCGTTGAGCGCGACTTTGTTTTTTGGATGATGAACTTGAATAAAAATGATAAAGCGCACACAAAAAGGATCTATTAGTCGCACTTTGGATTGACTATTTATATTCACATGTTTGATTATTGCCTCTCTTTTTAGTGTGAAATGATACATCCTAATCTTAAACGGTAATCTAGGTCTGGCTGTGTGGACTTCCTATTTCAACTTGTACTTTATGCCTATCTCTCCATTTAATATTATGTGCTACTTTGTTTCTACTTCCTTTTCATACCCATAAGGTCTTGACCAGATGGCTCATATGATTAATCATTAGAATTTGCTGGTTTACTGTTAATCCGTGAATAGTCATTGTGGAAAATCTAATGACGCAATTCATTATTGTTTACTTGAAAGCATGGACGCCAATTCACCAAAATGCCAGGGGGAGCGGAACTGACATCATGAGCCCTTTCACCTTCAATTTCATACACACATGCACATATGCTTTCACATACACACCCTCTGCTTATACATACATACACATTAGCGAATACACAAAGGGCCATATGTATGAAGCTGTTTTGCGATCGCAAACACTGCGAATCGCAAAAAAACGGTGTTTGCGATCGCAAAACAGAGCCCCGCTATGTATGAGCCACACACCCATCGCAAAATTGCGAATCGCTAAATTAGCGACTAGCAAATTAGCGAATATCCCCAAATAGCGAATTATTTGCGAATTCGCAAATAGAGACAGAAATTCAGCGACAATCGCAATTGGCGTACTCGCAATTTGCGAATTCGCTAAACGGGATGCATGAAAAATTCTCTAATTGCGAATACACGAAATTCGCAAATTAGAGAATCGCAATTAGCACCAAGTCTGAGCAGGTGGTAACCAGGTGCAACCTATTTAAAGAGACCCACAATGCAACTGACGTTTGCCACAATGTCTGGGCTGTACGTGATAGCCAGGAGGCTGCGACTCAGAGCTGCTGCACAGAGGAGGAGACGCCAGGAAAGAATCTTCAGAGCGCGCATAACCCTGTTCCAGCGGACTGAGGAGGAGATCCATACCAACTACAGGCTGGATGAAGAGAGCATCCTGGAATTAATAGCAGAGCTCCAACCCATACTTGAACACCCCACACGCAGGACACACACAATCCCCACCCACATACAGGTCTGTGCTCACTTCACCTCTTGGCGTCAGGGAGCTTTCAGGGGGTGATAGCCACAGCAGGAGGGGTCTCACAGAGTGCATTGTCGCGCTTCTTCCACGCGTTCCTTGATGCCATGGTACAGAGGCTGCATAACCACATATACTTCCCCAGCACACCACAGGCACTAGCCCAGACCAAGCAGGAGTTCTACCAAATTGCACAATTCCCCCACATCATTGGATGCATAGATGGGACCCATGTCGCCATATCCCCCCCCCTCCCAGAACGAGTATGTGTACAGGAATCGCAAGTCCTACCATTCCCTGAACATACAGGTGGTGTGTGATGCCAGGCACATCATCACCGACATCGTCGCCAAATACCCAGACAGCACCCACGACTCATTCATCTTCTGCCACAGTGGGATACACCGCCGACTCACAGGTGGGGAGTTTGGTGAGGGATATCTACTAGGTAATTGCATGTGAAAGAAGGACACACTAGTAATGCACAGCAGTGGCAGGACAGTGTTCAACCATATTTTTCTCGCACCACGGATGACAGTGCGTATGCGGTCCGGGACTACCTACTCACTCCTCACCTTAATCCTGCCAACGCTGGAGAGCGGAGGTACAACAGTGCCCACATAGCGACCAGGTGTACCATCGAGAGGACCTTCGGGATACTCAAGAGCCGGTTCCGATGCTTACACAAGAGTGGAGGGGCACTTCAATACAGCCCCCAGACCTGTTGCAAGATAGTGGTAGTGTGTGCCATGCTGCACAACATCGCCACCAGGAAGGGCACACCAGTGGAGCTCACCGAATCGGAATCATCGGATGAGGAGGGGCCAGCTCCTGGACGCATGCCAGCCGGTGTAATTAGTGCAGCTGCTGGCCGCCAGAGGCGAGATGAGATCACACGCAACTATTTCTAGGTAAGAAAAGATGACACAATGCCAAAGATCTAATACGAGACTGTGTTTAATTTCCTTTAGTACAGGATATATATTGGCACACAGCCTGTGTGGCACACAATGTATTGTTAAGAGTCCCGCACATGTGTGAGTCACAGTGCAAATTGACTATCCTGAGCAAGTGTCCGTGTGCACTGGGTTGGTGCACTCATATCCATGTCTAGGTCTGCACGCCTCAACTGCGGCGCTGTCGGCCTGTAGCCCCTTGCTGTGGCTGCACAGTGCCCTCTTCACCTGTCTCAGCAGGCCTGCCGTGATGCACACTACGGCGCCTGTCCGGTGGGGGCGGTGGGGTAATGCTGCTCCTGCTGGATTGGGCATCCTCATCTGTTGGAGTGAGGACTCCTGGGCCAGCAGTGGCAGCTGCACGCAGCTGATCCACATCACATGTCACCTGTACCAGACCCCTGGCCACGTCATGGCTGCAGTGTGCCACCTCGTGCTGCATACTGATGCTGCGCCTTGACAGCACAGAGGTCGCTGAGGAAAGGTGGTTGACCGCCCTGGTGTAGAGGTCTAGGCGGGTGTGTAGGCGCTGCCTCTCCCTGCGCCTAGCAGCACGGTCCGCCCTTAGTTCAGCACGGAGTGCCTCCAGGGCACCCCTCAGGCCCATGAAGCCAACCCTGATTTGCCTCTGTATTGACCGTATGTTTTTTGCCTGCAGGCGCTGGACCTCTAACATGTGGCCCTCCAGCACTTGGAAGACTGTGTCGTCTCCTGTGACTGCTGCACTGGTGGATGCCCGTGGTGCCCTGCACCTGGATGGGATTGGTGGTATTGGTGCTGCACGTGCTCAGGCACGGGGTTGTGGCTCTGGCTGTCCCTGGACTGTTTGGACATTGGAATCGATGTCCTGGGATTCCTCCTCCAGTGGGGGCAATGGTGGCACTGCAATCCGCCTGCGGCGTGTTGGCGGGATAACTTGGCTGCCCTCGTCTTCCTCTTCCTCCTCCTCCTCTTGCCCTGTTGCCTCTGGGCTGGGGGATTCATCCTCCCCTCCACTGATTGTTCCCTGTGTTTCTGTTGGTGCTGTGGACATAAATGCACACATTAATTGACTGTCCTGCCTTGCATTTGTCATGCATTAAATTTCACTGTTTGGAGTTACATGGGCCCTATCTGTCTGTATTTTGACTTTCATGATGCACACATACTGTCTGAGCCTGGCTGGGTGTCATTGCTCCACTGTTAGGTGCATGTGACTACATCTCCCATAATGCATTGCTGTGTGTGCTTGTGCACCTGCACTGGAATTATACTTTGGTTGTGCCCCTGGGTCTCTCCTGGGTGTGTGGGGGATGTAGGGAGGTATCAGGGGTGTGATGGCATGCTTCTTACCTTGTCTTGGTTGTGGGTGGTCGGAGCTGTCCAGGTCTGACACGCCCATTACACTCTCCGGAAGCAGGGTACCCTCAACCATTTCCTCAAGTGGTGTTGAAGCGGTGGCAGTGGAGGTCCCACCACCGGTCTTGTTGGCATCCTCCAACCTGGCAGCGACCTTCTCCTTTGAGCGCGCGCGCATGTCATACCAGCGCTTCTGTAGGTCTTTGACGCTACGATGTGTGACGCCAATTGCATTGACTTTGCGCTGGATGTTTGCCCATATCCTTCTCTTGCGTGTCTCTGGCACACGCAGGGACTTATTGCCAAACAGGAGCTCATGGCTCACAACCATCTAATGTATCAGGGCCTCCTGCTCGCTTTCTGTGAACTTCTGTTTCCTCATTCTGGGGGTCTCCCCCTGCTGCTTGTCCTTGCTGGCCATGTCTCCACTCTCTCCAATGTGTGTAGCACTGCAGTGATGACTCAGCCTCAGCCTCAACTCCTACTCTCTCACTCTGCTCCTGGGACTCAGGTGCAGCATGGGTAGTCACACTTCCTGGTTGTGATGTCATCCACCTGCACCTGATTCCCCGATTTGCACTTTGCGAATTCGCTATTTTGCGAATTCGCTATTTTGCGAATTCGCAAAATATAGATTTCGCTAATAAGGAATCGCTATTTAGCTACTCGCTAATCATTTTGCGATTTATAACGATTCGCTATGTTTTTGCGAATTTTTGTTTACATACCGTTTTGCGAATCTCTAATAGCGATTCGCTAAGATTCGCTATTAGAGATTCGCAAAAGGGGTGTTTGATACATATGGCCCTTAAAGTCTCTTACATAAACAAACTCAAACTTGAGACTTGGACTTGAGACTGGCTGCGCAGTACACGACTGGAATGCATGACCACTAAGCCTTGGAGAAAGGCTCCTCCCGACTTTATGACGTGTTGACTCTCTGGGAGGAATTTTCTGGATGAAGTTTACACTGAAAGTTAAAATGACTAACCGAAAAAACTTGGAGTAATGCGTCGCCCGACTTCACGACGTTTATGAATTTTGAGAAGAATATATTGACTGAAGTCCACATAGTACATCTGTCACAAGGAGCTACATTTGTATGCCTCGGACCCCTGCTTTCTTTATAGTACGTTTTGAAATTTTGACACACACTAGTGGATGGATGAAGCTGCCCTGAGGAAGCCTTTGTCAAGGTGAAACGCGTTGAGTGCAACGTTGTTTTTTGGATGAAGAACTTGAATAAAAATGATAAAGCGCACACAAAAAGGATCTATTAGTCGCACTTTGGATTGACTATTTATATTCACATGTTTGATTATTGCCTCTCTTTTAGTGTGAAATGATACATCCTAATCTTAAACGGTAATCTAGGTCTGGCTGTGTGGACTTCCTATTTCAACTTGTACTTTATGCCTATCTCTCCATTTAATATTATGTGCTACTTTGTTTCTACTTCCTTTTCATACCCATAAGGTCTTGACCAGATGGCTCATATGATTAATCATTAGAATTTGCTGGTTTACTGTTAATCCGTGAATAGTCATTGTGGAAAATCTAATGACGCAATTCATTATTGTTTACTTGAAAGCATGGACGTCAATTCACCAAAATGCCAGGGGGAGCGGAACTGACATCATGAGCCCTTTCACCTTCAATTTCATACACACAAGCACATATGCTTTCACATACACACCCTCTGCTTACACATACATACACATTAACAAATACACAAAGGGGCCCATTATGATAGCGGGCGGATCGCCACCGCCCGTGTGGCGATCCGCCCGCTATTTCCCACCGCCCGCATCCAAATTCCCCCCGCCATATTACGATGGCGGGGGGACCCCGGCGGACGGAGAGACCGTCCGCCGCTTTTCCGCCGGCTGAAAGGAGACCGGGCGGAAAAGGCCTCTAATATGGTGGCGGTGTCTGCAAGACACCGCCATCCATATTAGAATGCAGGCGGAGATGTGCCTTCCCATGGCGGCGTTGCCACCATGGAAAGGCATGTGGTCTTTGCCTTTGGGGGCCTGTAGCGGGCCCCCAGAAAGTTGGGGGTTGGGGGTGCAGATGGGGGTACCTATGGTAGCCTCTCTGCATTGGCATGGACAAAGAGGCAGGCACCGCGCGGTGCCTGTCACCTTGTGCATGCCAATGCATGACGTCTATTCCCAGCATTATGGCGGGCGGTGCTGTGAGCACCGCCCGCTACAATGCTGGGAATAGGGCTTGCCACCACCACGGTGGCATCCTAATTTCACGTGCGGGACCGCCGCACCCCTTGCGGACGGTCCCGCATTCTGTTGCGGTGGCGGGCGGACTTTGTCCACCCGCCATCGTAATGATGCCCAAAGTCTCTTACATAAACAAACTCAAACCTGCAAGCACGCACATAACATATATTTAAAAGCATTTTTTTTACTTACCTCAGCTGCCAAGGAAGGTCATTTTACAGCTATTTCTACTCCAATTTTTTTACACTAATAGCAAATAAGGTAATATTACCTATTAATATAATAAAAAAATAGACAGAAAAAAGGACAGTTGAGTCCCAACCGATGGCCATAAGGTCGAGCTGCCCCTGTGTTCCTGGCACTGATTTTGCCACCTCCAAGTCCAGGGGTCGCAAAGGAAGTACTAGGAGTCTCAGGGAACAACCCAGGGGTCAAAGCAGAGACCCCTGGCGACCCCTAAATGATGTCCATGCTTGAAAGCTTCTGGGAATAACATTTTAACCAAAATAATGAAGATCTAGGTTTTTTCATGCTTTCTCATTATTGTTGCTTCATATCATCATTATGTGTATGTTCCCCACCTCCCACCAAGATGAGGAACATTAATATGGAAGAACCACTAGGAGCAGTCATCTACATCATTATCACAATAATTTCCTGAACTGCATGTGGCCACACTGTCCCGCAGTTATTGTATTTCTGCATAAAATGTATGGAGTGTTTAGCCCAAATCTACTTTGGAACTTGCAATATGAATTACGTCTTTTATTTTTATGGATGTTTTGCTTTATTACATTGCATTTAAAATGGTAATAGTTGACAATAAATATGCAGCAGAATTGATCATTTTACTCTATTTTCTGAAAAGGTTTTTCTTGTAATAAAACTGAAACTTCAGTGATGTGACAAGAAATAGTGCCTTGACAAATGGAAAACATTTACCTTTGACAAAATGGAAAATGTTACCGTACCCAGCTTTTATCAAATCCTAGTGTAATCGGTGTCTATGAGAATTGCAACTGGTATAATTGCAATGATAGCTGGCAGGAGGGGTATCAAATAATTCACAAATGCCATAGAAACAATTGCCTATAATTCTCATATGATGTCATTACAGGAAAGCTTAAAAACATAATAACAGCGGGAGTCAGAACCTTGACTATTACCATAGAGAATTTGATTAAGTAGGAAATATGTTATAATCAAGGAGATTACCCTATAAAAATCGCAGATTCCATGTGCTTATCAATGGAATACATCTGCAGCCTAATCTAATTTTTTAACAATTGGCTACACCCAATGGTAAGCAGTATTTTCTAATTTCATACTGTAAACGCAGATTTATAGAAGTTTTTGTTTGTAACTGCAGAATTTGTGAACCATGCTATTTATCGTCTGCTGTCCATCTTTGATGTGAGGTTGTGCTACACCGCATGATTAACTTTGCCGTTTCGTTCTCTGCTAGATTGGTTACTAGCATGAGAACCAGGTACTAATGTAGTGAATGTATGAACGTTTTGTCTGAAATCCTTAAAAGAGTGTAATGTTACAATGTAAGGAAGAGTCCTTGCCCTATTCTTAGAAGGCGAATCTCGGTTAATTTTGTCTCTGCACTCTCCTGAGTTCACTAACTGCAATTTGTGCCTTTGTACTTTGAATATTTTTGAAGTAAACTTTAAACTTGAGACTTTCATGTCTGTCCTTTTTGAGACTCCATTGTGATTGAATGAAAAGGCACTATTGACTTTTCATAAGAAAGAGAGATGGGTCCATTGAGGAACACCAAAGTCCGTATTGGGACTGCACTGCTCCAGATCCTGGAAGATCTGCATGCTACAGGTAAAAGGAATTTAAATGGCTTTGCGTGCTGACAGATCTGGGAGCAGAGTTGATGGGCCAGATTGGATCAATTAGGTATTGATGGGACTTACAGAGGTAAGTTGGCTTTAGAGACTGAGAACTGTGCCTTAACGGTACAGGCGGTCGTGCCCCGAGATTCAAATTACCCAAGTCCACATCCCGATCCTTGATGACTGTGGAGAGGTGAGGCAGCTGATCCAGCCACCTGAAGATGACAAAGTGAGTATCTAAAGGGATTAAAGTGCACAGGAAGATGTGAATGAGCACAGGGCAATATGGTGCATGCTGGGATTTGTAGTTGAGTAAGATAATTGAGATGCAGTGGGCGGACTCTGAATTTAGATATTACTTGGCTTTGATTTTTGGGCTTTTAGGGACTGTGATCATTGTTTGAGATCAAATGAGATTTGTAAAGCTATCTGCTAGGGTGAGGTGTACTGTGAAGCACTATCAGTTGCACCAGAATAGAGATGTAATATCACTAAGAGTGAATGTACTAATTAAGGTTGATAAATGCTCATTCTTTTGGGCTCAAGGGTGGAGGTGTTGATCAAGGCAACACTCCCTTGTCAAGAGTCAGCTGTTATATGAGTGTGATTTTTGTAAGAAAGATTTCTGTGTCTTAAAACTACTGTAATGGGTGTAAAAATTCCTTCCTATTAAAAGAAACAGACAATGGTAGCTTAGAGGACTTTACGACTTGAAGCTCACAAGAAAATTAATTGTAATTGTATGCTGTGTTAGACATGTCATAAGATGCCACGCATGGATTGGTCGGCAGAAGCCAGTAGCGTGCTGTGACTGGTTGATATTTGACTGTGTCACACTGGTATTGGTGGATGATTTGTGGCTCAGTGAGTGAGAGAAGCTTGTGTGTGGAGCAAGATGTGGAATGATTGTTGACATTTGAGACAAAAAATGGGAAATATCTCCTTGAAGAAGCCTTCTAGTCAGGAGGTGAAATTTCCACCTGAAAGAACACCTGCTAGGGAGATGGTGGTGCAGAGGGGGCTATACACATGTGTGTGGATCAAACATTGGCATCAATATACAGAGAAAGATGGTGAATTACGATTCCCATTGTAAGGAGCATTTCACATAGCAAAACTTGAGATTTTAGAAGGAGAATGTATGACTTGAAACCACAAACTAGACCCACCCAGTTTGAGGATTTGAACCTTTCAGAGAAGGAAGAGAACAAGAAGAATAGGAAAAGAGTTGTGCTTATGACTCACAAAAAGGTCTATTCATGGTTACATATACAGGACGATGAAAGACAGAAAAGGTGGTGAGAGCAGGTGATCGAGAAGGTAGGTGCATACTCCGTAATAGACAGAGAGATGCTAGAGAGGCAAAAACCCACAGCAAAAAAAAGGATCTCGAGGAAGAGACAGGCCCAGAGAGTGATGAAGAGGATCACTTTTAGATGAACTCTTGAGGACAAGACCACCCCCATACACTGTAGCTTCTGGAACAGGGATGACACTTCAGAACTATGCTGAGAATGAAATCACAGCACCGACCTCCACTGAGACCAATATGCCACTGAGTTATACCAAGACCGGAAATTTATAGACACAACGACTCAAAGCGTCCTAACCACACATCAGACCCTGATTGACATTGGTCTTGCCTCCACCCCCATAGTAACAAGTACATCCCAAATCCAAAAAAAAGAAGCAATATGAGACTAGCTGAACGAGCATTGAGATTTTTTCCATCAAACGAACACCTAAAACACTTAAGATCAGTGAGTAATACCCATAATAAATTCATCAGAAGTTTGAAAGCTAATTTCTTTAGAACCCAGCTCGATCTAGTCAGAAACGGACCAAAAACACTTTTGAACTTGTCAAACAGCTATCAAATAATCAACTTATTCCTTCTATAAATGGATCCAATATGCTTCTAAACTGCAAGGATTTTGCCTCCTTCTTCCTGAGAAAGACAGAAATAATCAAAAATGGTCTGCGGACAGCAAGGGATCTCCTTCTGGTTATACCACATATCAACCTCCCTCCTTCATGGATAGCTGAGCCCCCTGGTTTCCCAGGGCACCCCCTCCAAAAAGAATGCTTCTTGGAATACATTCAAAACCTACAATGAAAGTGACATTCACAGCATTCTTACAGTGCTGACACCTTCACACCTCTTCAATGACCTGTTACCATCGAATATCTTCTAGGAGGTCTAATCTTCTTTACTCCAACTTTAGACCAAGATGGTAAATACCTAGCTTCTTCAAGGCACTATCCTGGACTGCTTAAAGTAGGGCAGTGAACCCCTATTCTGAAAAAACCCACTGCAGATCCCTCTGACCTAAACAACTAACGCCAGATCTCCAACATTCCTTCTTTGGCGAAGCTCTTTGAAAAATGTGTCAGGTCCAACTTTGCAACCACATAGAACAATTCCAACTTCTAGACCAATTCCAATCAAGCTTTCATCAAGGCCACAGCACAAAATTAGCTCTCATGCACATAGTGGATGACGAGTAAAAATGCTGAATCAGAATGAAACCTGCCTTCTAATCCTCCTAGACTTATCGTCTGCATTCGATACAGTCAAAGATAACAGTCTCCTAGATTTACTAGAACGGAGGATGGGACTTTCAGCGTCTGTTCTAAATTAGTTCACCTTGTTTCTCCACAATAGAACTCAAAGAATCAAAGTTAGCCAGTCCCTGTCCAATGCCACACCGGTCACATTAGAGGTCCCACAGGGGTCCTCTCTTCCACCTACTCTCTTGAACCTATTTATGGAGCCTCTAGCTGAAACTTTTAATTCCTTCAGCATTATTATCACATGTATGTTGGTGACACCCAATTGTACTTGAAAATCTATTCCCCAGAAGATATTAAGTCACTCAACACAACTCAATAAAAAAAACCAAACTGGCTATCTCGTAACCACCTCAAATTTCATGCTATCAAAATGGAATTCCTCCTAATCTTCCCACCGAAACACCTGCCCAAGATTGAATTATAAATGAAGCATCTAACTGTTCTTCACTGCTCACCACGCATTTTAGATTCCACAAGATCTCTGGGAATAACACTTGACAAGAACCTGAACATGCAGGAGCACATCAGTACTGCCATCAAATGAGCGAACTACCAAATGAACATTTTGTGGAAATTAAAACCCTTTCTCCCCCCTGATGACTTCAAATCAGCGGTCCAAGCCCTAGGTATTCCCAGGTTGGACTATGAAAGTGAAACCCTTTGTGGCTTTCCTAGATCCAAGTTGGCGCCTCTAAGGGCCTCTCTTAAAGCTGCTGATAGCCTCATCACAGGAACAAAAAGAAATAAACACATCTCTCCGGATCTAAAATCAATAAACTTGCTCCCATGTGTGGCAAGAATACAACAAAAAATTGCTTGCATGTCCCAGAGTATGCAGATAGAATATTGAGTTGGAAATGTCGACTTACACAAATATCGAGATGGAAATATCAACAGCAAGAATATCGTGGTCAAGAATATTGACTTTAAGGTAAGAAATATCGTTTAAAAAAATATCAAAGTCATTAATATCGTTTGCAAAAATAAAGTTGTTTAAAATATAGATTTTTTAATTAGTCTAATGTATTTTACTATGTATTTTAAATTATGTGATCTATTTTTTTGTATAAGTATTGTTTTTGTTTTTTAATATATGTGTTAAATTTTGCGTTTTTTAGTTCCGTAGAGGGTTGTGGGTTTATAGGGGAATAGGGTGGGAAGTATTTTAATTATATTAAATTAATGATTATTTTTTATTTAGCAATATTTATTTAATTTAGATTTTGTAGTGTTAATTGTAGGAAGTATTTTATTATTAATTAATTATTGATTGGTTGTTAATAAATATTAATTAATTAATTGGTAATTAATTATGGCAATTGTGTTATTTTTTTTAGGAGTGGGTTATGGGGTTTATAGGGGAAAAGGGTGTGAAGTAATTTAATTATCATAAATTAATGATTTTTTTAAATGTATTAATATTTATTTAATTTAGATTTTATAGTGCCAATTGTAGGAAGTAATTTATTATTAAGTAATTATTAATTTGTTGTTAATTAATTATGTTAATTGTGTCATTTTTTTAGGAGCGGGTTGTGGGGTTTATAGGGTAAAGGGTGGAAGTAATTTATTTTTAATGAATTAATAATTATTTGTTAATTAATACTAATTAATTAATAAAAATTTAAATATGGCAATTGTGTAATTAATTTTAGATGTGAGTTGTGGGGTTTATAGTGGTAAAGGGTGGGAAGTAATTTATTTTTAATTAATTATTAAGTAGTTGTTAATTGATATTAATTTATTATTTTTAAATAAATTATGAAAATTGTGTATTGATTTTTAGGTGTGGGTTGGGTTTATAGGGGTAGAGGGTGGAAAGTAATTTATGTTTAATTAATTAATAATTAGTTGATCATTAATATTAATTCATCAATTGATAATTAATTAGGGTAATTGTTTTTTTTTGTGTGTGAGTTTTGGTTTTATAGGGGTAACGCGTGGGGAATTAATTTTTTTTTCTGTTTTAAGTTGTTTTTTAATTAATAATATTTATTTAATTGATATTTAATTATGTTAATTATGGAGGTACATTTTTATAAAATTTAGATGTGTGTTGTGAATTGTGCGTGTGTTATAGGGTAGGAAATGAAAAAGATTAGATTTATGTCATAATTAATGTTTTTATTTATAAATACATTTTAATTAAAAATAGTTATTTGTTTGTAAATTATTTTTACATTTATTTAATATAATATTTCTAGGTATTTGTCATATCTATTTAACATTATAATATGTTTCTATTTTTTATATTTTTTAAAATATTTTTATATATTTTTCGATTTATTTTATTTTTTAATATTTTGTGTTGGTGATATTTTGTTTGTTTTTAATTTTGAAATGACTGGAGTGGGAATATTAATTTTTACCCCTCCACTATCCAACACTTTCCCAATTGTTGAACTAACTGGAGTGGGAATAGTATTTTCTACCCCTCCGCTATCCAACACTTTCCCTACTGTTGCACTAAGTGGAGTGGGAATAGTCAGTATTATTCCCCCGCTATCCAACACTTTCCCTACTGTTGCACTCACTGGAGTGGGAATAGTAATTTTTACCCCTCCACTATCCAACACTTTCCCTACTGTTGCATTCACTGGAGTGGGAATAGTAATTTTTAGCCCTCCGCTATCCAACACTTTCCCTACTGTTGCACTCACTGGAGTGGGAATAGTATTTTTACCCCTCCGCTATCCAACACTTTCCCTACTGTTGCACTCACTGGAGTGGGAATAGTAATTTTTACCCTCCGCTGTCCAACACTTTCCCTACTATTGCAGTCACTGGAGTGGAAATAGTAATTTTATTCCTTCGCTATCCAACACTTCCCCTACTGTTGCACTAACTGGAGTGTGAATAGTAATTTATACCCCTCCTCTATCCAACACTTTCCCTACTGTTGCACTCACTGGAGTGGGAATTGTAATTTTTACCTCTCTGCTATCCAACACTTTCCCTACTGTTGCACTCACTGGAGTGGGAATAGTATTGTTTACCCCTCCGCTCCAACACTTTCCCTACTGTTACACTCACTGGAGTGGGAATAGTAATTTTTACCCCTCCGCTATCCAACACGTTACCTACTGTTGCACTCACTGAAGTGGAAAATTTAAGTTTAAAGACTTTTAAATAGTTTAGGGGCCCATTACGATACCCGGCGTAAATAAATCCGCCAGGCATGGAAGCGGCAAAAATCCGCCCGCACACACCGCCTGAACACCGACCACGCCATTATGAGTACACAAACCGAAAACCGCCATCGGCGGAAAAATCACACAAAATACCGCCCGCCATCGTCCGAGTCGGAGTCAAACCGCCCGCCACGGACGGAAACACGCACGACAACACAAAACCGCCCGCCCACACGGCCGACACACCGCACGTGAAATTACGATCGCACCGCCATGAGCGCGGAAAAACAACAAATATACCGCCCGCCAGCGCAAACAACGCCGATGAGAATCGACACGGCAGAAGCCATGGCGCCAACGTACCTGCACAGAAACCATCCGCACACAAAACCAATAGCACACAACATGGCCAATAAGTCCACACAGCAAGGCACACACAAATACACAAGCACAGTACACATCCCGAAAACACCCCCCGGACAAACAAAAAATACAAAGGCCAGAACCCCAGACACAACACACCTGAAAACAACAGACCATGAGGACACACCCACATAGGTGAGTACAAAAGCAGCACTCCCACAGACTACAACCCCTTGCTACATTGCAAACCAGAGAGGAGAGGAGAGGACACAGTGACACAGCAAGGACAGCAGCACACCACAGAAACGCACACATCACTACCACCACCACCACCACCACCACCACCACCACCAAACACCACCACCACCACACCCCGGCACCACAAACCCCCTGCACATTACACAACACACACCGCACCAGCACCACAAACACCATGGCACCACAAAGGATGCCCAAGTTCACGCCCATGGAGCTGACGGTCATGGTCGACGAGATCATCAAGGTGTACCCACAAATCTATGGGAACATGGTCCAGCACACACCACTAGCCACCAGAAACAGAATGTGGAACCGGATCGTAGACCAGGTCAATGCAGTCGGGACCCTGCCCAGGAACAGAGTCGAGATAAACAAACGTTGGAATGACGTAAAGAGCCTGGTCAAGAAGAAGGAGGGCAAAAACAGAGAGCTGGCTGCCGTCACTGGCGGAGGGAATCCCGCGCTCTTTAAGACCTTCAAAGCGTGGGAGGAGAAGGTGCGAGTCGTAATCCATCCGGAGATCCTCGCCGGATTAGCAGGGGGAGTGGAGGCTGGTAAGTACAAACTAATGTATACCAGCACACCGCTATGTACTCACATGCGCAACTACCATGCCACAGCTCCCAGGGACAAACACCCCCATGTCCAGCACACAATACACAACACATCACACACACATGCAACAGACACTACCACACACAGCCCAAACCGAACAACTGTAAGATGCGTGGGGACATGTGTACACTAAGCCAGCCACGTAACCACCAACAGGTCCCCAAATATGCCAGAAGCGCCACAACGAGCACCCACCACACCCATGTGTCCGCCACAGCTGCACTAACCGACAAGTAACAGGTAAGTGGCAGGAACACAAAGTGCAGTGGGTGGGACGGTGGACAGCCCAAGTACAACACACACCAGGCCCCAGTCCCACAGCACAGCAAGGAGGAGCATCCCCCACACCCCACAGCCACGTGTCAGCCACCGCAGTGCACAACGACAGCCGAAAGGCAGACATCACGGTCCACAGCAATCGGTGTCAGTGGGTGTACAGCCACCCCCACGACCCACTACACCCCCCACCCCCACAGACCTGCAACATGGAGCACCCCCGCTTAGAGCCATGTGGCATCCAGTACAGTGCACGCACGAACAACTTGCAGGTGGGAAACTGGACAGGGCTGGATTACTGGAGGCATGAGGACCATAACACGACCAACACATGGGACATGTCACGTAGCAGACGAACACGCAGCACCGCCCACCGTCACGAACAAGTGAACAATGTGCACACGGACATGAACAACAGACTCACACCCCACATGACCCATCACAGACATAGCAACACCCAAGGAGCCACGTCTGCATGCACAAGCCACACTGAATATAGTCCCACACGGCAGCCACTGTGCAACTCATCACACACAACCGAAACACCATTGAAGTCCTGTCCATGTAGCCCCCACTGCCTGTCAACCCCACACCCCACAACTACGCCTATGTAAGACAAACAACACTAGACGCAACAGAGCGGAACAACATAAATGCACACGAACACCACTGAACCCATCAAACACACAGACACACCATGCACATACAACATACCATCCATCCCATCCGTCAGCCCCAGTCTCATGAAAGGCATGTCATCCGCACAGCTGCCACACATACAGCAGTCACGCTAAGATACATGCCCATGACCAACCATGTGCCAGAAGTCAATTAAGCGCACGACACACTGTGAGCAACAACACACAACATGGGCCACACCCCCCGAGCACTGCAGTGATGCACATGGCACAGGGCAGCACGCACACCAAGGAGATGGGACAACTGCAATACGTTGGCTGGCACACAACTATCACTCACTCATAACGATGCGTCCAATGCCATGTCCAGTAACCACAACAGACAGCAAATATGCAGGGCATGTCAGGCATGCACACACCTCAGACCATGCACTGTCATGCTGCCACAACACATGTCACGTTCGGCACCCATGGCTCACAGCATGTACCCCAAAAGCATATCCCCTCCCAAATGCGTATCTGGGGCATGGCCCCCATGTTGCCATATGCGTTCCTAAGCGTTCCATTTGAACTCCAAAAGCATATCCCCTCCCAAATGCGAATCTGGGGCATGGCCCCCATGTTGCCATATGCGTTCCTAAGCTGCTCCATTTGAACCCCAAAAGCATATCCCTCCCAAATGCGAATCTGGGGCATGGCCCCCATGTTGCCATATGCGTTCCTAAGCGTTCCATTTGAACCCCAAAAGCATATCCCCTCCCAAATGCGAATCTGGGGCATGGCCCCCATGTTGCCATATGCGTTCCTAAGCGTTCCATTTGAACCCCAAAAGCATATCCCCTCCCAAATGCGAATCTGGGGCATGGCCCCCATGTTGCCATATGCGTTCCTAAGCGTTCCATATGAACTCCAAAAGCAAAGTACAAACCAGACCCAGGATGGGCCAGGAGCCCGCATACACCAGAGTCACAATGAGTAGGGGCACAGCAACACACCCATCGGCATGGCCAATCCGTCCCATGCCACATGTGCACAGCACACAGTCCCATTGCCTAGCACACACAACTACAGATGCCACAGCCACACACTCGCCTCCGGGAAACCCATGTACGAGATTGCACGAACTGCCAATGTCAGACGACTAATACATACTTCGCCAGGTGCAACACAATAACAAATCTCATTCTCTCCACAGGTGACGAACTGCTGGATGCTGGGGATGGAGACAGCAGCCAGCACAGCCAGCCTACAAGCCCCCAACGAGGACACACGGATCTGGAGGATCTGTCCTCCTCTTCGGACACGGACCACCAAGCTGGCCCATCTGGCGTGGCAGGGCCCAGCCGCTCCCCAGGACCCTCCTACCCACCAACCCATCATCCAGGGATGCTGAACAGTCCCAGTCCCCTGCTGCCACTGTCGTTGCGGCCACACCCACGGTCATTGCGGCCACTACCACTGCCGCAACCGCCACCATCGCCGCACCGACCACCACCGCCTCCACCACCACCACGTCTTCGCTGGCACCAGCCCCAGCGCAGGTGGTGGCCCGGCCGACTGGATCCACCCTGGGAGCCACAGCGAGGACCGTGGTGTGCAATGTGGCTAGTGGGCAGGCCGGTGGCAGCAGGACTGGTAGGAGGAGCAGGGTCAGGGAAACGCCAGCCTCCCCTGGGAGCCATGCCCTGCCTCAAATGGCCAGAGTCCTTGGGGCCTATGAAGAGGCCCAAGGACAATGGGCCAGGTCTGCTACTGACACGCGGGAGGTGCTGGGGGTGCTGAGGTCCATGGACGCCCATATGGGCCAATTCGTGTCCCGTATGGACCAACTCGTGGACCTCATGGGCCAGCTGGTGGTGGCGGTGGGGTCACAGGCAAGGCCAGCAACACCACCTCCGCCACCACCTGCTAGGGCGCAGGCTCGGGCAGCAGTGTCCACTTCCCCTGCGTCCACAGCCAGTGAGCACACCTCACCCACCACCAGCAGGTCGCCACCACACACCCCCTCCCAAACGTGGAAGGGGCCGTCCGAAGAGGAAACAGATCTCCCGGGAGGACTTCGCACGCTCCAGTCGCAAGTGAGGCAGCCAGCCAGCCTTCCGCCAGCCTTCCTTGACCAGCCACTGCATTGACTTGCTCTACGATCCCACTCCACACAGCCATCTGGATGGCATGTGTGTGTTGGACTATGGACATAGAACCAGTGGGTACACCCTGATCATCACGCAGCCATGACCGACAGCTCATTGTCACTGCACGCACCACTTTTGTCATCACCTTACACACAATCACATGTCACAGTTTGTAATAAATGCACCTTTTTCACTAACTGCTGTTTGTGCCCTGTGTTTTATTTGTACGGAATACAACGGCCACCTTGGGCGGAAAGGCACCTGATGCGTGGCATGGCAATGGAATCCGGAGGGCCTGTAGGGACCTAGGGGTGGGAGACAGAACAGGAGCACATTCAATGAGTGTGTCACACACCCATCACACAGTACATGTCAACAACTACAAGCAATGTACACACATCGCACAGAGCAATAGGGCACAATGCCACAGTCACCAACAGTGGCATACTACCCTGGCCATGGAGCGTTGACACACTGCACGCAGTGAACATACGGCCACCCTGACACAGCACACACACACCTGCACAGATACAGACACATCATCCGTCGTACATGGACACTCACCGTCAAGTGAAGTAGCGGGCGATGAGCTGCTGGCGCACATTCCCAGCTTCCTCCTCTCCGCTGTCCACCTCACTCGAGCTGTCCTGGTCTGCGGGCTGGGGCCCTGGTTGATCTCCGTCATCCACAATGAGGGGGATCTGCTTCCGAATGGCCAGATTGTGCAGCATGCAGCACGCCACCACTATCTGGCACACCTTCTGTGGGGAGTACGCCAGTGCACTCCTCGGTGCGGTCCAGGCACCTGAACCTGGACTTGAGGAGGCCAAAGGTACGCTCGACCACACGTCTGGTCCTCCCATGTGCCTCATTGTATCGATCGTCTGCTGGGGTGCGAGGATTCCTCAATGGACTGAGCAGCCATGCCCCATTCGGATACGCAGAGTCACCTGGGTGTGAGGGACACAGAGAACCGTTGCAATTCCAACTGGACAGGGGACAGCATCGCACAACCAGCACGCTACACCACTCCACATACTCACCGACAATACAGGCACGATCCTGTTGCAGATTGGCCATCAGTCGTGGCAAGATGCTGTTGCGCATTATGTGTGCGTCATGGGCCGAGCCTGGAAACTTGGCACACACGTGGGTGATCACCATGTCCGCAAGGCACACCACTTGCACATTCAGGGAGTGCGTGTGCTTCCTGTTGCGGTACAGGTGCTCAGTGGCCTGTGGTGGAACAAGGCCAACATGAGTGCAGTCAATGGCTCCCACGACGTGTGGGATTCTGCCAAGGGCATAGAATGCACCCTTCACTGCCGCCAATTCACGAGCCCTGGGGAATCTGATGTACCTGTTCCGGTACAGCATCATGGCTGCCAGTACATCCCTCAGCACCTTGCTGAACATGGGCTGGGACATCCCTCCTCCACTGCCCACTGTGTGCTGGAATGACCCAGTGGCGAAGAAATGCATGGCGGCCATCACCTTAGCCGTGGGGGTGACAGCAGTCGGATACACCCTGCGGGGACGGAGATGGGGCTCTAACATGGCACACAGTCGATGCAGAGTTGGCCTGTCCAGCCGAAACTTCCTGATTACCTCTGTATCGTCCATGTCCGCCAGCAATTGGTATGGGCGGTCAATGTTCGGTCTCCGCCTGGGTTAAATGGCAGAGGACACATGTCAAAGCAACACGGCACATAGCAATTTCGCATACACATCACTGACATGACTGAGCAAGCACATGAGCCACAGCCCAGCTGTCAAGCTGGGACGGCACGGCCACAATACACTTACACAGGTCTCCCAACAATGGCAATGGCAAGTGAGACATACCACTGCCATGTGCATGCACATGGGGATCTAGGCCCCAATGACTTGCGGGGCGTGCTGATGGGGACTGACTGCATATTCGTCAAGCGGCAACGCCACGGCAACATGAGTGTCTGCTGAGCATGGAACTGCTTCCGAGGCTGGATGAGTATGGCACACGACGACGACGATGTGGGCACGGGCTGAGCGGCCAATACAAGTGGGACCTGTGGCACGAGGGGATATGAGACAGTAGTAGGTGTCAGCACTGCACCCTATGTACAGCACTGTACGGATCACAGCTCCCGAAACATTGACTGGTGTCCACATTGACAGCCCCATGCCAAGACGGCTGTGTGCTTGCAGTCACACGTCACAGGTGAGAGGTTACATTGCACGTGCCAGGTGGCAGACGTACATAGTGGGAGCTGGCATGTGTGTGCATGTGTCTCCTGTTCAGGATCCACCAGATGGGCGCTGACTCTGTACTGACCATTGGACACAGCATGTTCCGTGGAAGGCTTGTGTGTGTGGGATGGTGGCACTGGATGTGCCTCCGTTGGGTGGGGGGCCATGCACAGGGCGGGTACGTCGATGATTGCGCATTGTTGGTCACGGTGGGTGCACCAACTAAGATGTGTTGCCCTGTGTTCAATTCCTATGTCCGCATGATGATGGACTGTGGATGTGGGCAGACTACACATTGGTCGATGTGCTGTCTATATGCATGTGCCTTCACACCAGGCACAGCTGCCCCTGCACATGTGACCCCTGCTGGACTCGCTGCTGGGTCTGTGGAGCTGATGCACCTTCTGCGCGTGGGGCGGACAGCTCTCCTCACTTCCCTCATTGCGCATGTCATGTCTTTGCCGCAGGTGACATGGATCATGGAGGGCCCACATGTACGCGTGGGTAGGCTACACATGATTGTTCACTGGTCGCCACCCCCAGTCAGTGTTTCGAATGGGAAGGTTGTCGTGCTGGTGGTATGTTCGATGTGGCGGATGGGCGGGCCTAGGTGCGGGCTTACATTCCGGACATGGGGGTAGTTGGATTGGCGACTAGTTGCAGTACACACGGGACACGTCTCTTCCTTTCCACATCTGGGTCATCCCTTGTACTAACTGACAGTGATACAGTCATCTTCGCCCCAGCCCTCATGTCCTCCCCTCGCCCCCCAATATGCATGCTCACCTGCGAGGCTAGCGCTTGCACAGGCAGCCCCAAGCTCGCACCAGAGAGGGCAAGGAGTGTATGTGGGGGTCCAGTTGCACGAGTGGGCTGTCTCAGGGTATGATGTGTGGCGGGACACCGTCCACCTGCGTGGTGCCCCAAATGGAGACCCGGCCTGCATGGACTATGCATCACAGTCTTCGCCTTCCGGATCCGCCACCTGCGACACCCAGTGGCTGTGGCTGCCCTTGCGGCCAGGCCGCGTCCGTCTGTGGCTGATGGCCCACACATTCACTCTTTGGCCTCTCTGGGGAGGGCTCGGGGGTGGTGGCGCACGCGCTTGCACTTAGTCGCAATGGCATGTGGCGTGGTTGGTATGATGGGCAATGGATGGGATGGTGCGAGCCACCTCCCGTGACGTCAGTGCTGCTCGTGCTGTGGTGCGTCCCCCTACACTTCCATTTGACTTTTTGCCATGCTAGACGTTGAGGTTCTATTGCCTGCGTGATATGACCAGGAGGAGCGCGAGGAGACCTCTCACACACCATGCTCCACTGCCATCCCGTGCCCTGTATCGCCTGTGCGGATTGACTATGTTGGGGTTACACCTGGTCGACTGGGGCTGTGTGTGCCTTGTCAAGGGGCATGGCGGGCGCACAACAGGATCCAGCTTGTCCACAGAGGGTGGGCTGAGGTGCGCCTGGTACCGCTTTGTACGTGTGCCCGGCTGCTGTGCACACACGTGTTCACTCCCCCCGACAGGTGTCCTCTCACAATGCCCAGGGAAGCGGTGGTGTACTGTTCATGACCCCTCCCAACACGGCGTGCTCCAACTTGGCATGTGCGCATCTACCCGTCGCACCCACCCACCTGAGCACTGCGTCCATACGACTTCACACGACACATGTGTGTCTTCCACAGTAGTGCTACTCATTTGCGTTGACATCCAATACCAGTGGACTACATGGTCATGTCACGACTGCCGTGTACTTCACATACTCTCATCCTCTCTCATTCGTACTTGTGAAATGAGTCAGCGGAGACAGTTTTGGTTTCAAACATTATATTGAGTCTTCTGTCCTCTGTGATGCAGTATAGTGGACACTACTGGCAGCGGAATACATGTTGAGGATATACTGAGCATGATAACAAATGGGATAGGGTGTGGGGTTACATCTGCTTGGCCAAGGCTGTGCTAATGTACATTTACGTATAGCTGCGGAGCTGCGGACTTTGACACAGACGGTATACATGTAGCCTACCAGACCGCTCGGCATCATGGGCACAGTCCATCTCAGTTCCATGTGACAGCTTTGCTGCGGTTGTTCCTCATGCACGCGTGCATGTGAGATGACATCAGGGCATGTGCTTGCGTGCATGCAGCGGCGTGCCACTTGTTGTTGCACTGTGGTGGTTACTGGACATGTCACAGTCACTGGGGTCGTGTTGTTGTTGTATGCACTTGTCGTCCATGCAAAGGTCCTGGTATGGGATTCCCGGGGCGGGGGTGGGAGGGGTGCAGCACCCACAGACTCCAGGCGACCTATTCATGTCCACTGAGCGGTGTGTGTGTCCATGTGCGCTGGATCCATGTCGTGTCCTGGTTGTTCGTGCAGTTCCGTCCATGTGGGTGCGATGCACAGAGCCCATGCCACTGCCTCCCACGATGCATGCGGTGTTCCTGGATGTGATGGGGAACAGTGTGCATGTCCCGGTCATATCCGATGTCATGGCGATGTCGTTGATGGTGTGGTTACAGTTGCCGGTCGTTTGGTATGGCTGTTGTGGTGGTGACTGGCCAGTCCATGCGGAAGCTGAGCATGGGTGCGGGGTTGGACTTCATAGGTCACTCGGGAACCTGCGTTGTGGTCCGACGTATTTACAGGTTGTCAGGTATGCGATGCCGCCCAGCAGGGCTTCCATGTCATTGGTGGTGTACATGTTTGCCAGCCAATGAAGCGGATGGTGGCTGTCAAGGTGTTGTTCGTAGGTTGTCCCTTGGAGGACCATGATGGGGCATGCTGGGTGACATTCGATGTAGCTGTTCTCGATGATCCGTCGTGTGGAGGCACAGTGGTTCCATTTCAGTGCGCGTGCGATGTTGGCCACATACGCCATGCCCCCATAGGCAGAGCAGGTCCTGTCGTGTGCGTCCAGAGGGAGGAGTAGTAGTAGCAGGTCCGCCTTCAGACATGCCGGGTTGGAGAGGCATATCTCGACGGGATGCTGGTAGGGACACCTCCGACAGTAGAAGACGGGCATGACGCAGCTGAACAATGTGATGCGGTAAGTCAGTCGGTAACTTACGTTCAGCAGGGACAGGAGATCGCATCCCAATGTATGTATCGTGTTGGTTTGGTACAGCTTGAGCTGTTCGGCGTAGTTGGGTAGGTGTGTTGCGGTTGCCATTTCGCAGCGGTTCGTAGAGGTGGCGTGCTCCGGCTGTGTGTGCAGTCTGCAATGTGCACGCTCCGGGGTTGCTGTGAGCTCTGTGTAGTCGTGGGGAGACAGGACTTGTGTTCTGTTGGCTTGTTTGGAGGACACGGGCCCTCTTCCCACATGCTTCTCAGACAGTTCAAGGTCAGTGCTGTGTGACTCCTTCCAATTAACTTGCATGTGGCCGACATGGGGGAGTGTTTTCTTCTTTCTTCCCCGTCCGTTGTGTGCTTCTGTGATATGCGCTATCTGCCCTGTGGTCGGTCTCCTCGGCATGCCTGTGTTGGTCTATTCTTGGACAATGGCTGTATTCACCGGCTTCTGTCGTAGGGCTGTGGTTTCGGTGTTGGAATGGAAGGTCATTCAGTGCTGTCTGCTCTCCCTTGTGTGGGCGGCAGGCTGCCTTTCCGCTCTGCGTTGGGCCTTGTGTGTGGATGTAATTCTTGGGCCACCTGTTGTCGGTCCCCGGGTGTTCCGTTTCATGTGTCTTGTTCATATGTGCAGGGTGGTATGGGTTTTTCAGTGTGGTACTGGCGTTCCTCTTCCCGAAGGGGCCCTGCTTCTCCTAGTTGGTGTTGCCGCCGCTGTGTGCTACGCCATGTTTGTTACACTGGGGTGTGTCCTGCAGTTGCGTGTCTTCACTGACATGTGTGCGTCGTTTGTGTGGCGTTGGGTGTTGTCCGTGAATTGGGCGTTGGGGACATGTCTGTGGCCGGCCTGTCACGTGTCATGTGCGTTCGGGGTGGGGCTGATGTGTGTGCTGCTTGGTTGTGTCCCTGTGTCTGTGTGCGACGCATGCATGGCGCTGCGGTTGGCCTCTGCGTTGTGCGCATGTGTGGCGGCGTCATCGGCGCTTTGGGGCCGTGACGGGGTGGTTGGTTCCTAGTCCCAGGTGGTGTGTACACATGTGTTCTGCGATGTTACGATTTGGCCTGTGTGTCATATGTGGTTCGATGGTGGATGTGTTGTGTACACGTGCTGGTGGGGGGTTGTCCGCTTTTTCCGCCCTTGCACTGTGTGCGCTGTTTGCGTGCACTTGTTGTGTGTGTGCCTACCTGCGTCTCCGCGGCACGTTGCGTCCTTGGTGGTGCATCAGCAGAAGCATGGGAAGGGCCTGCAGTGCTGGATTCATGCCCGGGGTGCCGCTTCTTCGTTGTCCGTGCTCTGCGTCCGTGTTTCCGCCTCTCTTTCACGTGCGGTGTCTCTTTGCCGTGGGAGCCGTTTGTTTGCGGCATCGTAATTTATGCGCCGGGCGGGACGTGTTTCGTCGGACGGTGTGTGTCAGTTGTGCTGCGCCGCTACGTGTGCGGGCGCACTTTGATGGCGGACGGTGTTGCTGGCTTGCCGGCGGTGTTTGGCCTGCTTTTCGCATCGTAATTGGGCGGGCGTGTGGACTGCTGCGTGCCGGCGGTAACTGGTGGTTTCTGCATCCGCCAGCACGGCGGTTGTGCTTCCGCCCGCCATCGTAATGGGCCCCTTAATGTTTTAATTCATAATATAATGTTTTTTTTAATTAGATTTTATGTTATTGGTGTATGTATATATACATATTTATTTGTACATTTTCATATATACAATTATAAAATAAATTAAAATTAATAGTTTTATTAATTGTTTTAAAGTAAATATATATATATATATATTTTACATTTTATATACGTATGTTTAAATTCTTTACATTCAATGTATTTGTTATATTTGTTAAAATGTATATTAAATCTATTTTTGTTTTAGTTACTTTTATTATTTAATATATTTAATATTATTTTTTATACATATATTAAAATCAATATTTTGTACAACTATATTTTTTACATCGATATTTTTTCCCCGATATTTTTGTACACACCATTCTAAATATAGGACGTCAACATTTTTGACATCGATATTTATAACTCGATATTTGTGTATGGGGATATTTTGGGGTCGATATTCTATCAGTGAACCATGACCCACATAGCATCATACAACAAGACCCCAAGGTATGTCACACAAACACTAGAATTATCTGGTGGATGCAGATCCTCTAGAAGCACCTGCACCTTGTTACTGAAACCACAGAAATTCCATAAAAAGAAAACTTGCAACAGAGCCTTCTCGGTATTGCCACGAGAATTTGGAACTCCCTACCACCTGAAATCAGACTGATCCCCTCAACTGCATCTTTCAAAACAGAAGTTAAAATGCTACTTATGAACAAGTTTCCACTCTTGGTCACTCAACTTTGACTCCTGGTCTACAGCCATGATTATTACTCAATTGTTGGACCATATCTATGGTCTCGTCGGATTGTCCTATGGAGGTAAATTTGCTCAATTTGTGAAGGTACACAGTCTGTACCTCTCATGATTATGTCGTTGTTTGCTTTCTTGTTTCTTATTTTTGATCATCTGTAAAGCACTCTGATATCCTCAAGGGTCAAGTTCAGGCTATATAAAACTTTGGAAATCAATCAATAAATAAACCATCTCTAAGTATCCCGCAAACGACTGTAGTCATTGTGACCCTTAGAAGTCAGGAAGGCGGACTCTCCGATATCCCTATTGCTGGAGGAACTGCCCCAACTGTAGCCCCCGGCACAACATCTCAGCAAAATACAGGCCCTCACAGAGGATAAACATTGCACAACTGAAGATCGAGCTAGAAGAGATTGTGAAGGGAAATGTAGACACAGATGTTTGGATCATTATAACGAGCACCAATTAGCTTATTTGAGCAAGGAAGGCACAAAAGTGGCTCATGAGGCATATGCAAAGATGTGAAGCTGGCGGACAAGTCTAGTTTTGATTTGACCTAGAGAAAGAAGCTGCGGAAAGAATTTCAAGATGAGTATAAGTGAAAAGGACCTGAAGTCACTGTCATTGAAAGGGTTAAAAACACATGTGGAGGAGCTGTTTGAACACATGAGGGTGCTGCTTGAATATGAATTTTCCTTTGAAACAATTAAAGACAAGCGGCGTTTAGCAAAACAGGAACAGTTGTTTAATAAAACGCAGCAGGCGGGAGATCAGGCAACAGAGTTGGGGTCTGAAGACTGTCTCGAAGCACATTGGTTTTGGCCATAGTTTTATACTTTATATGAAGCATCATAAAACGATTTATGCATTCCTTTGGTGACAGAAGTTTGGGCCTAGTCACAGGCCCATAAATCAGGGGTTTGATAAGAAGCACAGGTGAGCCTCGTCCTTCTGTGAACATACTGCAGGGCCAGTCGGTACATGTCCAGTTGTCCCGCATAAAGAGTGCATGATCACTGCGTGTAATGTGCATGCTGTGTTCTGATTGGCTTTGTGTCCATAACTTTATGGTGTTTTTGGAATGTGTGCCCCTCTGGCCAAACAGGTTTTATTGGGGGCAATCTCCTGAGACCATTGTGGTGTCGCTGCCTAGCTGTGCGATCGATCTGGGTTTTCCTGTTCGCGCATTCTGTTCAAGGGTTACGTGTCCTGCCACCTATGATCTGTCAATCAGTTGCTTCAGGCCTAGGTCGTAGGGCCTGCCTAAAGATGTATTTCTGACTCGGGGTTGAAGGGGAGATCACATCGGATAAATTCAACAACGGAGATGCAAGTTTGTTTTTATACGTAAATATATCATGGTGTACAACAACATTGTATTGTTCAATATTAACATTCCCCCCTCTAGTTGAATTTCAACTCCATCACTTACCCCACACTTCATAACAGTCACATTATTTGAGGTTTGATGTGTATCTGTTGTGTTTATTACTAATCCCCTAGTTACTTGCAATCTACCTCACTTGAGGACAGTTTTTTTTACAGTAGGAAACCCCCAATTGTAGGAAACCACACAAAAACAGTACAACAGTGACAGGCACGAATCACTGACAGAATATCGATGGACAAAATATTGTGTTCCCAAAATATCGGGACATAAATATTGATGTCAAAAATATCGACATCCTATATACATAATGGTAAGTACTAAAATATTGAGAAAAAATATATAGTTGTTAAAAATATCAAAGTTAAAAATATCGTTTTTTTTAAATGTATAAAAAAATGTAAAATAAATTAAATAATACATATAACTTGAAAAAAATATGTAGAATTATTAAAATATGTTAACAATTATAAGTAATAAATGTAATGTAAAAATAAATTAAACATACATATATAAAATGTAATATATATATTTACTTAATAATAATTACTAAATAATTATGTTAATGAATTATAAAATGTTAGAAATGTATCAAAAATTATAAATACATGTATATATACATACACCTGTAACATAAAAAACCCAAAATATATATATATATTATACATTGAATTATTAAAGTATTTATTAATTTTTAAAACTACATTTTACACTACGTTAACTGCAACAGTAGGGAAAGTGTTGGATAGCGGAGGTGAATAAATTACTATTCCCACTCCAGCGAGTGCAACAGTAGGGAAAGTGTTGGATAACAGAAGGGACTAATTTACTATTCCCACTCAAGCGAGTGCAACAGGAGGGAAAGTGTTGAATAGCGGAGGGGAATAATTTACTATTCCCACTCCAATAAGTGCAACAGTAGGGAAAGTGTTGGTTAGCGTAGGGGAATAAATTACTATTCCCACTCCAGGGACTGCAACAGTAGGGAAAGTGTTGGATAGCCGAGGTGAATAAATTACTATACCCACTCCAGCAAGTGCAACAGCAGGGAAAATGTTGGATAGCGGAGGGGTAAAAATTACTATTCCCACTCCAGCAAGTGAAACACTAGGGAAAGTGTTGGATAGCGGAGGGGAATAATTTACTATTCCCACTCCAATAAATGCAACAGTAGGGAAAGTGTTGGATAGCGGAGGGGAATAATTTACTATTCCCACTCCAATAAATGCAACGTTAGAGAAAATGTTGGATAGCGTACGGGTAAAAATTACTATTCCCACTCCAGCAAGTGCAACAGTAGGGAAAGTGTTGGATAGCGAAGGGAAATAATTTACTATTTCCACTCCAGCAAGTGCAACAGTAGGGAAAATGTTGGATAGCGGAGGGGTAAAAATTACTATTCCTACTCCAGTGAGTGCAACAGTAGGGAAAGTGTTGGATAGCGGAGGGGAAAAATGTACTATTCCCACTCCAGCAAGTGCAACAGGAGGGAAAGTGTTGGCTAGCGGAGGGGTAAAAATTACTATTCCCACTCCAGCAAGTGCAACAGTAGGGAAAGTGTTGGATAGCGGAGGGGTAAAAATTACTATTCCTACTCCAGTGAGTGCAACAGTAGGGAAAGTGTTGGATAGCGGAGGGGAAAAATTTACTATTCCCACTCCAGCAAGTGCAACAGGAGGGAAAGTGTTGGCTAGCGGAGGGGTAAAAATTACTATTCCCACTCCAGCAAGTGCAACAGTAGGGAAAGTGTTGGATAGCGGAGGGGAATAATTTACTATTCCCACTCCAGCAAGTGCAACAGTAGGGAAAGTGTTGGATAGCGGAGGGGAATAATTTACTATTTCCACTCCAGCAAGTGCAACAGTAGGGAAAATGTTGGATAGCGGAGGGGTAAAAATTACTATTCCTACTCCAGTGAGTGCAACAGTAGGGAAAGTGTTGGATAGCGGAGGGGAAAAATGTACTATTCCCACTCCAGCAAGTGCAACAGGAGGGAAAGTGTTGGCTAGCGGAGGGGTAAAAATTACTATTCCCACTCCAGCAAGTGCAACAGTAGGGAAAGTGTTGGATAGCGGAGGGGTAAAAATTACTATTCCCACTCCAGCAAGTGCAACAGTAGGGAAAGTGTTGGATAGCGGAGGGGAATAATTTACTATTCCCACTCCAGCAAGTGTAACAGTAGGGAAAGTGTTGGATAGCAGAGGGTTAAAAATTACTATTCCCACTCCAGCAAGTGCAACAGTAGGGAAAGTGTTGGATAGCGGAGGGGAATAATTTACTATTCCCACTCCAGCAAGTGCAACAGTAGGGAAAGTGTTGGATAGCAGTGGGGTAAAAATTACTATTTCCACTCCAGTGAGTGCAACAGTAGGGAAAGTGTTGGATAGCTGAGGGGTAAAAATTACTATTCCCACTCCAGCAAGTGCAACAGTAGGGAAAGTGTTGGATAGCGGAAGGGATAAAACCAAAGATTACAGCTATTGAACCAAAAACCACAAACAAAATAAAAACAAAACAATTACCAAAAATATTTAAAAATTAATAAATGAATATTAATGATCAACTATTGATTAATTTATTTAAACTAAATTACTTTCCACCCTCTATCCCAATAAACACCAAAACACACAATTTCCATAACCAATTTTTTATTCATAAATTAATAACAATTAACAACAAATCATTAATTAATTTAAAAAAAGTTTCTTCCCAACATTTACAAATATAAATCCCACAACTCACACATCAAAATTATTCCACAATTACCATATTTAGGGGCCCATTACGATGTCGGGCGGAAGCACGACCGCCGTGCTGACGGAGGCAAAAACCGCTAATTACCGTCCACCAGCAACGGGCCACACGCCCGCCAAATTAGGATGTGATTAGTCAGGGAAACACCGCCCGCAAGCCTGCGGCGCCGCCCGCCATCAAAGTGCGCCAGTCTACGTAGCGGCGCGAGCCAATGGAGACACACCGTCCGACGAAATGACGTACCGCCCGGCGTACAAATTACGATGCCACAACCAAACAGCCCCACCGGCTAAGAGACACCGCACGAGATACCAGGGCGGAAACTCGACTGTTCTGGATGGAGACTAAAAAGGCGGACCACCCAGAGATGAATCCTGCACTCTAGGCCATCCCCTTGCTCTACCTGATGCACCACCTAGGAGTGAATGCACCACGACGACGCAGGTAGGCAGACACACAACAAGGGTAGGAAAACAATGCACACAGTGCAAGGGCGGGAAAACTGTACATGGCCCCCCCAGACACCCCTGTGTGGACAGGACACATCCACCCCTGTACCCACACATGTCCCACCTGTCAAAAATAAACAACTCGCAACATCCTGGGCACCGACGACCCGGGCCCAGGAAGTGACGTCCCTGTCACGGCACCGCAGCGTAGCGGCGATGACGCAGGTACACATGCGCACAACACAGTGGCCAATGACTGCGCCATAATTGGGCTGCACACAAACACCACAGGGCCACAACTACACACCCCACACACCAGCCCCACCCTGAAGGCACATGTCACGTGGCCTTCCTGCATCAGTCATGTCCCCAACCGACAACTCACAGTTGTCAACTTGACGTCACACAAGTGTCCCGAACAGGGGAGTAATGTGAATGCAAAATAGGACACACCCTTGTATGTACAACATGGATAATCACACGGCGGCTACCACATAACAGCGCAGAATATCGACAATGTCCGGAAAAGGCACGCCAGTCTCAACAAGAAATACCAAAACCATCCTGCTCGCAACAACAACACATGCAATGTACAAAATAGAAAAACCCTGCTGTCTGAGAACAGGTGTGGCCAATCACTACACCCACACAGAAGCTGAAATGTACAGCGGCAACGGAGTGTCCCGCCCACACACTGGAGAGCAGATAGCACTGAATGGCCTTCCATTCCTGCTCCGAAATAACATTGCAACAAATTATGCTGGAGAATGGAGCCATTGTACCAACAAGAAGCAAAACATAGCCATGCAGAGTAAAACGTCCACTGGCAGATAGCGCACAACATGAAAGAAAGATAACACCACAAAATGCAATAATACCACTCCTCCATGTGGACCAAATGAAAGTAATGTGGAAAGAGTCACACACCACTGGCCTTGACTATTCATAGAAGCATGTGGGATGAGGGACTGTGTCCTCCGCCCAAGCTATACCCCAAGTCCATCCGCCGTACATCCATTCCAGAATTCCCAGCATCGTCGGAGGCTGCACTCTGCTGACTGCTCAGGCAGACGGAGCACGCCATCACATCACCCTGTAGCAAAATGGCTGTTGCACCACTGACCCTCAACTACGCCGGACAGATCAAGCTGTACAGTGACAGCATGCTACACATAGTGGGCTGCTCAAATCTGGCAATGCTGAATGTAAGTTACCGAGTAACTTACCGCATTGCAATGTTCAGCTGCGTCATCCCCGTATTCTACTGTCGGAGGTGTCCGTTCCACTGGCCTGTGGATTTATGTCTCTCCAACCCGGCATGTCCAAAGGCGGACTTGGTACACTTGTTTGCACCCCTGGACGACCACGACAGGATCTGTTCAGTGTATGGGGGCATGGCGTTTGTGGCTGCAATCGGGGACACACTGCAATGGGACCAGTGTGCCTCCACAGAACGTCTTCTGGATCACAGTTTCATCGAATGTCATCCAACATGTCCCATCAGGATTCTACAAGGGACAACTTACGACGAACACGTTGCCACCCACCACCCGCTTCATTGGATGACATCCATGTTCACCATCAATGGGATGGATACCCTGCTGGAAGGTATCGCATACACGTCAACTTGTCAATTCATGGGTCCCCGACTCAATATCCCCAATTGAACATAGATGTACAACACCGTACCCATGCTTGGCTTTCGCACGGAGTGGGCAGGTAGCTGTACAAGAACTATACCATATAATCTGCAACTAACACCTTACCATCAACTCCACTGCCATGACAACTGACATTTCCGGGACATGCACCCTGTTCCCCACCATATCCCGTGTCTCTGCATGAACAGGGGGAGGCAGAGGTATGGGACTTGTGTACAGTAACCACATGGGCAATACAGCACGAACAACTATGCCATAATATGTATTCTGCGCACCTGGACACATGCACCTGTCAGTGCACACTTATCTGTCTGCTGTAGTACGTGCGAACTGTCACCTCACCTTTGTCTGTACTTCCGTGCCAGGACTTTTGCATGGACAACTAATGCAACCCCCTACAACATGGCCCTAGTAACAGTGTCATGTTCAGTAGCCACCACATTGCAACAACTGGTGAGACGCTGCTGCATGCAGGTGGGCACATGCCCTGATGTCACCTCTGACGCAGGTGTGTCGGAGTCACTATTGTATTAAACCGGTACCATGGAACTGAGATGAACTGTCCCTATGATGCCAAGCTGTCTGGTAGGCTGAATGAATACTGTCTGTGTCAAAGCCCAGAGACCATCAGTAATCAGCAAATGTACTGTAGCATAGAAAGGGCAAGGCAGCTGTAACCCTGAAGCCTCCATTCCACAGTCAACAACTAATTACATCTACCTGTACCCCTTTCGTATGTGTAATCATGCTAAGTATATCCTCCACATGCATTTTGCTGCCAGTAGTGTCCACTATTCTGCATCACAGAGGAAGTAAGTCCAAATACATGCCTCGAAGCAAATATGTGACTCTGTTGAATTATTTCCAGAAGACAAGTACGAATGAGAGAGGATGAGAGTGTGTGAAGTACACGAGAGCCGTGAGATGACCATGTAGTCCAGTGACATTGGATGTCAATGCATATGAGTTGCCGCCACAGTGGACCTAGTGAAATACTACAGGTCGTGGGCCTTTGATTGTCAGACTCTGACGTGGCCCAACAGATCATCACATTAACACTGACGGGCTGGTCACTTCAAAGCACAGTCCTACATATGTGTATAATTACCTTCACAGTCGGACATCACACTCATCAAGCAAAATTAGGACCCACGCAACAAGCATGCTACAGCAATGCATGTCAAAACACACACAGGAAATCAGTGTGGGTGGGCAGGTCCGCACAGTGAGTACGAACTGCTGAAACTCACATACATGCTTAATTAAACCAGGCACAATCTTGACAGTCACACACCCTGCAGACCCACAATGGCCAAAACATATTAAGTAGGAGCCATCCTGAACTGCAAGGACACACCCACACACTGCACACTGTGCAACATACAATACACACATGCGCTCACATTCACAGACCTGAACACGGATACAAACACCCACCATGCCCCTGGGTAACACATGTGTGTAATCGACATTGCCAGAGTGCACACACACACACCAACACCACCCCAAAGTCACACACTTCAAACCACACACACCTACACTTCCCAAAATGCACACTTTGAAAGTAACCCATGTGCCCAGGCTCAATGTCCATCACAAGATTAACATACACCTACACTGCTGGCCACCCAGAAAGTAAGCTCACACATACCCGCACACTATGCACATGCTACCTGTCATCCTGTGGCCAGACTCACACCCCATGGTTTAATTGCACGCAAACATGACACGTAGACATTTACCATGGAATACAAGCAAATACATGCAGACAATCCGTGTCACTAAAAAACTTCTTCATCACACACACAAGTGGCAGAGTCTGAAAGAAGTGAAGTCCCAGCCACGTGTAAAACACATTGGAATGTGACACCAGACATTGCAATTGTTGATGTACCATACAAGGCATGTGCCTCACTTAACTATGCACACACAGTAACAACTGCAATCAGCAACTACACAGACACAACCGACTACAGGAACAACAGCATCCAGTCACAGATTACATAGACAGGCGGCAAAATTGTTCAACACCAGGGACAGTGGCCAGTCCGATGTGCAGAGTAGTGACACGAAAAGCTGCGTATGCAATGTGTGTGAGTGTACCCTGACATGGCCACCAACACTGCCATGGCAGGCACAATAGCCATCACAGCCACCACTGTGTCACAGGTAGATGTGTGTGTGTCCCTACCATTCAAACAGGATGGCCCGTTCAACTCGGTGCTGTCTATGTGCTACGGGACAGTTGGAGGTCCGCCCCTGAGAGAGAAGCACAACTGTGGAAGACACACATGTGTCATGTGAAGCGGGAGTTCCGCTTGGGCCAGGTGGGTGGGTGGCACGGGTAGGTGCACACATGCATTGTTGAAACAGACTGTGTGGGGAGGATTCCGGAGGGCTATATTTCCACTGTGTTGGGTATTTGGAAAGCACACCTGTCTGGAGATGAATGTGAACTCGTGTGGGCACAACAGGCGGGCACACGATCAATGCTGCATCAGGCGTAGACGTTAGCCCTCCCTCTGGGGACATGCTGGATACTGCTGTGCATCTGCCAGGCCCTTGCCAAGGCACTCACATCCCCTGTCCACCAGGTGTACCCCCTACATTGTCCGCCTGCACAGGCTACCCAGGGCACGGGATGGCAGTGGAGCTTGGTGGGTGGGAGCTCATGGCGCCCTTCTCCTGGTCACATCTCGCAGGCAACACATTCTCAGTGAGCAGCAGGGCACAAGTCCTAAATATGTAGTGGGGGGACGCAGACGTCACGACAGGAAGTGATGTCACGAAAGGTGGCTTGCACCATCAGACATTCTGCCTCCCTTCGCCCACCACTTACATGCGATTGCAACAGAGAAGCCAGCGCGTGCACAAGCAGCACCGAGCTCGCCCCAGAGGGGCCAAAGAGTGAATGTGTGTGTCCATTTGCACCAGTTCCCTGGCTCGTGGTAAAATCAGTGGTGGGACGCCGTCCACCCGCGTGGTACCCTGACTCGAGACCTGGTGTGCAGGCAAAGTGTCCTATTGGCTTTGCGATATGTGTGAGATGCATGACACTCGTTGGCGGGGGATGGCTCGGAGGCCCGTCACCCTGAGGCCCATGTCCCACCACATGGGTCCCTTGACAATGGCAGCGGTTGTAATGACTATGCGCGCAGGGGTGGGTCAACCTTACGTGTGGGATTGTGTTTGCGGCCTGGCCCGCTAGGGCAGACACAGCCTCTGTGTGTTGCATGTGGTGTATCCGGACTCCGGAGGCTGTCATGCATTGTCACTGTTGTCCAGGTATCGAGTCGGGGTACCACGCGGGTGGACGGCGTCCCACCACTCATATTACCGCGAGACAGATAATTGGGGCAAATGGACCCACACATTCACTCTTTGGCCTCTCTGTGGCGAGATCGGAGCTGCTTGTGCACGCGCTGGCTTCTACGATGCAATCGCATATAAGGGGTGAGCGAGGGGAGGCAATGAGTCAGACGGTGCAAGCCACCTTCCGTGATGTCACTTCCTGTCGTGACGTCAGCGTCCCCCACCCCTTATTTTAGGACTCGTGCCCTGCTGTTGTCAGATGTGCCACTGCCCAGGGGGTGGAGAAAGGGTCAGGAATGTCAGCCTGATATTGGCCCAGTTGAAGGACCACCTTGACTGGGGGGACAACCATTGGACAGTCTGGCGTAGCCCACCCACGCGTACATGTGGGCCCTCCATGTACTGTGTCACCTGCGGCAAAGTGATGTCATGGGCAATGACGTTATTGAGGAGAGCTGTCTGCCCCACGCAGAGATGGCGCATGAGCTCAACAGACCCAGCACTGAGGGCAGCAGGGGTCACATGTGCAGGGGCAGCTGTGCCTGGTGTGAAGGAAACTCTACCCTTCATCCCTGTGCCGACACGTGTTGCACCTGTGGAAGTAGATGGGAGGGCGGGCATTGGCCTCCGCGTGGCTGAAGAGGAGCCAGAGTCCACGTCCCCTGTGTTAGCAAACATGGATGCATCACCTCGGTCCTCAGATGACTCAGAAATTGCCGTCTCGGCCTGTAATTCATCCAGCACACGTCTGGCCCCTCCGAGGCGCTGGTCACATCTGACACACTCAGCACCTGTGCAGCTGCTACATCCGATGCCACACCACTGTTGACCGTCCCCTGTCCCTCAGCACCCACGGGAGATGCCACATGAGAGAGAGCGAGGTGGCCTCACTCATCTGGCATCAATTAAACAGACATGTGCAAGGGAAGCAGCACAGAACATCCACCAATCCACATGTTGCACGATACCTGTGCAATTGCATACAGCCACCACAATCAACACGTAATGGCTGGCGTACAGTAACTGAAGCCGCTAATAAGTGGCACATGTGTTGTGCACATAGCACCACACCCGGCCTGTGTCACCCTGCGACCATAGTCCCAAATCGCGGTGTGCACACCCACTGTCCTGATGGGGCAAGGATGACCACTACGTAATTAGGCCAAAGACATACCTGCATGGAGCAGAATGGGAAACCACTCACACAGACTGCAACATGACGGGCCACAATGGCCATGAGCCCATGCCATCCACCTGTCGTTGACACGAGCATAACTGCTGTTGCACAGTGTGCCGGATGTATAAGCAACAGAGATATGAGCTGAGGCATCGCAAACATATGACCGAACGAAATCAGAGTAGGCACAGTGCCTCAAACATACATGTGAATTGCCAATCCAGGCCACTACAGGTTGTTCCTGAGGGCTACGACTCTGAGTGTATTGAGAATGCAGAGTGCTCAAATTACATCTTGACCCTCAGGAATCGCATATGCATGTCAGGTGCACACAGCACACAGTACACTTACAACCCACTGCATACAAGACAGACATCGCATCACCCAGATTATGGTTAGGCTGTGGACACATGCTGCCTCTCACCGCAGAAGACACCATCCCACATTACTGTACACTTGCTTGCTGCTGATGCCCCTACAAACATGCATCCGGCACAGGCTGTGTGACTGTCAAGATGCAGACCATTACTGGTGAAATGCAGCGCCGTGCTGACCTGACAATACGAGGGGGCATCCCCCGATCCGTTCTCGCCACGTAGTAGCTCATCCGGCAGATGACGTCACACCCTTTGTGGAATTGGCTGCACTGTCGGTCACACATACACAGAGGCATCAACTTGGATGCAATGCCTCATCACAAGCCCTTGGGCTGGAGGACTTCAAACTGCAGGGATGGTACACAAGAGCCTTGGAATGTCACTCATGCACTTCTCAACATCACCCACATCCACCAATCACAGTGGCATGCTGCTGACCCATCCCAAATACTCAGAGACGTGCAACAGAGCCAGGAATTAATCGGACATGGCCCAACAGCATGTGTACACCACACGTGAATGCATGCTGCTGGGAGTGTGTACACAGTACCTGTCCATCCCATTCACATGCAGGTTGCCAGCACATTGAGCAATGTGTAGTCTGCCCACATCTACTGTCCATTGTCAGGTGGACCAACAAATAGATCACAAGGCAACACATCTTTGTGGGTGGACTCACTGTGTCCAACACTGCGCAGCCCTCAACGTACTCGCCCTGTGAATGGCTCACCACGCAATGGAGGTCACATTCAGTGCCACTATCTCTCACACACATCCCTATCACAAGGCATGGTGTGTCCAATCGACAGGGCTGAGTTTGTGCATTTCAGGAGAGACCTGAACAAAAGACACATGTAACCCACTGTACAGTCAGTGTTGTCTCCTTCTAGGATTGTGCGGTCAATGTGCAGCCCAGGTCTGCTGCCACTGAGAAGGCCAGCAGGGACCCAGCCAGCCAGTCACACAAGCAATGACTGCCCTGAGTCCTGCATTGCCAAGTGGCTGCGTGACTGGATGTCTGACATGGAAATGCCATGTACCACCACTCGTGAGGGACATGCATGGGAAAGCGCCATAGAGCCTACATACCCCTTACACCTGTAGTTAGCATGGTAAGCAGTGCATGTTGGAACCCCACAGGCTCAGAATCATAGTGCTGCGGATCAACGACGTGTGTGTCCCCCACATGCACTCCCACACACACTGTAGTTGTCTTACACACACAAGTTTTGCTATGAATAGCCTTGGGCAGTGTGCGTGGAGCTCGGAATCCATGATCTCCAGCTCCACGCTGGTGAGTGGACCTGGACATATCTTCAGAGTCGTCGACATGTAGGTGTACATGTGGCAGCAGCGGCAGGTGTTGTTGAGGGATGCCAGGCAGCAGTCCCTGTAAGCTGTGGTAATGCCTGTCTCCCTCCCACACTCATATAGCCCCATGGGGCTGTTCCAGTGGGTCCAAGCTGCTGCAATTGGTGTACCATGTCTGCCTGCTTCAAATGCACACAATGGCCTGCACCGAGCTGTCCCGGTACGCTTACCTCTATCGTCGAACACGCAGGATGCAGTCGCGAGGGCCATTGGAGTTGGCCTCAAGGGCCTGGTCCATGGCGGGTACAGTCCGCTGGTGCCATGTGGAATCCACAGTTGAAGGTGCGCCATGCATTTGAAGGTGTGGCCATGATTTGTGTGTGGGAGCATGTCCACACTGGACAGGGACACTTCATGCTGTGTGCATTGGCATTGACGGCCAGTGCTCAGCCTCCACATGTCTGTTGGCACATCATCATGTACACATTAGCATGGGTGCATGGGATGTGCATATGCACACACATGCCATATTTCTCAATGTACATCTCCCACTTGGCACGTGCAACGTTACGTGTCACTTGTGATGTGTGTTTGCATTCACACAGCTGTGTTGTCATGGAGTTGTCAATGTGTACACCTGTCAATGTGTGTTGGAGGTGTGATACGTACAGTGCTGGACATTGGGTGGACTAGGGACATCATTGACTGTCTCATATCCCATTGTGCAACAGGACCCACTTGTTTTGGCCGCTCAGCCTGTGTACATTGTGTTGTTGGTGTGTGCCATACTCACCCGGCCTCGGAAGCTGTGTCTGGCACAGCAGCTAGGTATATTGCCGTGGTGTTGTCGCCTCCCACCTATGCAGTCTGAAACCATCATGATGCCTTTCAAGCTATTAGAGCCTAAATCCCCATGTGCATGCTCATGTCAATGGTTTGTGTCAATAACCATTGCTATTGGTAAGGGGACCTGTGTAAGAGTATTGTGGCTGTGCTGTCCCTACTTGTCAGCTGTTCTGTGATTCTATAGCTTTGCCAGTAATTTTTGGTATGTGTACGTGTATGTGCCATGTGGTGTGTTGCATTGACATGTGTCCACTTCCATCTGTCCTAGGAGGAGACCAAACATACATCGCCCCTACCAATTGCTGTCAGACATGGAGGATGTGGAGGTCATTCGTAAATTCCGGCAGGACCGACCCACCCTGCATCGCCTATGTGCCATGTTGGAACCCCACCTTCGTCCTCGCAGGGTGTATCCAACAGCATTCACCCCCACGGCTAAGGTGATGGCTGCACTGCATTTTTTCGCTACCGGATCTTTCCAACACACGGTAGGCAGTGGAGGTGGAATGTCCCAACCCATGTTCAGCATGGTGCTACGGGATGTCCTGTCAGCTATGATGCTGTACAGGAACCGGTACATCAGATTCCCCAGGGCTCGTGATTTGGCGGCAGTGAAGGGTGCTTTCTATGCACTTGGACGCATCCCCCACGTTGTTGGTGCAATTGATTGCACACATGTTGGCCTTGTTGCACCACAGGCCATGGAGCACATCTTTAGGAACCGGAAACATTTCCACTCCCTGAATGTGCAAGTGGTGTGCCTGGCGGACATGATCATCACGCACGTGTGTGCGAAGTTTCCCGGTTCCACCCATGACTCGCACATCATGCGCCACAGCATCCTCCCACGACTGGTGTCCAATCTTCAACCGGACCGTGCCTGGATTGTTGGTGAGTATGCATACTCGTGTAGCGTGCTGGGTGTGACATGCTGTCTTGTATCCTGTTGGAATTGCAAGGATTCTCTGTGTTTCTCACACCCAGGTGACTCGGCATATCCTAACGGGCCTTGGCTGCTGAGCCCACTCCGTAATCCCAGGACACCAGCTGATGTCAGATACAATGAGGCACATGGGAGGACCAGACGTGTGGTGGAGCATACTTTTGGACTCCTGAAGTCCAGATTCAGGTGCCTGGACCACACTGGGGGTGCACTGGCATACTCCCCACAGAAGGTGTGCCAGATAGTTGTGGCATGCTGCATGCTGCACAACCTCGCTATTCGCAGGCAGATCCCCCTGATAGTGGATGACTGTGATCAGCCAGGACCCCCGCCTGCAGACCAGGCCGTGTCCAGTGACGAGGACAGTGGAGAGGAGGAAGCAGTGAATGAGCGTCAGCAGCTCATCGCCCGCTACTTCACTTGACGGTGAGTGACCATGTACGTCGGATGATGTTGCTGTAGTTGTGTAGGTGTATGTGTGCATTGTCACGGCAGCCTATTGTTCACTGAGTGCTGTGTGGCAATGGTCCATGTCCAGGGTAGTATGCCACTGACAGTGGCTGTGGCATTGTGCCCTGTTGCTCTGTGAGATGTGTGTACATTGCTTGAACTTGATGACAAGTACTGTGTGATGAGTGTGTGACACACACATTCAATGGACTCTTGTTCTGTTTTTCACCCCTAGGTCCCTCCAGCCTCTCCTGGCCTATCGACATACCACACTCCTGATGCATTACTGATCATGGTGACGGTTGCACATCCTTGATTAAACACAGAGCAGATACAACAGAATGTGATCCAGGTGTATTTATTTTGAACAGTGACATGTGATTGTGGGCAAGGTGATGACAAAAGTGGTGCATGCTGGAACAATGAGTTGACGGACATGTCCGCGTGATGGCCAAGGTGTACCCATGTTGTTCTGGGTCCACAGTCCGACAGACACATGCCATTCACATGGCAGTGTGGGGTAGGATAGTAGTCCAAGTGAATGCAGTAGATGGCCACCGTGGCTGGCTGTCTCACTGGCGTTTGGAGCGTGCAAAGTCATCTCTGGACACCTGTTTCCTCTTCGGACGCCCCCTTCCACGTTTGAGAGGGGGGTTGTGTTTGTGGGCTGCTGGTGGTGGCTGAGGATTGCCCACTCGCTGTGGACGCAGGGGAACTGGATGTTGCACGGACCTGCGCCCCAGCAGGTGGTGTCGGAGGTGGTGTGGTTGGCCTTGATTGGGCCCTCACCGCCACCACTAGCTGGCCCATGAGGTCGACAAGTTTGCGCATACGGGTCACGAATTGGCCCATATGGGCGTCCATGGACCTCAACACCCCAAGGACTTCCCGCGTATCGGAAGCTGACCGGGCCCATTGTCCCTGGGCCTCTTCATAGGCCCCAAGGACTCTTGCGATTTGCGGCAGGGCTTGGCTCCCAGGCTCTGATGGCATTGACCTGACCCTGCTCCTCCCACCTGAACTGCTGCCACCGACCTGCCCACTCACCACAGTGGTCACCCGGGGCCTCGTTGTGGCTCCCAGGGTCGGTGTCGACGTGCGTACAACCCCTTGCGCAGGCTGAGTGGTCAGGGAGGCCCTGGTGGTGGTGGTGGTGGTGGTGGTTGCAGCGGTGGTGGTGGCCGCAATGATTATGGCAGCAGGGGCCTGGGACTGGTCACCGGCCCTGGGAGATGGGTTGGTGGGTAGGAGGGGTCCTGGGGAGCGGTTGGGCCCTGCCACACCAGATGTGCCTGGTCTGGAGTCCTCGTCCGAGGAGGTGTCCAGGTCTTCCACATCCATGAGTCCGGGTGGAGGGCTTGTGGACTGGCTGTGATGACTGCTGTCTCCCTCTCCAGCATCATGCTGTTCGTCACCTGTGGGGCGGAGACGAAAGGTTATTGTGTTGCACCTTGCAAGGTTTGTGTTAGATGACTGACATTCACAGTTGGTGCACAGTTGTGCACTGATTTCCCAGATGCGTGTGTATGGCTCTACAATGTGTGTGCGTGATCAAGGCAATGTAATGGTGTGATGGGTGCACATGGCATGGGACGGATTTGGATAGCCAATCGGTGTGTGTTGCAGTACCCCTACATTTTGTGCCTTTGGTGGACACGGGGTATAGCCCCCTCAATGCTTTTGAGGTGCAATATGGTTTTGGGGTTTCAAATGGAACGCTTAGGAACGCAGATGGCAAAAGGGGTACAGCCCCCTCAACGCTTTTGAGGTGCAATATGGTTTTGGGGTTTCAAATGGAACGCTTAGGAACGCAGATGGCAAAGGGGTACAGCCCCCTCAACGCTTTTGAGGTGCAATATGGTTTTGGGGTTTCAAATGGAACGCTTAGGAACGCAGATGGCAAAAGGGGTACAGCCCCCTCAACGCTTTTGAGGTGAAATATGGTTTTGGGGTACATACTGTGACATAAGGGTGTAGGAGGGGACATGTGTTTTGGCCACACGACACTGCAGAGACAAAGGTGTGTGTATGTCTGACATACCAAGCATATCTGCTCACTGTTATCATTTAGGGACATTACACTGCAAGCATTGTAGTAGGTGGGTAATGGTTGTGTGCCACACGACGTATTGCAGATGGGACAATTCCTTTGTGTGCGTGCTACCCTCAGCCATGTGCAGCAATGCAGTGCTCTTGGTGTGTTGACTATATTAGGTATGTTGTAAATCACAGTGTGACGTGCGCTTCAGACACTACAGACACATTATTGGTCATCGGCAGGAATCTTTGCTGTACTACTGTATATGGGACAACTGATTAGATGATATACCTTTCATGACACTGGGGCTGTGAAGATGTGATGGATGAGACATTGAATGTGCATTGTGTAGCTGTGTGGTTCATGGGTCCAGTGGTGTATGTGACATTACTGTGGTTCCACTCAGTTACATTGAGACGAGATAGACTTACATGGGTGATGTTGTACGATGTCAACGGAACAAGCAGACACGACTACATGGACAATACTTCGATGGTGTTGCTGATGTGTGTGATGACTGGCACAGTGCACGGCATGTGGGTCAGTACTCCAGTGAGACTTGTGCATGCAGACGTGACTCCTTCCGTGTTAGTGTATTTGTGATGGCTCATGTGGGCTATGACTCTGTAATTCATGTCCGTGTGCACATTAGTCACATGATTATGACAGGGAGCAGTGCTACCTGTTCCTCTGCCTCGTGACATGTCCCAAATGTTAGTCGTAGTACAGTCCTCATGCCTACAGACACCCCGCCCTGTACAGTAGTCTACCTACTTGTTGGTTTGTAGGGAGCAATGCAATGGCTGTCCATGGTCATGAGAGGGTGGGGTGCTCCATCTTGCTGGTCTGTGGCAGTGGGGGCCGTGTTGTGAGTTGTGGTGAAGGCTTACCATCCACAGACACCCCTCCATGTAGGGAAACATATCTACCTGTCGGGTGAAGGTGTGCACTGCAATGGCTGTCACATGGGTGTGGGGAGTGCTCCATCTTGCTGCGCTGTAGGACTAGGGGCCTGGTGGTGGTTGTATTTCTGCAGTCCCCCCTCCAATACTCGGTGTTTGTGGTAAGGCTACTTACCTGTTACTTGTTGGTTAGTGCAGCTATGGCTGACACATGAGTGTGGGTATGGGGAGTGCTCCTTCCGGCACATCTGGGGTACAGAGGGACCTGGTGGGAGTTGTGGTGCTGGCTGACTGTACACATGCCCCCATGGTTTTGTTTGTTGGTACCTTTGGGCTGAGTGTGTGGGAGTGTCTGTTGCATGTGTGAGAGATGTCTTGTGTACTGGACATGGGGGTGTTTGGCCCTCGGTGCTATGGCATTCTGGTAGTGCATGACAGTACATAGCGGTGTGCTGGTATGCATTTGTTTGTACTTACCAGCCTCCACTCCCCCTGGTATTCCGGTGAGACTCTCCGGATGCAGAATGCCTCGCACCTTCTCCTCCCACGCCTTGAAGGTTTTGAATAGCGCGGGATTTCCGCCGCCAGTCGTGGCAGCCAGCTCACGGTTCTTGGCCTCCTTCTTTCTGACCACGCTTTTCAGGTCGTGCCACCTCTTTGTGATTTCGCCCCGGTTGCGTGGCACGTTCCCAACTGCATTCACCTGGTCCACTATCCTTCTCCACATTCTGTTTCTGGTGGCTACTGGTGTCTGTTGGACCTGGTTCCCATAGATTTGTGGGTGCACCTTGATGATCTCATCGACCATGACCGTCAACTCAGTGGCAGTGTACTTTGGCATTCTTTGGCTTGCCATGGTGTGTGGTCTGCTATTTGTTGAGCTGGTGTGGTGGTTGTGTGTGTGGTGTGTGATGTGCAGGGGGTTCGTGGTGCCGTTGTTTCAGTGGTGATGGTGGTGGTGGTAGTGGTGGTGATGTGTGTGATGTGTGCGTGCGTGTGGTGTGCTGCTTTCCTTTGTGTCTCTCTGTGTTGTCTGATGGCGTCTTCGCTTTGTCCTCGTGCAAGGGATTGTGGTCTGTGAGGAGGCTGCTTTTGTACTAACTTATGTGGGTGTGTCATGATGGTCTGTCGTTTTCAGGTGTGTTGTGTCTGTTGTCCTGGGATTTGTAGTTTTTTATTTTTGGCAGGGGGCATGTGTCATTGGGATGTGTTCTGTGTTTGTGTATTTTGGCGTAGTTTGCTGTGTGGACTTGTTGGCCATGTTGTGTGTATTTCTTTGTCCCGCCAATGGTTTCCGTGCACGGACGTGTCCGCCAGCCCTTCCGCCGTGCCAGTTATTCATCGCTGTTGTTAACTGTGGCGGGCGGGGAAAATGTGGATTTTCCGTGCTCATGACGGGGAGATCATAATTTCACTGTCGTTGTCTCGGTCGTCAGGGAGGGCGGATTTGGGTTTTCGGGCGGGATTGCGTCCGTGGCGGACGGTTAATCTTCTACTCGGACATGAACGGGCGGAATTTTGTGTGTTTTTACCGCCGCGGGCGGAGGTTGCTTCGTGACATCATAATTGCTCAATCGGTATTCCCATGGTGCAGGCGGGCGGTTTTTTTATGCTATAGTAGATGGCGGATTTTTTACCGCCGGTTATCGTAATGGGCCCCTTAATTTTTAAATAATTAATTAGCAATAATTAACAAATAATTAATTAATTCAAATAATTTACCTACCTCCATATTCCCCTATAAATAACACCACCAATGTTCTAAAACATGACACAATTAACATAATTAATTAACAATTAATTAATTAATTAATAACAAACAAACAAAATAAAAACAATTATTAATACATTAATTCACACAATAAACACTATAAAATAACATTAAATAAATATTATATTATTTTTTTAAAAAATGTATTAAAATTAAATTACTTCCCACCCTACTCCCTATCAACCCACAACCCGCTCCTAAAAAATGACACAATTAACACAATTACCAATTAATTAATAATAATTAACAACCAGTTAATAAATAATTAATAATAAATTAATTACCACAATTAACAATACAAAATATTAAATACATCAATATTAATTAATAAAAATATTAATTAATTAATTAAAATTAAATTACTTCCCACCCTACTCCCCTATCAACCCACAACCCGCTCCTAATAAAATTACACAATTAACAATTAATTAATAATAATTAACAACCAATTAATAAATAATTAATAAAAAATTAATTACCACAAATAACAATAAAAAAATATTAAATACATAAATATGAATTAATAAAAACGTATTAATTAATTAATTATAAGTAAATTACTTCCCACCCTATTCCCTATAAACCCACAACCCGCTATGGAACTAAAACACAAAATTTACTTAAAATAAAATTAATAACTTCTAAAAAATGTATACAAATATTAAAAAACAAATGCAATACTTAGACAAAAAAATAGAACACATACATTTAAAATACATACTAAAATACATAACACTAATATAAACATTGATATTATTAACAACGATATTTTTACAAACGATATTACTGACTTCGATATTAAACAAAACGATATTTCTTACCTGAAAGTCGATATTCTGGTCCACGATATTCTTGCAGTCGATATTCTGGCACTTTGATATTGACAACTTGATATTCTGGCACTTCGATATTCTGTCTGTGCACCGACAGGCACATTCCGGTCATCCATTGAGGGGACCGGGAAAATACATAAGAAAAACAGGCCTGCACAGGGGCACCTCCCTCCTTCTTCATGTCAGCTTGTAGATGATGCAGTGCTTGGATGGCAGGAGCCTATGTCTCGTTACCCATGTCGTTTCCAGGGATAAAGGTACCGCAGGAAGCACCGATCTTGGCACACACCCCACCCTCCATCACGGTCATCAGGTCCAACACATACCAATGCTGCATCTTCGTAAGGCGGATGGCTCTTAGTTCTTCCTTGATAGCGTTTAGGCCAGGCTCAGAATTGTTGATCATTTTTAACATATCCCACCTGGTTATCTGTAACCAGCAGGCATTTACCTTCGTTTGCAAGGTGAAGAATGGCATGGACCCTCCTGCGTTTACTTGAGTGTCAGAGGACAGTCTAAATTCTTTCAGAATGTCCTTGTACTGAGCCCAACCAAAGTAGTCAGCAGTTCTTTTTTGTCGAGCCTGATGCAATAAAGTTGTTTTGTTCTGTAGCGAATGTTGGAAAAACTTGGAGAGATCTTCTCTAGGGATGACCGGGTTCAGGGTGTGTGTGGTTACAAGGGTACAGAGGTCCCACCATCCGGGGACAAGCTGGGTGTAGGCAAACGTGCCGCACTGCCAATAGGTATCCCTCAACACAGAGTTGCCCCATTGCAGATCTGGTACATGCAATATTGCTCCACAATTTTCACTGGTGCCAAGTGGAATTGTTTCTTTGCCTATGAAATACAAAGAATGCAAGGTAAGTTTCCGTACAATAAGGGGTTGCCCATTCCTTTCTAACCACATGTACTTATCAATCTCAGTTTCCCAGATTTCCTGACATGGGGTATTTATGCTGGCATTCAACCCTTCACTTCCAGACTCATTTCCCCTTGCATCATTGAGGTGAATGGCCCTGCACTGGGACTCCATCTGGGGTCCACTTGTTATTAAACAATACTGACCCAGATACGCTAAGGGCCATCCTTGGACCACAGATAGAAGCATCAACTCTGGAAAATCTCTGAGCGAAACAGAGTCCTCCCCTAAGGCGCCCCTCCTGCGCATCCTGTCTAGCTCTGTTTGAATGTCGCTAGGCTCAGTGGAAAGGTGCAACACTGTGGGGTTGGTTTCATACCGGGTGATGTTTACCACTACTCTATGGGGTTCTACTATACTAGGTTGTATCTTGACCCTAAATCCTACATAGATACAGGTGGATGAGAAATTTTGATTTTACAGTCGCTCTTTCTTGTGCTAGGTAAAGTCTGTCTGCGCCCATGGCATAGAGTATCAACGAGCAGACATAGCATGTCCTAGCTCACTCTGGGTGCCCCCGGCAGTCATGTGTTGGTACCATGTGTTGTGCAAGAGTGTGCTGTGTAGTGCATGCGTAATACTAGAATTTAGCTCAGTGTAAGTGTAAGTGAGGTGGGAGAGGTCCCTACGCAAGTGCTGTAAAAATGTTGAAATAAGCTCCATATGACTAGGCAAATTTCACGCTGTGGATGGATGCGGACACACCCATGCTAAGCAGACGATATACAAAGATGCAATACTACATAGCTTTTGAAACATTGCAGGTCTTGGGATGGTGTCTGGAGGGGTTCTTTGCAGCTTTCTGGAATACGGGGGTGTCTTTGCGTGGCACAGTGTAAAGAAGTCTATTGTCAAAAAATAGTCTGTAAAAAATAGTCTGTGGTCTTTTTCACTTGAACCCTTGGGCATCGTTGGGATTTCCGAGGTTGCTACTGAAGAGAGATGGTGGGCCGCACTAAAGATGGTGCACATTGGGCTTGATTGCAGACCTGTTGGATAAGAGCTGTGGGTTGTAGGTTAGCTTTTTGAACAGCATGCATCATTATTCGGTCTTGGAAATTCCTGTGCCTGTCCTTTTTGGGGAACATTTGGTACTTTCATTTTCCGTAACTTTTTAGTGGGGTACAGGAAGGTGGCCTCAGCTTGGGTAGCATGTTTATGAGATGGTGAACATTTAGTCATGGTGCACCTGGGATTTGTCTTTGTTGATCAATTTGGTCCTTTCCCTCTCCCTGACAGAGGTGGATGTTTTAGCGGGGTGATTTTCGTGGGTGCGTGTATTACTCTTTTTACCTTACTAGCATTTTATGGGCATTGCCAGCCCTCTAATACCCTGCTTTTCCTAACGTGTGTGTGCATGTGTTTGTATGTAGTTTACCCGTGCGGATGGTACCTTTTGACCTACACATGCACGATGCGCAGTGAAAGGAAGGGAAGCTTGTCGCAACTTGAGGATTGTGAGTAATTGCCATTTGTCCGGAGGACACGTGTATGCCCCTCTGGTCCCTGCATGTGGAATGCAACGAGATTTTCCCTAGTGGAGCTGGATGGTTTGCCTACACCCTTTTTCTGGAAGCTTCATTTTTGGGCTACTTTTCGGCTTCTACCTGCAAGCTATTGGGCGCCTTCCCAAGGTCTCCTGTAGTGTTGATTCTAATGCAGCATACCTGTGGGTGTTGAGAAGCTGCTCTGTGGGCCCATGTTTTTTAGATGTGGCAATGACAGGGATCGGGCCTATTGCTTCCTTGGACAATGTTCATGAGATCCTGTGTTATTTGAGTTGACAAGCTGGGTGCGGTGGTGAGTTTCCCTGTGCGCCTTATGTGGGGGTTGCAATAGACATCTATGGGACCCCTTTCCCTCCCGTCACCCCCCTTTCCCTCGGATCCAGGATGCTTTGAGCCAGCTGCCCTCGGCGGGAATCAGGGACTTCCTACCCAGTGACAGGCAACTCCAGGTGCTTTAGAGGGACATGATCTGGCTGATTGCCCTAGTGAACCTCTCTACTGACCTGGTGCCAAATTGTCGCTTAGCTGTGCATGGACTAAGGAGCTCTGACCGGACACCACTGTCCCTAGTGCACGGAAAACCTGGCTTCCAGCATCTCATTTTGGAACTGAAAGGGAGCCTCCACTATCTTGAGGCCTAAGAATAGCATCCTTTTCACATAAGTCATAGGAACCTGTCCCAACTGGTCTTGGGCAAGGGGACGTTGGTGCCTGTTTTTATGTGCTGGTCTAGGGGCCGCCCTGCCCCCTCGTCCGACTGCCTTCCCTCTGGGATGTGACCAGCCAACCCTGCCCTGGGGGACTAGCAGCTAAGTAGGGCCTAGGCCCCTGCAGGCACCCAAGATGGCGGACTTTAGAGTGGATTACCGATCGACCGAACATTTGGCAGCCCTGAGTTTTTCTTGAACGCAAGTGAAGGCTAGAGTTTTCTCCTAATGCTGTGTAACTAGTCTTTATTGTTGTGGTGAGCTGTCTGATGTGGGTAGGAAGTGGATGTGTCAAACTTGTGATTTTAGGAATGCTGCGCATTTGGATTGGGAAATTGTATAAAGGTATTACCTCCCCAGACAGTCACACCTCTCTGCCGTGTGTGTGGCCCCGGTGCTTGCTGGGCTTGGTTCCTTGCCAGCTACGGTTGCCATGTGTTTGGCCACTCACCTGGTCCTTGTTGCAGCAATTTGTTTGCTGACTGATTTCCTTGTGGCTGAATGTGCTGTGCACTCGGGTTGATCTGGGCTTGGTTTTGTGGATGGGGACTTTGCGGGGACTGGCCCTGGCCTATTGATCTTTGCTCATGATAAGCCTTCAGGCGTCATCAGTCAGCCATGCGGCCCATTCGGTGACAGAAGTAGCTCTTTCTGAAGTCTGGCTACTGCCATCCTCCTTGACCTCTGCCATTAGGACTGGGTGGAAAGCCTCTGGGGTTCGGCGGCGGAGCTCCCTTTAAGACAGGTGCTTCTCGCACGCTTGTGGCCAACACGACCCCCCTGAGGGCAATCTTTTTTTAACTTATGTTGGATGAGTTTAACGGTGACTCTTTGAGCTTGCTCCTGTGTTTCCCTGTCCTTTTCCTGTTTCTACCTGTAGAAATGTAATATGTGGGACTGTATCTCCTGCCAAGGTTTGATGTCTAATCCTACTACACTATCTAGATCACTCTGTATTTCGGCAGGCAGTCCCTTCTTGAGGATGCTGTAGAATAATGCAACCTGGGGGCCCGTGTCGGTCCATGTCCATCCTGTCTCTTGACCCCACCGTTCCCTCATTCTGTCCAGAAATTCGGTCACAGTTTCCTCAGGTTTCATGCTCTCTGCCATCAATCCTCCTATGTCTGAGCAGTCAGGGAATATTTCCCTAAGGGCCATCCAAATCTGGTGTCTGAACAAATTAAATGCGGCCCGTCATGCTCGGTGTTGGTCAGCATGATGGTTGGGATTTGAGCTTGGAAAAACACTGTATTGGTCTGCTCTCCAATGAGGCAGCTGATCAGACTCTTGATATCATCTATTGCTAGATGTATCCCCATGGTGTTTTTCTCAAAACAAGAGATCCATTTTCCTGCCCTGTCCATCAATGGGGGCAGTTTGATCCTGAGCCCTTCGTTATCCATCTGGGCCCATGGCACATAGATGGTCCGTGCCGTGACTTTCTGTAACAATGGACATATTTTGGCTCGGAGCCGCTGTGCTGGCTTTTCTCCAACCTAGTGCTCCCATCCTGTTAGGCATTCCTGTATGTAGGGAAAGTTCCACATGGGATCTCCCCATGTGTGCCAAATGCAGTCTTCCGCGATGGCTATGGTTCGAAGGATTCCTCCTCTGGCCAAGGTGTATCGTACTGGCCCTCCCTTTCAGTCCATCGGGCTAGTAGGTGGCAGAATTGCTGCACAAATATTTCACCTGCTTCTTTCGCCACTATTTCTCTGGGGGTCAGTTTGTTCAGCCAGCGCGTTCGGGGGGAGCGGCAGATGTCCTAGTCACTGCTCTCCTTGTGCGTGTGCAGATGCGTCATTCTGCTTCTCCTCTGTCTTAATTGGGTTTGGACTAAGCTACCCTGATCTCTTATCGCTTGGACGGTACCTCTCCTCTGCTGACAATCTGATGGTGCTCGTATTTCCGATATGGGCCTCCCCTCTAGTTCTATTTTGGGTTCCACTTCATGTAGAACCCAGGGCCTAGCTCGGTTCTCCTCCGGGGGAGGGCGCGTCTCTCTCTTTGATTCCCAGGCGAGAGCTATTGCTCTCTCCATTCTTAACCCGCGCCTATCCTCTAATTGCCGTTTAGGCTGCCTCCTGTGCTCTGGACTGTGCGTGGTTCTTCTTGGTATGAACTTGTCTTCCAACTCACTGCCTGTAGTTTCTTCATCTATCTGGGCATTCCCTGGGGGAGTATACCCTGCCGCACCCCCATCAATGTTGGACCCCAGAGGGCTGGGACCTCTTTCCTCCTCCCGCTGGTGGTATTACTATCCAGTATGGCTATGAACCTCACAGTTACCTGAGAGGGCTCTACTGGACAGGTTGGGGTGCCGGCTCCCCATGCCGCTGGGGCCTGGTGGGATGCATGCGATGGATGGGGGGTAGAACTTTGGGAAAGCCTGGCACTGAACTGAGATGAGGCCGGGATTGTCTGGGTATGCCGATCTGGCAACGTCCCAGCCCAAGACATTGTGGTTTGCTGCCCGGTGGGGAGCCCTTCGGCCCCCTCGAGCAGTGGATTGGTGTAACCCAGTGCAGGAACGGCCGGGATGGCGGGCATTGGAGTGAGCGCCTCTGAGCCCGTGTATAGTGGAGGAGGTGTGGACGCCTTGCTTGCAGGCTCTGGGGCAGAATTACAGGTCGGGCCACCTCAAAGATGGCCCATATTTCTAATAGTGCCTCTCTTTTAGCCTTCCTTTGTCCTACATACTTGATCCAAATATGTGTCCTAGTGTGTTCTACTATGTTGGTGTCAAAGGTTACCCTCTCTGACCAGGGGAAGGCATACGTCTTAGTGTGTGCATGCCATTTGCGACAAAACCTATCTAACTTTTTAGCCTGCGTGGGGAACCTAGTTTGCATATGGTCGAAAGGCAACTCCATGATGGGTTGGTAAGAGAGAGAGAGAGAGAATAAAAACTGACAGAACAAATTGTGACTTTGTCAAAAAAAACCTTAGCCCGCTCTTAGCACATGCTGCCCGATGACGAGGGGAGGCTCTGTGCGGTACATGGAACTAAGTGAGCCGGATAGCCTGTCAATATTGGCTTGGGGCCAGAGATAGCAACAATTTACGAGAAGAAGGAGCAACCCGACAACTGCAGGCCCTCTTTGGCCAAGCACAAGCTACAACTCACTCTCCATAAAGACCACATTTTTCCCTAACATCCGAATTACACCCAGTATCACACCCAGGGGTTATGAGTGCCGGCTGTGTCACGCCCAGGGGTTCAAGCAAAATAGCACCTCTCACTTCTTTCAGATACTACCACTGTTAAAAAACTGATAGCACTAAGAAAACTCCTTTAGACTAAAAAATAAGATCAAGATGCTGGCCCTATATCACACCAAGAGCCTATGCGTACCATCTATGTCTCACCCAACGGTCCAAGCGCCCCTGTATCACACCCAAAGACAAGCGTACCTTCTGTGACATGCCCTGTGATCCAAGCGACAAATAATCCTCACCTTTCGTAGTTTGCATAGGCCAAAGGCTGGGACTAAGGATCAGATGTAGTCTCTTACCCACTGACGGCAGCTTCAGGATGGACCATCGCCCCACGAATTCAGCAGAACGTTCAATTAATTGCGGCGTTTGCTCACCAATCTTGTTGCATAGATGTGAATCCGTACTGGCTGGGTCCTTTTCCTTCGGCTGCAGTCAGGCTCGAAGAACCAATCCCTCCTGGCTGGCTTGCCAAAATGTTGCTTGAATATGAATTTACCTTTGAAAAAATGAAAGACAAGAGGTGTTTGACAAAACAGGTACCGTTAGTTGTTTAATTAAACGAAGCGGTCAGGAGGTCAGGCAACAGAGTTGAGGTCTGAAGATTGTCTCGAAGCAAATTGGTTTCAGCCATCATTTTATACTTTACATGAAGCATCATAAAATGATTTATGCATTCCTATGGCAACAGAAGTTTGGGCCTAGTCACCGGGCCATACATCAGGGGTTTGATAAGAAGCACAGGTGAGCCATGTCCTTGTGCAAACATACTGTAGGGCCAGTGGGTACGTGTTCAGATACCCGGCATGAAGAGCACGTGATCACTGCGTGTAATGTGCATGCTGTGTTCTGGTTCGCTGTGTGTTCCTAACTTGTGTGTTCCTAATTACGATGGCAGACGGACTGGAGTCTGTCCGCCATCGTGGTGGTAACCGGGACCATCCGCAATACATGCGGCGGTTCCGCACACCAAATTATGATGCGACCGCCACAGTGGCGGATGCATCTTGCATTTTAACATTGCGGTGGTTGCTGCTGACAGCAGCACCCGCCGCAATGTTGAAAATGCATGTTGTGCATTTCACTGCACTACGTGGCAGGCACCCCACGGTGCCTGCCACTTAGTGCATTGAAATGTAGGGGGGTACCATGGGTACCCCCCAGTGCACAAACACCTCCCCCCAACACAAGGGGGGCCCGCAACGGGCCCCCAAAACCAATCCCTGCCAGACTTTCAATGGCGGTTTACCCGCCACGGAAAGGCTGGCTTCTGCCAGCATCGTAATTTGGCGGACGGAGCCTGCTAGGCTCCGACACCATTTTAAGCATGCTGACCGCTCCGCCAGGCAATCATAACGATTGCCTGTGGCGGTTCCGTGGCGGACGGTATTTGCGACCGCTGCGGTCCTAAAGAGATTCCCACCGCCATCGTAATTCGGCAGTGGGAAAATTGCTGTCAATTGACGGAAGGATCGCTACCGCCGAGCTGGCGGTGACGATCCTTCCACCATCGTAATCAGCCCCTTAGTGTGGCATCTGACTTTATGGGTTTTTGAAAATGCACGTCCCTCGTGGTCAAAGAAAAAACAGTTGAAGGAGAAATGGAAATTGGAACCCATAGGGAATCAAAAGGCGAAAAGTGCAGAAACAACAGTTCAAGAATACCCTTTAAGGGAGGTACAGGGAGGCGCTTACATGCATATTCCCTGGTCACAAACAGATCTCCTCCATTTCACGAATGCCCTCCCAAACTTGAGAGAGAATCCACATAAATGGTACACCCAAATAATCAGATTGTCACTATTTCAAAGGTACTGTGGGAAGATCTAAATATGCTTTTTGAAGTGATGGTCCAGAGTAGGCTCAATGTAAATGAGCCTTAGACTGGCCCACTCAAGAACCTCTGAGAGTACAAATACAGATACACCATCACCAATAGTGAAAGCCAAATATGATGCAGCATTGCCCATCTCTAAACAAAATTTCACCAGAAAGAGAAAAATTGCCCATGGTTTTTTGTAAGACACAAGAGTCTAAAGAATCAGTGCTTTCATTCTTTGAGAGATTAATGCAGGTATATAGGGAACATAGAGGTATGAATATCCAACTTGGTGAAAACATGGAAGGTTTCCTCACATTCTTTGTGTATGGATTAGACCTGGGCGGTGAACTTCGCTCCGTTTGCGGAGTTTGCAGAGTTTTCTGCACTCCGCACTCCGCGGAGCTCGCGGAATGCAGAAAACTCCGCTTCACGATGTGCAGCAGGGTTTTTTCCCTGCTCACGATCGCGAACGGTAAGTTCGCGGGCGCGAGCTGCCGCTCGTGTAGAATTTCTACCCGAGCGGCAGGAATACCAGCACAAACTGCAGTTCGCACTGCACTCTGCTACTCGCGGAACTTCGCGGAGTTCCGCGTAGCAAAACTACGCCCAGGGTTAGTATGGATTGCGACCGGAGATTAGCTCTCAGATACTCCAGGGAGTACTCTATTGGCAATCAAACCAAATTCATGAGATTTTGCAGTATGTAAAATATTGCAGTGACACAGTGGAGGAAAAGCGTAAGGGACTGAAGAAGAGGTTCATGATTGCGCAAACAAAGTTAACACAGAGTGGTGGTGTATCCAGAGTTAGACCCTGTCGGTAGAGCAGGAGCAGAGATGCTAGCAGTTGCCATGCCCTATGAAGCGAGTGCACCAATGCAAGGCCACTGGTAGTAGGAATGGTACTACAATCCTGACAGAGTACAGTTCAGTGCTCAAGAGGTACCAAGTCCCATGCTTTATGAAAGGATTCCCCAGATGCCAAAGCCCTCTGGAATTAATCTGAAAGGTCCAAGACTAGGGATACCCCAAGCCCCACAGATAGCTACCCAGAAACAGTTCGGAAACGCTCTATTTCAGCCTCAAATAAAGGTTCATCAGGACCCATTTGAGACACACGTTCCCCAAGTCACCATCATGTTCGAGAGTCCCATTGGATTTGAACAGGCCCAATGACGGTGCCCCTCTCAGAGAAAAAGAGTCCAAGTTGTAGGCATCATGAATCATCAGCATACTAACCAGGTTTCAACCCCAGTTCCAGTGAAGATAGGCACCATTCAAGACCATCACCAGTTTGTGATTTGTGATTCGAGTCCCAAAATCTGTTGGGAAGAGACTTGCTTTGCAAACTCAGCTGCATGATCTATTGCACACCTGATGGTGTAGAAATAGAGACCCAAGCAGCAAACGCTGAATTCAAATTGAAATCGCAAGCGTCCACAGTAAGATTGTACCCCATCCATACGAAGTAAGGATGGCATCCCGACTTCAAGGAATCAGTCAGAGAGGAGGTGTGGGATTTCACTGGCAGGGAGATAGGGTTAATCAATGATGCTAAGCCTCTAAAGATTACCCTCAGGTCCAATGCAGTTTTCCCTCAGACACAACCCTACAAGTTGACCCCAAGGGCCATATCTGGTATCACCCCAGTCACTGAGGATATGATAGAACTGGGCACCCTATAGAGGTTAAATGCAGTCCATGTAATTCTCCGATTATGGCCTTGCCAAAAGCTTATAACAAGTGGACAATATAGGAGGACCTCCAAAAAATAGTCGTCCCATGATATCCTGTGTTACCGAACCCAGACATAATGGTGTTTGAAATTCCATCAGAAGCTGAGTGATTCAAGGTCATTGACTTATGTCAGGTATTCTTTTCCATCCCCTAGCACAAAGAGAGTCCATACCTCTTTGCGTTCAGATTCCAAGAGAAAACTCTTCTCTTGCTGATTAGCTGATTGAAGCTAATGAAGAAAAACTTATAGACTCTGCAGTTACCATGTAGCTCCACTCTCGTTCAATACATTGATGACCTGCTTGTAGCGTCAATGACAAAGGAAGCTTGCAGACAAGACACCATTGCCCTTTTGTCTGAGAATCTTGCTGAGAATAGGCATAAGGTTTCCCCTGGGAAATTACAATACAGCCAGAAGAAAGTCAGATACCTGGGACATCAGACTGAGAAGGGAGCAAGGAGAGTGTCCCATGAGTGTATTGAAACTGTTCTGAAAACGAAGTTCCCCACCACCCAAAGACAGGTGAGAATGTTCTTGGGAATGGTTGGATACTGTCGACAGTGGATTCCCAATTTTTCCCTTGTGGCAAAGCCCCCTACAGCAGCTCACACACACTGATGTCAGTGACCTGTTGCCAAAGGATGACAGGAACCTGGGAGCCTTCCAACAGGTTATCAATTTGCTGTGTAGTGCACCGACTCTTGGAATGCCAGATAAATAATTTGCACTGTTGTGTCACAAATTAGATGGGCACACATTAGGTATATTGACACAGACTCATGGTGAAGCCAAATGTTCTGGTGTCTATCTTCCAGCTGACTTTGACCCATTAACTACAGCATTACATGGTTGTCCCAAAGCTGTTGCAGTGGTTAGTCTGAGCATACAACAGACTGAGGGCTTATTGACTGGGTCACCCCTTGATTGTTATGGTTCCTCATTACATTGAGATTCTCATGACCCGCCAGGCTTTGACCAATAGCTGCATAACCCGCTATGAGAGAATTAATCTAGCTGCATAAAATGTGTACTTTAGAGATGTAATACCCTCAGCACTGCTACCATTTGCCCACACCAGATGAAGATAGTGAATATGAGATTCACTACAATTGTTTGATGTAACCAAATTGGTCACCAAACCACCACCAGACATACTGGATGTGCCCCAGGCCGAATCAGAACATACATTGTTTGTTGACAGCTCCTGTTTGAGAGACAGACATGCCATTTTAAGAGCAGCCTATGCTGTCAATGCTCTGAGTGGAGTTCTGGAAGCATCCTACCTGTGCCATGTAACTTCGGCACAGGTAACAGATCCTTTTGCACTTCTGATGTATTACGAGTCACCATTTACACTGGCAACCGATATATTTCAGACAGCTGTAGTCACAGAGAGGATTTCTGATGTTATCTGGTTCTTCTAATCAGAATTAATTGTATGTATCAAATTTCCTGAATGCACTCCAGTTGCCAAGGTAGATAGCTGTCATGAAGTGCTGCACACTAAGGGGCCGATTCCGATTCGGGCCGGAAATCTCTCCGACTGAGCCGGACCTGGAGAGATTTCCGACCGAATCGGACCCGTGCAGCCCGACCGAACGAGTACGATGCGCACGTATGCCATCGGACTCGAAGTCGGTCGGACTCCCATTGAAGTCAATGGGAGCCTGTCGCACAACGCGTACGCGGCTCCCATTGACTCAATGGGTGCGAGGCGGACAAGGGCGCTCCCTACAGCGTGTACGCGGCGAAGCGACTCGCGCCGTACACGCACAGGTAGGGGACCCATGGGTCCCCCCTGTGTGCAAATCGCGCAGCTACGCGTACAGGGGGGTCCGACACGAACCCACAAAGTACGCTCCGACTGCTCTTTCGAGCCGGAGTGCGCGGCTCGGTCGGACTGCTCGCGGCGCGCATCGTACTTACCCGGCCGGGGAACGTCTCCATTGCGCGGTGCGAGTCGAGTCCGAGTGAGTCGGTCGGTGCGGTTAGACCCGGGTACGAGTCGGTCGGAGCGGTCGGGACGCCCGGACGAGTCGGTCGGTGATTTCGCATCGTACTCGCTCGCCCGGACCCGCGTACGAATTGGTCGGGAAATAGGGCTCCGAATCGGATCCGGTTAAGCCGAATCCGATTCGGAGCCCTACTGGCCGAGATCGGAATCGGCCCCTAAATTGGCGATGATTTTGTCACCAGAGTTAACCAATATGCAGACAAAGCCGCCCAATATTCTGCCCTTGAGTCCAGCACTCACTTCACTTGGACGAACCATGCAGTACGGAGGCAGATCCAATCTCGAACATGTTATTGAACACAGTGTAGACCTTCAATGAACTGAGAGAACTGCAGCATGAAGTCTCTGAAATTATAAAAGCTAAATAGGAAAGGGCGGGTTGAGTGAAGGATGCCAATGGCATGTGGATGTCAGGTGAAGAAAAAACAGTTATGGCAGATTCCATGTTGCGCACCATGGTGAGACACATGCATAGCCTGACCCCTGTCAGTTGAGATGAAATGGGTCTGACTGTCAAGCAGTATAGTGAAAATCCTCACTTTTGAGTCATCGCCGAAGATCTGTGTCAGTGGTGTGTGATGTGTCAGAGACAAAATGTGGGCAAAAGCATTGTCATGACAATGAATCATACAGGAAAGTCTGATGGTCCTTTTAACTGTCTCAAAATCGATTTTTGGAAATGTCCTGAATAAACCAACTGAGCTATATTTTATTTGTTGGTGCTTATTTTCCTTTTGGGTTGAGGCCTATCACACCAGCAGATGTGATAGTCTGACAATTGCCAAGCTGCTCCTGCAGGAAACAATCCTGAATTTGGAATGCCAGTTCATCTTCAATTAGCTCAAGGGACTCGCTTCAAGAATGAGTTGAGACAGCCAATATGTACATCTTTAGGGATTGACCAGGTACAGACCAGAAACCTGCTGCAATGTAGAGGAGATAAATGGGACGATCAAGGCAAAGTTAGCTAAGCCATGCGCTTCTACATCCCATTGACCAGATGCCCTCCTCTTGGTATTCATGAGCATTCGCAGTACTCTATGCAGAAGAACCGGACTCCGCTCACATGAAGTATTGATGGGAAGACTGATAAGAATTCCATCTGTTCTAGCAACTGCACTTGGGAATATCACAGCTGATCTCAATTTTGAGGACTGTAAGGAATTGGCTGGTGTGGTATATTCTACCTCTCACCAGCTTGACATTATAACACCAGCCGTGAAGTCTGCCACCTGCCACGATCTGAACACCAGAGACTGGGTTCATGTGAGAAGACACATTCTTAAGTAATGCTTGAAAGAATGTTGGTGAGGGCCTTACCAGGTCAACACCGCCGTGAAATGTGCAGGCTTGGCTAAATGGATTCATGCTTCACATACAAAGAGAGTGAGACAAGAAGATGAATAAGCGGAGCCAACATCCAATAATTCCTCGAGTGCACTGCAGTTTGAAATTTCTGAAGTGTCGGAAAATGAGGGAGAGGATCAGCCCAAGAATCCTGAAACCCACATGCCAAAGTCACAGTCAGAGCCAGAACACTGTGAGCAAGGAGAATCCTAAGCAATGAATGACAGCCGAGACCACAGGCTGAGACTCCAAATACACCTAGAATCCAGAAGCAGTTGGAGAACCGAAACAGAACAGGGGGAAGAGAGCTCCTCAGGAGCATAGAACGGAGCTGGTGAGACCTCAAGGGAAGCTTTGGTGTCGGATGACCAACTAGTCTCATGTGCCTGAAATATCTAGTATCACGGAAGGGAGAGTGTATTGCAGAGAAAAGTGGCCAAAAGCTGAAGGTAGATGAAAAAGAGTGCTGTCCAAAGTAACAAGACCAGAGACAAATGACAAAGAGCCTGAAACCAAGAAAACAAAAGACTAAGGGAAATCAATGACTGTGACCTAGAGCAGATAGAGAGCAAATGACCAAAGAGAGAGAGGAAACTCAATTGGAAGTACAGAGGCCCGATTGGAGTTACTTTGTGAAGAACAACAATGAATCAGATGACTTCTTGACTGGCACTGACAAACCTCCATTAATTGATTCAAAGTGACCAAAGGTATTCAAGATGTCTCAAGCATTCTGACGAAAGACTAACAAAAATCAAGGAGCGAATCAGCAAGCTTAGTGTAACGGTCAGATGACCATAGAGCCTTAGGCCTTAGCGATTGTCTCCTGCGACTTCTAGCAGGCGCACCAGGGATTCGCCTTCTAAACCTTGGTTTTCAACCGCTCTTACAACCCAGAAGCAATTGTATAAAAAACTCGAATGTAAATGGAGACAGGAGTACTGCCCAATGCGAGGCTGGCCCTTAGAAAGGCGCAAAAGGCCTACTATGCATCGATAACTCAAGCAAAAAGTCTCCATTACGCTGAACGCATTGCTCTTTCTAAAAACAATGCTAAGGAAATTTTTATTATTGTTCAAAGCTTCCTCTCTCCCAGAGCGGAGGCTATTACCCATCCAACCTCTTCTGCTTGGTGTGAAGAACTCCCTAGCTTTTTCATCGACAAAATCCAAGCTCTCCAAGCTAATTTTGAGCTTGACAATAGTCTCTCAGTAGGGAACATGCATCCCAACGGGCTGTCTCCTACTTTACCATCTACATTGGTGACCTTCACTACCATCGCTCAGCCAGACTCTTTGGTGGTCCTCAAGTCTCTGAAATCTGGCTCACCTACAGACCTCTTCCCGGCTAGACTGCTGTCTGTGGTTACAGAGATGATCAACCCTATGTTAAATCGATTGATCAATCTCTCTTTCGCTCTACAGCCACAGTGCCCACAACCTGGAAACAGGCCAAAATTGTCCCACTGTTGTAAAAACCTTCCCTTGACCCCACCATCCCCTCCAGCTATCGCCCTATTTCCCTCCTTCCTGCTGCAGCGAAAGTTTGTGAAAAATTGGTTAATAGGCAACTGTCAGACTATGTCGAACTCAATGGCCTGCTTTACCCGGCTCTATCTGGCTTCAGAGCCATGTACAGCACCGAGACAGCTCTGGTTGAAGTTGCTGAAGCAAATCGGGAAACTTTGGACTAAGGAGGTAGAGCAGCCCTGATTCTGCTAGACCTATCAGCGGCTTTCGACACTGAGCCACACTCCCTGCTCCTTGACCGTCTCCTGGAAATTGGAGTTTCGGGGTGTGCTTGGAGATGGCTGAAATCCTTTCTTGAGGACAGAATGCAACAAGTCTGGATTCCCCCTTTCTCTTCCTTCCCCCAGGCTGTGACCACAGGAGTGCCACAGGGGTCTACTTTGAGCCCTCTTCTCTTTAACATCTATGTCACTCCCCTGATACAGATGGCGGAGAAGCTCGTCACCAAGATCATTGCTTATGCTGGTGATACTCAGCTCCTCTTCAATTGGAAGAAAAATGACTCCTCTACCTCCCTAGCTAAATCCTGTTTGTCAGCCATCTTCTGATGGCTCTTCTCCGCTCAGCTGAAATGCAACGAGGAAAAAACGGAAATCCTTCTTTTCGGAAACTTCCCCCCTCAGTTCCGGAAAGCGATTTGGCCAGACAAATCTCCCATGCCGTCCTCGGAGGGTCAGCCCACAAACAATTTAGGAATTTGGTTTGACAAAAAGTTGAACTTAGATCAAGAAGCTTTCAGGGCAGGGCTTTGGCACACTTAAATCCCTAAAAAAGTTCCTCCTTTCCTCCCTAGGTCGCTGGTGTCATCTTGCCTCGACTACGCTAACACCTTGTACGTAAGCCTACCCAGCTATCTTTTGAACAAACTACAGGTGGTACAGAAGGTCGCTGCTAGAACTCGCCTAAACATTCCCATAAAGACCAGCGTAAGACAACACTTGTGCGATCTACATTGGCTACCTGTAATTGAAAGGGTAAAGTTTAAATCCCTTGTCCTGGTACATTCTGCCCTTTATGGACACGGCCCTGCTTACCTGAGAAATCGTTTCAGGTTTTATGTTCATACCAGGCGGCTGCGTTCAGCCACGCAACTTCTCGCCCACGTTCCGAGATTTCGCCATAAGAGAGTTGGAAAGAGCTCTCGCGCCCTCAGGACAGCTTCGGCCTGGAACCGTTTCTCCTTTGATTTCCGTAGAGTTCAGGATCCCATGCTCTTCAGAAAAATGCTCCAGACTTTTCTCTTTATCTAAATAGTTTCTTTCTGCCTTCTTACCACCAGGTTCATGCCGGGACACTCTTTGAGTAGCTGTGCGCGCTATAAATTCCTTAAACATAAACATATATGGGCAAATAAACATGCTTATCGATTTTCAAAGGCTTATAAGCGGCTAGAAAAGCATAAGTATATACGATGGAATTTTTCCCCCAGCTGACTAATGCAATCTTTACTAATGCTGATCAGCATGAACTAACATGTACGCTTAGTCAAAATCAGTCTTTGTAGATGAGTTGAATGAAAGAATTAGAGAGGAAGAAGAAAAAGTGAGTAAGAAAGTTAAACCAGAAATAAGAGAAGAGGAGGAGGAGAGTCAAGGAAAGAATCTACACCTGAAGTTGAGCTTAGACCTAGTCAAGAAGGGAGCTTTATGCATAGTGCAAAGGCAAAAATGGAATGAGACCATTGAAAATGTAGGTTGAAGCAAGTCCAATCATAGTTATTTAGCAAAAGGAAGAGTGTTTGCCAAACTTGAGATTAGTATTAGAGCCCTATATTATGTGTGTTGAAAAGTACTATACTTTCAGTTGACGCACAATTGGGTAGGGAGCTTTTTATGCAACTTTAGTATTATCAAAAATATATCACTCGGGGGCGTGGCCGGGATGGCGAGCGGGTAGGACGTGTCCTGTTCGACTCCCCGCTCCCGTCGGCTGTCCGTGATCTACCCGGCTGTCTAACGCGGAGAAAGTCCCCAGCGCCGCCGCCTGAGTGTGGCGGGAGTGTGAGGGCAAGTCCTGGGGCGAGAATAGAGCCCCCTGCAGCCTGCTGCGGCGACGAAGCCAGGAGAAGCGCGGATCGGCGAAGCAGCCAAGATGGCGGCTGCGGCGCCACAAAGGGAGTGACGGAGAGGCCGCGAGCCCGGGGAGCGCGCTCCTGTGATCGCCGGAGAGGTGGACCCGGTGAGCTGCACTGGGCAGTGCGGGAGATGGCGGAGTCCCTAGCGGAGGAGGGCAGCGGTGACTGGCGCACCCACGACAACGGGGGGCCCGAGCGGAGAGACGGCCCAAATCGGACTTCACCGAGGCTGCCTTGACCCGGCCCGGAGGGTGCTACCGGAGGGAGCGAAGAGGCCCGGGGGTCCAGAGGGGCCCTTTGTGTGCCAGCGCCTACGCCCGGAGGCGGTGCGGCCCGCCTGTCGCCCACAAGAGGTGGCGTGCTCGGAGGCGAGGGGACCCTGGTGGGGCCACAAGGTGCCGGAGGGAGTGAAGCGGTCTGGAGCCGATCGCCGCTGCTCGTGTCGGCTGAAGGTGAGGGGAGGCCCCGGGGTGTATTGGCGAAGGGGCCCGTTGCGCGCGGAGCCCGCAGGAGAGCAGACGGCGGCACTGGAGGGGGCTCAAAGGCTTAACATCCAACTCTGGGGACACCGACCACTGAGTGAAAGCGGCGCTCCCTGGCCTGAGTGGCGGCGGTGCGGAGAAGAGCCCTGAGGTCCAGGGGGTGCGAGAGGTGCTCAGGGGCGGCCCGTCAACATTGCAGCAGACCCAAAGGGGTGCTCGGGCTCTAAGGTGGCATCTGATACGGGAGCAGAGAGGAGCCGGGGGGAGCGCCTGATCCTGGGTGCCTGGTTAATGCCTGGAAGCTGCCTGATATAAGAGAACAGGTCTAGCGACTGGTGGGGGGCCGCGGTGCAATGAGGCCCTCCCGGTCAGACCCTGCTGAGGGCGGTGCACTGGGCTTGGAGGGCACCAGCGGTAGGGGAGCACGCGGAGGGCCGGAGCCAGACTACTTTGCAGCTGGTGGCCCCGGGAGTGGGCCAGGCTGGGCCCGAGAGAGCAGGTACGAGGCCCATCGCGTCAACAGAAGTGCGCTGGCGGAGTGGTAGAGGAGGCAGGTGCCAATCGCGACGACCCTGGCGGGGGTGCTGGGCCCGACTTGAGAGTGCCTATCATGTCTTCCACTAGAGGCAAGAAGGACAGGACAGTGAAGGACATGTTTTCTAAGGTGGGGGGCCAGGCCGGAGGAGATAGCAGGGCCTCGTCCCCGACGTCGGGGTGGGGCAGATGCCGCAGCCGTGGAGGAGCCGGTGACTCGGACTTTCCTCACCCAGCTGTTTTCCACCCTGAGAGACGACATCCAGAATCTCCGCCAGGAGGTAGCCACTGAGATCAAGGAGGTGCGAAGAGACATGGATGCCATTGGAGAACGGGTGGCCTCGATTGAAGAAAAGGAGGACTCCAGGGAGGAAGAAATTGAACACCTGAAGCAGGAGGTTCTGCGGCTGCAGGACCAACAGGTGGACCTTCAAGCCCTCGCGGAGGATCTGGAGAATCGCTCCCGGAGGAACAACATTCGGGTGAAGGGTGTTCCGTGGCAGGAGGAGGGCCCGGACATCACGCTGTTTCTCCAGGGGCTCTTCCGCGGTATCTTGTAGGAGACTACAGACTTCCCATTGAAATTGATAGGGCCCACAGGGTGGGCATGCCGAGGAGGGCTCCGGCCCCACCGCCGGACATTCTGGCCTATCTGCCGGACTTTCAATTGAAAGAGCGCATTATGAGAAGGGCCAGGAGACGCAGCCGCTGCAGCATGGAGGTCACGACATCGCCCTGTACCAGGACTTGGCTGCGATCACGCTTCAAAAAAGAAGGGCCTTCCGGCCCGTCACCACGCACCTGCGCAGCCTAGGGGTTAGTTATTCATGGGGGCACCCGTTTCGCCTCATTTTCAAACTGGAGGACAAGCTCTACCAGGTTCGATCGGTTAGGGAGGCCTGCCGGATCCTAACCATTGACTTGCCTACAGAGGCGGAGCCTCGAGGGGACATCCGGCAGAGACACTCGCGACGGATGGCAGAGGGTGAGCCGACAACGACGGCGACGGGGGACCCCGGCAAAGCCTGACCCTGAGACGATGGCGCAGGAATGGAGAGGAGTACTGGAGTCGCTGGCCTCGGGACTGCCCTCTTGATAAGAGAGATGAAGATGCTTCAATGGGGCAGATAAGTGAATAGCGGCAAGCCGGGGGGCGGCGGGGGGGAATCCACTGGCCACTGAATGCACCCCAATGACTTTCTCACCAGGGAGCTGCGGAAGTCGTCTGCAACTCCCGGACAATCTGCTAAGGTTCTATTCGTTGGGTTTATTGTTATTGTTTTGGGGAGTTGGGAGGGGGGGAAGGGGGGGGAGAGAGTCCATGGTAGGACGGGCGCGCCGAGGGTCTGGCGCCAACTTAAGGCAGCTAGGGCACAGCTCGCCGGCATAGACTTGGACAGGGCAGAATATGCAGCGGTGCGTTTAAAACATGCTTACTATGTTGGGGGTGACCGAACGGGGCGCCTGTTAGCTAATAGACTTCGAGCCCGCCAGCAACGGTCGAGGGTTTCCTCCCTGCGCGGTGAAGCTCAGCAAGAAGTCACTGACGATCAGGGTATAGCGGACACGTTTGTAAAGTATTATGAGGAGTTGTACGCGGCTGAGCCGGTCCCTGAGGCAGATATGTTGGATTACCTTCAGTCGGTCTCTATGTCTGCCTTAACGACCGATCAAGCGGCGACGCTAGATGCCCCCATTCGGGTGGAGGAGGTCATAGTGGCGATCTCGCGCCTCAAGCTGCTTAAATCCCCGGGACCAGATGGATTCCCAGCCCTTTTTTATAAGAAATTTTGTCATATAATTGCCCCTCTCCTGACTAAACTCTTCAACTCTTTTGGGAAGGAGACACCGATTCCCGCGTCGATGGGGGCTGCCGCTATAGTGGTGCTTCCCAAGCCGGGCAAGGATGGTCGGAAATGCGGATCGTATCGTCTCATATCCCTATTAAATGTTGACTTTAAACTGTTCACCGGAATTTTGGCCACCCGCCTCGGCCCCGATATGCTGTCCCTGATCGAACCGGACCAGGCAGGCTTTATCCAGACACGTCAGTGTGCTGACAATACGAAAAGAGTACTCCACTTGATTGACAAAGCCCACCATACGGGGATGGATGCCTTGCTCCTGACGGTGGACGCCGAAAAGGCGTTCGACCGTGTCAATTGTTTTTTTTTAGGTCATACACTACGTAAGGTTGGCATGGGGGAGCGCTTTAGGGGATGGGTGAGCTGCTGCTATAGGGCTCCCACTGCGACCATCCGGGTGAATGGAGTTATCTCCAGGGCGTTTCCAATACAGAGGGGTACCAGGCAGGGGTGTCCACTGTCCCCATTGCTCTTTGCTCTGTACATTGAGCCCCTGGCACAGCGAGTGAGGGAAAATCCGCGGATTACAGGGATTCCATTCGGGGGGGAGTCACACCCAATTAGCTTATATGCGGACGATGTTATAGCGGCGCTGATGGACCCGTTGACTCACTACCCGCTTTCTTGGAGGAATTGCTAGACTTTGGGCGCGTGTCAGGCTATCGGGTGAATGTGGATAAGTCGCTGATATTACACTTAAATCCCAGCTTGAATCCCCGGGGAAGGGGGGCACCGACCCTACAGGGAATTCGATTGACGGACTCCATCCCCTACCTGGGATTGGAATTAGCCGCTTCAGTGCAGCGCATGGCTCAATTGAACTATGGGCGGTTGGTACGCCAGGCAAAACGAGACTTGGGAGCGTGGAGTAAACACCGGCTCTCATTACTGGGAAGGGTTGCGGCGGTCAAGATGTCCCTACTGCCGAAAGCTCTATACCTATTCCAGACCCTACCGGTGCCGCCACCGGCGGGTTCCCTGGTGGCGCTACAGAGGGATCTTAATCACTTTGTGTGGGCAGGGCGCGGCCCCGGATGAGTAAAGTACTGGGCTACATGAGGCCAGATGAGGGAGGACTGGGGATCCCTGACTTACTCAGTTATCACCGGGCAGCGCAGCTGAGGTACCTGGTGGAGTGGGCGCGGCCTGAGTCAGAAAAGAGGTGGCTCTTTCAGGACAGGGCGATCGCCCAGATACCACTCTGGAAGGTTCCCTTCCTGAGAAAAGCTCAACGCCCACAGGGGTTGATGAGATCACCGGTCACCAAGTCGGTATTGACTGCATGGGATGCGGTGGTGATGAAGAGGAAGTTGTCCACTTTCCCATCCCCACTCACTCCACTATTTGGAAACAACGAGTTCACCCCTGGGATGCCCGAGGCGGCCTTTGCGGCGTGGAAAGCTACCCCTTGCCGCTCAGTGGGTCACCTCTTCGATCTAGAGGGTATCATCCAGTTTCCCCAATTGAAGTTGGATTATGGGATCCCGGAGGCCGAACAAATGAGATACCTACAGTTGCGACACTGGGTGCTCCAAGATGAGGTTTGGTCGCAGGGGGCAGGAAATTGACGACATATGAAAAATGGCTTATCACTAAAACCTCAGACAAAAGCCTAATAACGGACATGTATAATATGATTAGACAGGGTCCCACGGGGCAAGCTACCCCAAGTCAGAGGAGATGGGAGAAGGAAATAGGGGGGGCACTCACACGGAAGGACTGGGAGGGGATCTATTACAGGGCAAAACACACAGCTCGAAATGTAGCCAGTGTGGAATCCGCTATGAAGATAGCAACCTATTGGTATCTCACACCGGCGAGGCTGCATAGGGGTAATCCGCAGAGGAGGCCTACTTGTTGGAGGGGTGCGATCAGGAGGGTACCCTGCTGCATATACTATGGGAGTGTTCGCTTAGGGGATTACTGGACTAAGATATTAGACACGGTGGATGCACTTTTTAGCACACAGATACCGAGGCTTCCGGTCTACGTGGTTCTAGGGCTACCTAATCCTATTATGTATCCTCTTAAAAGCGTGCGTGGACGCCAGATGGGGATGGCATTAGGGGCGGCATTACAAAATATACTGGCGCATTGGGGTACAACTACTCAACCTAATTACACGGGATGGCTACATAGGATGTGGTTTGTTCTAGGGATGGAGAGAATCTCAGCCACCCTCCAGGGTACATCTGACTCTGCTTATGCGACAATATGGCAGCCATTCATATCGCTTCTATCCTCCGAGCTTAATGAGCTCACTCAGCCTAAATACCTGCGAGTGCTCCGTCTCCCTAGTTTATGGTCCGAACAAACCTAAAGGTCCGATATGTAGACCCTACGATAGAAAGGAGCGGGAGGCTATGGAGTGGTAGGATCAGGGAGAGTGCCGGCACGGGGAGGGGGAGGGAGGGACTTTAGTTATGTTTTTTCGGTTCATTGTTTTATTTTTTGTTTTGGTACTGATTTGTACCCCAGCAGAGCAACAATGATAAGAGTGGCTGAACGGGCACAAGACTTTGATGGACACCCAGACCAGTGCGTACAATTTGATGTACAATAGGGGGTTCCTACGTTGTTGTCGGAAATGTAGATTACTTAAGGAATGGTGTTAAGGGCTTTGTGTCTTGCTATATGTGGGGGTTTTGTTTGCAAAAACCAATAAAAACTTTTAAACATAAAAATATATCACTCTAATGATGTAGACAGGAAAATCGACCAGTACTTAAGGAGGAGCAAGCAAAGTTTTGGACAGATCTTGAGTGATATTTTCGGTGCACTCATTTCCTCAGTGAGAGTGGTGCTAAATGACGGACAAATTAGAAAGCTATTGACTTTGGTAGATAAATTAGTGACAAAGACCGCAGGTGCACTAACAGTTGTTAACAAGGACCTTCCTGCTGTGAGAGCCATGATAATTCAAAACCGGTTTGCTTTAGATATGCTTCTTGCAAAAGAAGTTTGACTTGCAAGGTAATATGCGATAGAGAGTTCTGTGCATATATACCCAAAGTGGATAACCAGATTATCAATTATATTCCTGACATCAGTGACATCACACGTGAACTAAATGCACTAGAAGAAACAGATGCCTTGAAGTGAATACGGTCTCTATTTGGTTCTATAGAGATTTGACAAAATAGGGGAATGGCTAGGAAGTGTAGGTGGGGAATACAAAATTTGCTTGTGACCGCTCCGTTGCTCATACTAATTGGTGCAGCATGTGCACTTCTTTTTCTAAAATGCTTTGGGAAAATGTCATCAAACCCAAGGTTGAATTGTGGGCTAAAGAAGGCATCAGCAGAGAGTGGAAGAAAGAGAAAGAGAGTAGACATAAAAGTAGAGAAATTTGCGAAGCAATGTCTATGACGTGATGAAGGAATTGGAAGGTTTCAAGCAAAAGAGTCTGAAGCTAAAAACTATCCTGAGATAATCGAAATGAAAAATGCGATGATTCTGGGAAACATCAGAAGGAGGGTTGTAAATGCAGATCTATAGAAGGTAATATGGATAACTGTAGAATTTGTGTTTTAACTGAAACAGGCTAACTTAGCATCTGTCATCCATCTTTGAAGTGATGTTGAGCTACACCAGTTGATTAACTTCACTGTTTCATTCTCTGCTAGAATAAAAATTATTAGGGTCCACAGAGAAAGCTGAAGACTTTGTTGAATGTTCTGAAACAAAATGTAAATTTCTCAAGGCTAAGTTTAGCTGTCTTAGACTGAATAACATACTATGTAATCATTGTGCCCCCATGTGCTTGATGCAGTGAACACAGAGGGGTATATTCACAAGAACGTGTGATAACTACCGCAAGAGTAGCGTAACACAACTTTCAATATCGCAGCCTACCACGGGAAAATAACCCTGTGTCAACGTGGAATTCACAACAAGGCGGTACCATGCGATAGTCACCAGATAACGCGTCAAATGTCAGCGTGAAAATCAACGCCACGCCGAAAAAATGCGAAACGCGAGAAATCATGCAATGAGGCCAATCACGGCAAAAAAAGCAGCGAAAAGCAGCCACAGGCCTGCAAATCCCACGCGTCTGGCGGGAAATTGCACCATAAAAACCACAGAAATAACACACCAGAAAAAAGCCAAAGCACGTAACAACATGGATGCACCCTGACCCAGCGCAGAGGTCAACGCGAACCCCACAACCCCCACAGACCACCAGCAAGGAACAACTGGGTCGGGGAAGGCCAAGGAGAAAAGGGAGAGGAAGACGGGGTGCAGACCGCAGGAAAACAAGACCAGCGTCACGGAGGTGACAGAACACTACCAGCAACTGACCCACAAGCAGACCACCTGGAATGCAGTCGGAGTGCCGAGGAGCCCAATCCAGGAGGCCAAGAGGCTCCGCCAGGACGTGACAACCTAAACCAGGCACAAACCCGCTGCCAACAGGAAGGCAGCAACGGCGACAGGAGGTGGCAGTCCAGCCCCACAGGAGTAGCTGGAGGAAACCCAGGCCACAGTCATCAGTGTGGAGATGGTGCAAGGAGTAGGGAGTACGGACACAGCTCGATAGGACCTGACACAACAACAACAGGGTGAGGATCCAACAGGGACTGGGGGGACAGGGGGTGATGGGCACAATGGCACACATGCACAATGAGGTTTAGCACACTGCACACCCACAATTACCCAGGGACATGTCCCCCATCCCCGTGGCACACTGCAGCACACACACATAGCAATCACAGCACATACCATGACAATGTGGCACAAAGTGCAACACCCACACTGCAGAACAGGGGACACAACTGGGTCCGCCCAGGTGCAGAAACAGAACAATCACATTGGACAGAGCAGGGAACTGTGAGTGGCATATCTATGGCTACAACCCCACATCAGCCATGTAGGCCAAATGTACTCTGTCCCAACTCAAATAGCCACCACCTCCCAAACAGTCACAATGTACATTGTCACACAGTCTGCATGTCGACAAGAACAAGGCGCCAACACAATGCCAACATGCACCTCCCCTTCACAATGCAGAGGGACAAACAACACCTCCAGCAGGTCAGAACAGACAACCCATCAGTGATGCCGGAGACGAACACCACACCTTAGACACCGACGCCCTACAACAGCCCATGGACATCCCACACAACCCACCACCAGGACCAGGGCAGACAAGCTACTCAGAGGAGAACCCAGCCCCTGCAACAGACCACAAAGCATGAAGCACCCGCAATCATGGCTGGCTCACAACACTTCACCCACCCACACATGGCACCCCAATGCCAGGTGTCAGAACGCCAAAAGGAGGTGGCCCAACAGGTGCGGGTGTTGCCCAACCCATGAAATGCGAACTAGAACACATAGGTGGGTGTCCAATACCCTTCAGGGACCACCTACACCCCACAAAGGAGACCCACACTGCCATAGAGACACATGCAGATGCACATACCCAGTACAGAACCACGCCCAGGGGCATGCACATATCAGTCACACACCCACGTTGGCTCTGCGTACGACGGCACGGTTCACTCCCCTTACGAATTGAGTAGGTGACGACAAAGCTACATGTCCAGGTTCTAGCCCGCTGCCTGCGGTGACATGTCTGCGTCCGCTGTACATAGCACAATGTAATGTCGTAGGGCCCAGGGCCCCCATTCATACAACAAGACCACAGGGACAAATGCACATATCATGTTGAACTGGCTATGGGCACGTGCGCCCGGCCCCTTTATTGGCAGGGCCACATGTACAGTGATGCCTGCGCTGGATGTGTGTGGGGTGAGTATAAGCCAGCCCGCACGGAGTGCTTGGTGCTGGCAACAACCTGAACAGTGGACACCAGTGTAATGGAAACAGAAAACACCAGCATAACTTAGTCAACTGCAGAGCAACATGGAGGGATCCGGAGTAAGGACAGAGGTCACCCAATATTCAGTCAGGAGGTTCCATGAGTTGCAGTGCACTGAGGTAGGGGAACTAGAGAAGAGCGCGCTCATGTGAAGAAATTGCTAGGATTGTGTCCCTTCCGGTTAGTCCTGATGCACATGCAGTGGGGTGTGTTACACCTGCATCAACTTCCTCATCAACGTCCCAGGTCCCCCACACTGCCTGAGGTGACAGTTGCGTCCGCAGTCCACAGCGCAATACCCAGTAATAGATCCGGGTGTGTAGCTTGACTACCACCACCAGTCTGCATTTTTGCCTAGGGGTGTTGCCTCCCTGCCCTCCCATTGTCTGTGCCTTCTCCCGTCCGCACACTTGACACATCTTCCTCATCATAGTCCCAGGTCTTCCCCACTGCATGGGGAGACATTGCTGCGCAACCTCACAACAGCACAAAACTCAATCAGTAATGGACAATGGCTTGCGGTGCACTGAGTCACTGGCACCTGGAGTGCTGAGCAGGGTAGCAGGCCGATGATGGCATCCACGGCAGGTCTGAGCAACTCCGTAGGTCTGTCAGGACCACCCTTTTGACTCTGGCAGATGGCGGTTGGAGGTGGTCCTTGCGGTGGTGGCGTGTGCCTCCTGCGGTGATGCGACATCCGGGCCGGTCAAGACTCAATGCCATGTGTGGGCCCTGGTGGCCCGCAGTTGGGGCCGGAGGAGGCGGACAGCGCAGGGCCACAGACACATGGCGTTGATGACCCCAAGACCATCGCTACAGAGGCCATTCAATGTCTCAGAAGAAGGGGTCCCAGGCCTGAGCAGCACAGAGTTAGTGGCCCCGGATGCACTGCAGCCGGCACAGGCACCCAGCCACGGGACGGTGACTTGCGGTGCAGTCAGATGGGCCATGCGACCTGAGCGGGTCCCCATCAATGTCCGAGGTGTATGTTGCGGAGGGTTGCGGAGGACAGTGTAAGGTGTCCTCCACGGCATGATGCGGAAGGTCTGATGTTATCTGGAAGCAGCAAATGGAGGAGTGGAAAGCGCAACCCTCGTTTGCACCAACAATTCGGGATCAGCTACATGAGGATGAAAACTAGCCCCTAGTCCATAGACTCAAACGCCACCAATGTACGACCATGAATGTCGGGGAACAAACTTAGTGGCACAGGTGCTGTGAGGGGATGCAGTCTGCGATGATGCCGGTACACATATGTGAACTCCAAGAATGCCAAATCAAGGCTCTGTGACCTACTGGACCACAGTGTAGGCCGTAGGCAGCGGTCAGCAGTGGCCCACAGCCACGGGTCGTTGGCTCGCGAGGCACAGAGTTAGTGACACAGTGGCAGTTGTCGGTAGTGTTCAATCAGCTCCGTGACGCTGATCCTGTTCCCTCCGGACTGCAACGTGTCATCCTCTTACGCCCCTCCGTGCGTGCGAAGAAATGTATTCTGCCTTTTGAATTACCGATGTTCAGTTCCAAATCTGTGATCCCACTCGTGCACACCATAGGCCGAGGCCAGTGGTCCGCATAGGCCCACAGACACGTGTGGTTGTGATGCCATGCACAGACTTGTTGCCACCACATCGGAGGGTGTATAGTGAATTGTTCTCTGCCTTAAATAATGTTCACTGCCATTGTGTAATCAAGACTCAGTTCCAAATGTGTGAACTACCTGACCGTGGTGTAGGCCTGAGGCAGCGGTCAGCACGGCCCATTAACCGAGTGTCGCCGGCATAGGTTGGATGGCCCCACCGGCCTGCGTAGTTCAGGTTCAGTGGCACCACGTGTTAAGGTCACCTCCGTGTATGTGACCCGGCATTCGTCCAGACTGAGCCGCATCTTCCTCTTACACCTCTCCGTGCGACCACTGGTGTGGACTCCGCCATTCGTGCTTTGCGACTAGGTGCTGGATGTGTGACCTACTGGTCAGCAGGGTAGTCCTGGTCCCTCATCCACGTGTAGCAGGCTGACGTTGAACAGGGTTAGTGGCACCACGTGTCGCAAGATGCCCATATGGAACTATGCCTCACTGAGGGGGGGGTCTGGTGCTGTGGCCGCTGGCCCGGTTTTGGGGTCACTGCCATTCATGACTCAGGATACAGTTTCACATATGGGACCTACTGGTCCGAAGAGTAGGCCGGGGGCGGCAGTAGAGTACGTCAACAAAAAAGGAATAAAGCGGGCCTGTGTCGTGGAGGCTGTGATGGTCTGAGGTGGCTGCCAAGGTCACAGGCCTCGGGCTTGGGGCTTGGGCCGGCACGTGGTGGGCCCTCCTTGACACACGCCGGTGTCGGAAGGTGAACAGTGTGGCCTGGCTGCGCAGGGGCTGGCCTGATGGGTTCGTGGTCCAGCGTGCCGGGGTCCGGCAGGCGCACAGCATTGCAGGCAACTCCGCTCACAAGGATGGCGTCGGCCTCGGGGTGGGAGGCCCCACCCTGGTAGAGACGTGGGTCTTTCCGGAAGAGGACCATGACCAGGCCTACGTGCTTTTTATTCACACCCCTACGCTGGTGTGGCGTACGCCGGGCCATCCCACTCCGCTGATGCTTAGGGGGGGCGTAACAGGCAACATTTCCACGAGGTCCCCCACTGGCTGGGGTGACATGGTGGCGTCCACTGTCCACTACACTCCATACACAAATGGTGTATGTCGCCATGGATATGGGTGTGTTCTGCATACTGCGAGGTGTCCAACACATCTCCGGCACTCTTGGCATTGTGTACTTTCCCAATCATGGTTCTACTGCATCCTTCACACATGCCTGGTTGCCACCTCTCCCCACATTCGGCTATTATGTGGCTGAGGTGCCATGCCGTTGCTGGCTCATGTTCAGGGCTTGCCCATGTGGACATTGTAAGTTGTTCTGTCGTGTCTGGTGGGTGGGCATGTTGTTGTGCCTGTTGTATGTGATTTTGTGACGTGTGCATTGCCAGCGTTGTGAGTTGCATGGTTGTGGAGTTGAGGTGTGTGGGGTGTTCATTTGGATATTGCCAAGGGGCTGTGCATTTGCCTTGTTGCCATCCTGGGAATGCTGGTTGATGATGGACTGCCGGAGGATGAAGGTATCATGCACACTGGCTGTGTATTTGAAGGCGACATTGTTGGGTGTTCCACGGTGTTCTGTTGTTGCCTGCACATTGATGTGAGACGTGTGCTTCCTGTTGCGGTGATTGTGTGCTGTGTCACCAGGGGGCACAGGTAGTACATGTGTGCTGTGTATTGCCCCCAACACATGCGTGCATTCTACTTGGGCGTATGGTCCTTGCTTGGTCTCCAGCGGATCCTGCGCATTGTGTTGTACGTATGGGGACTGGGGTACCAGGGTGATGGTAATGTCCAGGACAGGTGTGGGGGACTTGGATGTGGCTGGCTGTGAGACTCCTCCGACTCTGGCGGGTGTTGGTTGGGGGGTCCCAGGGGCCAACAGGTGCAGCCACGCCATCAGCTTTGTGTGGGGTGGGATGTTGGTTGTCCGCTGTGTTGGTGCCGTAGGCCTGTTAGGCGATGATGGTCAGGATGCGTAGGTTGGTTGTCCCTTTCAGCCTGTAGTGGACGGTGACATTGTCAGATGTTGGGTCTGTGCGGCTGGTACGTTTCCTGGGGTTCCGCTGTCTTTGTCTGCGCTGCGTCTGTGGTGGTCCGAGGGGGGGTGTTCCGGGTGTGGGTTGGATCCTGGGGTGGTGGAGGTGGGTGTTGTGGCCATCTTGGGTGTCCGGACCGCATGATGGGTGGCTCCATGGCATCTGTTGCCCTTCGGATGTGGCCCTGGGCTGTGCTCCCTTTTGTGGTGCTGGCTGCCGTCCGACTTTACACCAGGTCAGAGCAGGTGTAAATTTCCTGGTGCTAACGCGCCTTATCGCCTGTTTTGTGTTTTTATCGCCGATGTGGCTGGTCGTTGTGAATGTTGAGGTGTGATGTTGTCTCGGCTTTTGGCACGGGAACGCCTACTCTGCATCCCATTAGCGATATTTGCGGGGGTCCTCTGTGGCGATGTTTTTTGCGGCTGCTATCGCGGGTAAACTGGTGCTGTGGGCTGTTAACACCGGCTTGTGAATGGGGAGGTAAATTTATCACGACTTTGGCTGCGATAAAGTGCCGTTAATTCGGCGATAGCTCCTTGTGAATATGCCCCAAAATGTCCTGTAGTGTAATAGTGAGAAAATCCTCAAATGTATTCTGTTGCAAATGTTTCTCTCTGATTGATTGCTATTGGTTAGGATCATGAAAAGATGTACTAGTATAGTGAATGTATGAACCTTTTGTATGAAATCCTATAACAGAGGGCAGTTTTAGGATGTAAGGAGGAGTCCTTGCCTTCACTTTTAGAAGGCTAATCTCAGTCAGTTTTGTGTCTGAATTCTCCTGACTTCATGACTCTGTAATTTTGGGCTTAGCACTTTGACTGAATTTCTATTCGACTAACTGCAATTTGTGCCTTTGTATTTTTGTAGTAAACCTTAAACTTGAGACGTTCATGTCTGTCCTTTTTGTGACTCCATTGTGAGTCAATGACAAGCACTATTGACTTTCCATAAGAAGTAGAGAAGGGTCCTTCGGGGAGCAACAAAGTCCATATCAAGGCTACACTGCTCCAGATCTTGAAAGATCAGCATGCCCAGGGTAAAAGGAATTTGTATATGTTTGCACGCTGACAGTACCATTAAATGCAGAAAATAAAACAGCAACTATTTTTCTGTAAGGTATTCACCTTTTTTATTTGAAATGTGCAGTAATGTTATGAATACCTTTTATAGTAATGCAGATACTAGACTCATGGTATTCTTGCAAAATACCTGAACATCTCTTAATGAGAATCATAGTACTGGAGATGTATAATAATTGCACACGTCCTCCGATCCATCTTTTTTTCGTCCCTATTGCTGAATAATTGAGGGTGTTTCTCACCTTAAAGAGGTTCAGCGATTTCTCACTTCGAGTAAACTAAGGGGCATATTCACAAGAACGTGCGATAACCACCGCAAGTGCAGCCTAACGCAACCCTGCATATCGCAGTCCATCGCGGGAAAATAACTCCGTGTTAACGTGGTATTCCCAACATGGCAGCACCATGCGATAGACACACGAGAACGCGACAAAAGAACGCGTTAAAAGCAACGCGACGCCGCAAAAACGCGAAACCCCAATGCGAAAATAGTAGCGATGACGCCAATAGCAATACAAAAATCTGCGAAAAGCAGCCACAGGCCTGCAATTCCCACGCGTCATGCGGGAAAATGCACTATAAAAATAAAATAAAAAAACAAACAAAAGACAAACAACAGCGAAGCACAATGGAGGCACCTGGAGCAAGCACAGAGGACAACCAGAACCCCACAAGCCCCACGGAGGACCAGCCTGGGACCTCGGGGTCAGGGAAGGGCAAGGACAAGAAGAGTCAGAAGAAGCGGTTCAGTCCACAGGAAAACAGGATCCTGATAACAGAGGTGATAGAACACCATCAACTACTGTTCATCACCTCCACCGGGTCACTGGCAACTAAAAATGGAATATGGCAGACCATCGTGGACAAGGTGAATGCAGTCGGAGTGCTGAAGAGGACAATGGACGAGGTCAAGAGGCGCTGGAATGATGTGAAGCGCAAAACCAAGCTGAAACTCGCAAACAACCTGAAGGCAGCAATGCAGACTGGAGGTGGGAGTCCAGCGACACAGGAGGCGCTGGACGAGATGGAGAAAATGGTCTCCACAGTCATCAGTGGGGAGACGGTGGCAGGAGTGGGTGGACCGGACACTGCTCAACATGACCGGACACAACAGCAACAGGGTGAGTAACCACCAGGGACTGGGGGGACGGGGGGAGATGGGCACAATGGCACACATGCACAAGTAAGCACAGCACATCTGCATACAAACCATGCCCCAGACCCCCAACTCCCACCAAGAGACCAATGCACACAGGTATGCAACATCTCAGCACCGCAGAAGCACAGAAGCCAGAGGCACACCGCATGTAAGGGATAAGGGGCAGCAAAATCAGACCAGCAGGGGCGACTCCCCCAAAATGCAGCACACACACATTACATGCAGAGCACATCAACATTGACAACTATGTGGTACAAACCGCAACACGTCCACAACAGAACAGAGGACACAACTGCTGCCGCATGTGCGTAGAAACTGGCCAATCACATTTGGCACTGCATGGAAATGTGAGTTGACAATGTACAATTAAAACACACATCCGTGATGTAGTCGGAATGTCCACTGTCCCGCATCAAATAGGCAGCCCCCCCAAACAGTCACAATGTACACTGTCATGCAGTCTGAATGTGAACCTGTACAATGCGTCACCATACATGTGAACATGATGTTAAACTGCATCTCCCCTCCACATTGCAGGGGGAAATCCAACACCTCCTGCAGTGCAGTCCGAACCTCTCTTCTCTGATGACGAAGAGGACCACCACACCTTCGACTCCGAAGCCCTCCAACAGCTCGTGGAGAGCCTACGCAGCCCACTTCCAGGAGCAGGGCAGCCCAGCTGCCACGAGGAGAACCCACCACCTGCACAGTACACACAGCAGGCAGCACCCACCACCACGGCCACCTCCCAGGACCCCCACGACGAACACATGGCCTTCCAACGCCGTATGTTGGGGTGCCAGGAGAAGCTGGCTGAACAGGTGCAGGTGGGCTTCGACCGCATGGCAGCCAAACTAGACACCATACGTGGGTGTCTAAGTCCCATCAGTGACCACTCACAGTCTCTAACGGACACCCACAGTCCGCTCCATGCTCTCCAACGAACCATGGCTGACATCGCTAGAGTCCTGACTCTACAACAGGAACGACTGTCAAGTCAGAGTGCCTCCAGCGAGCTCGCCCGGGAGTTGGGACACATGCGGCGGATCATGGAGAACATGGAGCGGACACAGGCGGAAAGAGCGGCTGCCACGGCTGCACACCAGTGAGATTTAGCTGGGTCCCTCCATGCTATTAAGACCCTCCTCATGGCTTTGCTGCAACAAGGCCTTGCGCTGATGCATGCTGCTGCTACCATCCCATCCACATCTCCTGCCCCTGATGTGTCAGTGCCACACAGTGCTGGAGACATAACACCACCACCAACATGTGAGGGACAGGCAACAGCAGTGGACGAAGATGCGGATGAATCTGCCTTCATGGTCAGAAGGACACAGTAGCATACATCTCCGCCATGTGGCCTGTTTCTCCTTGGTTCTGCCCTCTGCATCATCACCTTCCACTGTCCCCCGATGCACTCTGAGACACTCACCTCGGACTCCGACATGGACTGCCATATTCTGTTTGCTCACCAATGACCCAGCTATCAGACTGCGGACTCAACTCCTCCTCTCCTGATGTACCGGTCACTCTCTGAAGGACTCTGGCTGGCCCTACATGGGCCGAAAATGTGAAGTGGTGTTGGCATGGCCCTGTACTGCTCCAGCTGCAACACTCCCTTGAATGTGCAATAAACATTCATATTCACACAGATGTGTCATGTCTATGATCTTTCAAGTGTGGAAGTATGGATGAATGTAGGGTCAGTGATTCCCCCTTACTTCCATGTTGCCCATGTTGTGAGACTTTTGTCACTGGGTGGCACATTTCCGTTGCGGGCCGGGGGTAGCCGACTCTTCAACAGAGACACATCCATTAGTCACTTCCTTGTCCAGCCCAGGACGGAACCACGCCCAGAGCCCCGGGGTCATTGTTCACACCCTTACGCTGGACTGGCATACGCCAGGGCAGCCCACTCCGCTTACGCACACAGGGGGAGACGACAATGCTACATGTCCCAGCTCTGCACTGCAGGGATCTGCAGCTCACAGGTCTAGTTGTCAGCATGCCACAGCCACTCCCTCATGGCTGGTGTACACCCACACCACACCCATCCAGCACAGGCATCACAGGACATGTGACCCTGCCAATAAAAAGGGCCAGGCGCACGTGCTGGACGCCATTTTAACTCTACAACTGGGTGTCTCCGTGTAGTTCCCATCTACGCATGAGGGCCTAGGGCCCTGCCACCTCACATTGCCCAGTGCCGGGGTTGACATGATGGTGTCCGCACAACGGGACTCAATCATTAAGGGTCCATGGCTAGCGGGGCACAGACTTGGTGGCGCTGGATACACTGCGGCAGACACCCCGCCACGGGACGGTGTCTTGCGGTGCAGTGAGATAGGGGCACCTGAAATGCTGAGCGGGTGTGCAGCCTGCGATGATGCGCCATCCTGGCGGTCCGGACTGGCATGGGTTTGTGTGAGACCTGCTGGCCCGCAGTGTGGGCCTGGGCAAGGGCAGGGCGGGCCTCCCGGCACGTTGCGGTTCACAGAGTTAGTGGCACCTCAAGCGCTGAGCGGGTGTGCAGCCTGCGATGATGCCGTGTCCACAGATGTGGTCTCTGCCATTGCAATATCAAGACCCAGCAACATGTGTGTGACCTGGTGGCCCGGGGCATGGGGCTGCATGACGTGGAGGGTGCCATGGTTGTGGGCCCCGGGCTTGGAGATGCCTCCGGAACGTGGTGGGCCCTCTTGGAGATACACCGATGGTGGAAGGTGAGCAGTGAGGCCTGGTTGCGCAGGGGCGGGCATTCACCGCTGGGCGGCGGGAGGGGCTGGGGTGCAGCAGCCTGTGTGCGCAGGGGCGGGCAAGCGATGGTGGCATGTGCAACTGTATGGGCTCTGACATTCATGTCTCTGGAAACTGTTTCAGATGAGAGACCTGGGGGACTGCTGTGAATCCGGGCACGTGGTTGGAGACACACCGGTGGCAGCAGGTGAGCAGTGGGGCATAGGTCCGCAGTGTCGGCACTCTCTCTCCCTCTCTTTCTCTCTCCCTCTCTCACTCTCCCTCCCTCCCTCTCTCTCCCTCTCTCTTTCTCTCCCGCCCTCTCTCACTCTCTTCCTCTCTCTTTCGCTCTCTCTCTCTGTGATTTGATGTGCGCATGGCACTCCTTCTTATACAGATTTCTGTTTTGCAGGCTGTGACTTGCAGGATGTCGTGGGACGACCCGCCATGCCTCTTCTGATTTTCTGTTTTTGTTTTGTTCTGTAATAAACGTGTTATTTGGATGTTATGATATGGATGTATGATTTCCCTCTTTTCCGACCACACATGTTTGTTGAGTGTTGTGATTGTGCGACTTTAGGCGTTTTGTTTGGTTCATGGTTTCGTGGAGTTGATGTGCAATATCTTTGTCCGGGGGGGGGATGTGGGGGGTTGTGGGGGGGGGGGTCCTGGGGGTGGTGGCGGTGGGTGTTATTGACCTATTGGGGCTCCGGGCTGCATGGTCGTTTGCTCCAGGGCATCTGTTGTTCTTCAGGTGTGGCTATGGGCTGTGCTCCCTTGTCTGGTGCCGGTTGTCGTCCGACTTTGCACCAGGTAGGAGCAGGTGTTAATTTCCTGCTGCTAACGTGCCTTATCACATGTTTTGTGGTCTTATCGCCGATCGGGCTGGTCGTTGAGAATGTTGTGGAGTGGTGTTGTTGTGGATTTTTGCACGGGAACGCCTACTCTGCATCTCATTAGCGTTAGTTGCTGGGGTCATCTGTGGCGATGTTTTCTGCGACTGCTTTTGCAGGTAAACTGGTGTTATGGGCTGTTAGCACCTGCTTGGGAATGGGGCGTTAGATTTATCGTGAATTTGGCTGCGATAAAGTGCCGATAACTCGGAGATGTGTCCTTGAGAATATGCCCCATAGTGTTCTAGTTTTCTTAGTATTTTCCTTGTTTTCTCTCCCTTTCCCACAAAAAAGCTCTCTAACAGCTTGAAGTCCTCTATCTCCAGAAGAGCTATATTAGATTGTAGATAAAGCTGTGAATATAGCCTTACAGTCTCAGGATAAATGTTGCCACGTAGAAGAGACTTTGAATGATTTGAAGGCATATGAACCTCAGAGGGGAAAACTGGTACAGGGTGCTCAGCTTTCTGAAGTTATACAGCAGATAAGAGAACATCTTGAGGTTAGACTTATTGCCGTTACATAATGCTGTGAGAAATATTCTAGAAAAAGAGTGAAAGGAGGCTGATAGGACTGGATTTCCAAGGTTCCTAAGTAGAATATATCACATGAATGTATTTGACTGAGAGTCCCCTCAGAAAGTTATAGTGAACTAATTATTAGTGAAAGTGTGGCCCTCCTTAGCCACCGAAGATTGTTTACCTAATAATCCAGTAGACATGAAAGTGGAGAGCTCACTGAAGTGAGCGTATGCTACCTCTAAATTAATGATAAGATCTTCTACATATAAAGCTTATGCTACTCAGATATTAGTGGGAGATTTTCAGGCACTGTATGAAATAGTGAAAAAAGGAGAAGATTGTACAGGCCCACTTTGAAAAATTTGGCAATTCCTTCAGGAAGAAGACAAGTTTAGATGCATCCCTGGAAGCTAGATGCATTTCAAAAGGCCTTATTATTGAGTGTTCCACTTTTGGGATTTAAATGTTTTGGAGCATGATTTGATGAAATGGTAAAAAAATATGCTGAGGAAAAGAAGCTACATATTCTTTTCATATGCAGTCATCGAAAACAAAATCTTTTCTCTTCCCAAGTGATGGAGCAGGAATTCGAGAAAAGAAACCTGCTCAAATTAATACCCCCATAATATGTACTAACAGTAAGTAGTAATAGAAAATGAACGTGCACCTTACATGAACACGAGGGAAAACTGCTTTGCGCATGCATGCACTAACGTGAAATAACGCATGAAAGAACTAAAATTGTATTTACATTATGCTTTGAAAGAAAACGAGAAATAATGCATGACTAGGCCGCATGTGCATTTCGTAGTTTGCATGTTGCAGCTTGTTTTGAATTAATAAATAATGTTGTTTTGCATAAGGCTATGCTAGGAAAAATATTAACAGGGAATAGAACAAAGGTGGGTGGTTAACAGTGAAAATTACATTATCATATAATTGATGAATGTTCATTTTCTATTCATTATAGTGGGCTGGATGAACTCCATGTTTTCTTATATTGTCCAAAATGAAGGCAGGTTGGAAAACAGAGTAAATTCTGTTCAGACAAAAGCACGCTGAAGCCCTGAGCACATCAGAGGAGATGAAAGAGGGTGAAGGCCGATGTGATGATCGTTTGCCAAACTACGTGCTTGGTCGTGGGATAGAAGGACATTTCCTGAAGACATTGCTTAAAATGTATAAAATTGTAACCTGTAATCGATCATGTGAATGTACAATGTATGAGGTGGTGGGAACGGGCATAAAACAAAGAATAAGCTTAAGAGTGAATGAAGTCATCATGGTGTGACATTCCACCCCCAAAGTCCACCAATCAACTGTCTAGTTACGCTGAATGTTTCAAACTGATGTGGGACGTACATGTAGTTTTAGGGTATAATTGGGGTGCCTTTAGGGGTGTGGTTAGAGTCGTAGGTGGAGAGGCTGAGAGAGGGGAGATGCGTCGCAGTCCGTCGGTTTGCAGAGAGGCCTAGCTGTTTCCCTGTCCTGTCCTGATCCTGTCCCTGAAATCTTTGTCCCTTGACTCTATTTCGGAGGATCCCCACCACCACTTAGGCCGGAGTGGTGGTTTTCACTACAAATCCGCTGGGTTTGTATTATTCTAACTCGTTTTTGCATAATTTACTTGCGAATGTATTATTTTCTTTGAAACTTTTGTCTCTTTATCTATCCACTCCTTCATGCAATATTGTCATTGCTTATTGATGAGTTTTGTTTCATTTGATTTGCTGATGTTTTCTCTCCCTTTGTGAGTTCATTGTTTGCATTTGTGACCGTATGCATTTGAGCATTTTATTCTATGATTTTGAGATAAACTTTATTAACTTCAACGAGAGTCTGTGGTTATTTAGTTTATAAATGATTAGTTAGATAAAAGAGTATCATTACCATCAACTATTCAACTAATTGGTTCATCGACCAAGTAAAGGAAGAGTTGATTGATGAATCAGATAGGTATTTGGAAAAAAATGCCATATATGAACAGATATGAGAAAGAGAATTGAACTTGTACAAAAATTTACACCAGCGCATCAGGGATTTGGGTGAGTGTGTATGGGCCATTGTTCTGCTATAATATTGAGTATTGATCCCTGATTAGGTATTGGCCGCGCGCTGGATCAGCAGAATCGAAGTTAAAAACTGTCTCAGGCATTTTCAAGGTGGCCTGAGGTTGGGGTGACCGCTGTCCTCGAAAAATCTAACTAAACTCAACAGTCTCTCAGCAAACATCTCAGGCATGACTATGCTGAGAAGCATCAAGGTCCAGAGGAAGGTTGTTTATTAATGTTTGCAAGCAAGTGGTGGTCTTGCATTTCACATCTGTAGGCACTACGAAGTGTCTCAGAGGGATATCAGATAAGGTTTCAGGAGTCTCCACCATTTTTACTCTTCAGAATGACTCCTTGTCAAATGTATGGCAACAAGAGGAAAGCCTTCCTGGAAGGTGTGTCTGTTCTATGTGGCAGGGAACAATAATCCATGTTTCTTCTAGGTAAGAGGTCAAGCTCTAAACTCTATTCTGTTTGTGATAACGAAGCCCTCAAAGGGAGTTTGCCCAATCTTAGAGCTCAGAAGACTGACCAAAGAGGATGTGGAGTTACAGACAGAGCTGCTGACTTTTGTGCTGGGGAAGCAGGTTTGAGTATCGGCATAGGCTCAATATCCTGTGATTTTGGGCAAATCACTCAATCTCCATGTGCCTACAAAAAAGTGAACGTGTCCTTGTGTAATTTTACTGGTGTTCAGGTAAAGCGCATCAGGTCTAATTTGTGCTATATAAAACTGCAAAAAAAAAAAAAATACAGAACAAAAATACTCTCAAAATGATGTCTTTGCAGGACGTAATTACACTAATAAATACAGGTGGTATTCTGTCAAGTCTAGATCTCCACCAGGCCTATTTTCATAGTTTGATCCATGCTTCATCTCACTTGTTTTGCCACGTAAGGAACAAAATGACACCAAAACGACACAAATCCAATAAAGAAACTGCAGATATTAATTTTTAAAGTTGTGAATAAAAATAGCTCCAAAAAGTATTAAGCGCCAACTGCACTCTTCTGGATGAGCTTGACCGGTACCTAGGCGTGAGTTAAGGCCAATCTCACTAGAGCAAGGGTCTGATACAAAGACCAAGTTCATCCCAGTCAGAAGCTTTACCTTCTAACATATTCTCTGAAATGGAAGTACAAAATCTTCAGGAGGGTAAGGCAACAGGCTGTGGCCAAAATGGGTTCCAGGAGACTGGATAGCAGATGTCCCAGTGAAGCCATTGACATTTTGCAGTAAAGCTCTGAGCAGGAGAAATTTAACATTTGGACCCAAGGAAGGGCCCTTGCTGGCTTGGTCGCTCACTGCTAATAAGGAAAAATACTCAGTTAGTAAAGGCATACATAAATCGCAAGACCTGGTGTTGGAGCCTAGCTTAGGTAATTTATTCCCTTATGTTATCAGTAGAAAGTACTTCATCTCCCTGACAGCTTTCTACCTTGCAGGACTGGAGAACTCTAAGGGAGATTTATTGAGACAAGTTTTTCCCTCATCAGTGGATTTTCATCTTCACCATAGAGGGTATCAGTTCCTGACTTCATGTCTGATTTTCGGATGGTTAGACCGTTTGTGTCCAGGAAAATTGCTCTTTTTCCCAAATTATGCTTTGAAATGTTGCTTTGTCCCTCCAGTTCCCCTTTTCCCAAGACTGTAAGGAAGCTTCAGAGAGCGAGGATACAGGTAGCTCTGGAGGCATGATTCTGGCTGCTGGTTTTTAATGAAACAACAGCTAGCTCAGAGACCTCTTCTTAGACTGCCAAGGTTTCCTTCTATTCTATGGCCAGACCTTCCGCAGGCATCTCTGAATCAACTGAAGCTGATAGCCTGGAAATTGCAAAGTTAATCGTAAAACGTTACGGAGTTCATAGGAGGTGAGGTGGCACTTTGTATTCAGGAAAGTAGAAGACCCTCTACTAAGGAATCTTATGAGTGTCATTGGTTAAAGTTTTCTCATTGATGTAATAGTAAAGGTGTTTTGGCAATTTTCTGTAATTTTTTCAATGCTAGACTTTTTGAGGGAGGGTTTCAGAAGAGACTGATCAATTTCTATGCTTACGCACTGATGGGCACCTGTAAATGTTTGCATAGAACCAGATAATCCCGATGCATCAATCAAAAGGGTGGTGGTAACCATTTGCATTCCCCTTTGTGAATGTTGAAAAATATTTTTTAAGAGCAGGCTGTGGTCCAAGGGACCGTTGCCTAACCTTAAAAAATTAAACTTAAACGTTTCATTTTATCTTTTGAAATGCATCCCATTTTTATTTAAGGAAATTAGCTGCATTAAAAATGAGATTGCTTTATTAAAAAGCAATCACAGACATGGTGGTCTGCTGACCCAAGCATACCACCATCCCATTGAGGGCTGCAATTCCTAATGGGTCACTTATTGTGACCTACCTCATTAATATTGATGAGGTAGGTCTATTTGCGACCCCATTAGGAATCGCATCTGAGGTTTGTAAGTTTTCTTACATTAGGAATTATAATTTCCTAATTGCTATTCAGTAAAAATTGCAATTAGGAAATACCATTCGTATTTTTCGTACATATGGACCTAAGCCCTTTAATGGACTATTTTAAGGCTTTTGGGTTAGCAGGATGCACAGCTTCGGCCATAGGTAACAACTAAAGTTTCAAATACCATTGTGGAATGTCTATGAGAGTGCCATGGCCCTACAAGTCAAAACAAACAACGCACTGAAAGGATGCTACAAAGCCTTCCAAGCCACGTTAGGCTGAAGACATCCTACCGTCTACTAATGCCTAGAAATCCTTAAAAAAGAACAAAGGGGCACATTACGATGGCGGGCGGAAGCACCACCGCCGTGCTGGCGGATGCAAAAAGCACCAGTTACCGCCGGCACGCAGCAGTCCACACGCCCGTCCAATTACGATGCAAAAAGTAGGCCAAACACCGCCGGCAAGCCAGCAACACCGTCCGCCATCAAAGTGCGCCCGTACACGTAGCGGCGCAGCCCAACTGACACACACCGTCCGACGAAACACGTCCCGCCCGGCGCATAAATTACGATGCCGCAAACAAACGGCTCCCAAGGCCAAGAGATACCGTACGACAAACCGAAGCGGTAACACGGATGCCGAGCACGGACAACGAAGAAGCGGCACCCCGAGCATGAATCCAGCACTGCAGGCCCTCCCCATGCTTCTGCTGATGCACCACCAAGGACGCAACGTACCGCGGAGACGCAGGTAGGCACACACACAACAAGTGCACGCAAACAGCGCACACAGTGCAAGGGCGGAAAAGCGGACAACCCCCACCAGCGCGTGTACACTACACATCCACCATTGCATCCACATATGACACACAGGCCAAATCGTAACATCGCGGAACACATGTGTACACACCACCTGGGACTAAGAACCAACCACCCCGTCACGGCCCCAAAGCGCCGATGACGCCGCCACACATGCGCACAACGCAGAGGCCAACCGCAGCGCCATGCATGCGTCGCACACAGACACAGGGACACAACCAAGCAGCACACACATCAGCCCCACCCCGAACGCACATGACACGTGACAGGCCTGCCACAGACATGTCCCCAACGCCCAATTCACGGACAACACCCAACGCCACACAACCGACGCACACATGTCAGTGAAGACACGCAACAGCAGGACACACCCCAGTGTAACAAACATGGCGTAGCACACAGCGGCGGCAACACCAACTAGGAGAAGCAGGGCTCCTTCGGGAAGAGGAACGCCAGTACCACACAGAAACACCCATACCACCCTGCACATATGAACAAGACATATAAAACGGAACACCAAAGAGCCCGGGGACCGACAACAGGTGGCCCAAGAATAACATTCACACACAAGGCCCAACGCAGAGCGGAAAGGCAGCCTGCCGCCCACACAAGGGAGAGCAGACAGCACTGAATGACCTTCCATTCCAACTCCGAAACCACAGCCCTACGACAGAAGCCGGTGAATACAGCCATTGTCCAAGAATAGACCAACACAGGCATGCCGAGGAGACCGACCACAGGGCAGATAGCGCATATCACAGAAGCACACAACGGACGGGGAAGAAAGAAGAAAACACTCCCCCATGTCGGCCACATGCAAGTTAATTGGAAGGAGTCACACATCACTGACCTTGAACTGTCTGAGAAGCATGTGGGAAGAGGGCCCGTGTCCTCCAAACAAGCCAACAGAACACAAGTCCTGTCTCCCTACGACTACACAGAGCTCACAGCAACCTCGGAGCATGCACATTGCAGACTGCACACACAGCCGGAGCACGCCACCTCAACGAACCGCTGCGAAATGGCAACCGCAACACACCTACCCAACTACGCCGAACAGCTCAAGCTGTACAAAACCAACCTGTTCCATACATTGGGATGCGATCTCCTGTCCCTGCTGAACGTAAGTTACCGACTGACTTACCGCATCACATTGTTCAGCTGCGTCATGCCCGTCTTCTACTGTCGGAGGTGTCCCTACCAGCATCCCGTCGAGATATGCCTCTCCAACCCGGCATGTCTGAAGGCGGACCTGCTACCACTACTCCTCCCTCTGGACGCACACGACAGGGCCTGCTCTGCCTATGGGGGCATGGCGTATTTGGCCAACATCGCACCCGCACTGAAATGGGACCACTGTGCCTCCACACGACGGATCATCGAGAACAGCTACATCGAATGTCACCCAGCATGCCCCATCACGGTCCTCCAAGGGACAACTTACGAACAACACCTTGACAGCCACCATCCGCTACATTGGCTGGCAAACATGTACACCACCAATGACATGGAAGCCCTGCTGGACGGCATCGCATACCTGACAACCTGTAAATTCGTCGGACCACAACGCAGGTTCCCCGAGTGACCTATGATGTCCAACCCCGCACCCATGCTTAGCTTCCGCACGGACTGGCCAGTCACCACCACAACAGCCATACCAAACGACCGGCAACTGTAACCACACCATCAACGACATCGCCATGACATCGGATATGACCGGGACATGCACACTGTTCCCCATCACATCCAGGAACACCGCATGCATCGTGGGAGGCAGTGGCATGGGCTCTGTGTATCGCACCCACATGGACGGAACTGCACGAACAACCAGGACACGACATGGATCCAGCGCCCATGGACACACACACCGCTCAGTGGACATGAATAGGTCGCCTGGAGTCTGTGGGTGCTGCACCCCTCCCACCCCCGCCCCGGGAATCCCATACCAGGACCTTTGCATGGACGACAAGTGCATACAACAACAACACGACCCCAGTGACTGTGACATGTCCAGTAACCACCACAGTGCAACAACAAGTGGCACGCCGCTGCATGCACGCAAGCACATGCCCTGATGTCATCACACATGCACGCGTGCATGAGGAACAACCGCAGCAAACCTGTCACATGGAACTGAGATGGACTGTGCCCATGATGCCAAGCGGTCTGGTAGGCTACATGTATACCGTCTGTGTCAAAGTCCGCAGCTCCGCAGCTATACGTAAATGTACATTAGCACAGCCTTGGCCAAGCAGATGTCACTCTGAAGCCCACATCCCACATGCAACAGCCAATCACATGTAACCCCACACCCTATCCCATTTGCAATCATGCTCAGTATATCCTCAACATGTATTCCGCTGCCAGTAGTGTCCACTATACTGCATCACAGAGGACAGAAGACTCAATATAATGTTTGAAACCAAAACTGTCTCCGCTGACTCATTTCACAAGTACGAATGAGAGAGGATGAGAGTATGTGAAGTACACGGCAGTCGTGACATGACCATGTAGTCCACTGGTATTGGATGTCAACGCAAATGAGTAGCACTACTGTGGAAGACACACATGTGTCGTGTGAAGTCGTATGGACGCAGTGCTCAGGTGGGTGGGTGCGACGGGTAGATGCGCACATGCCAAGTTGGAGCACGCCGTGTTGGGAGGGGTCATGAACAGTACACCACCGCTTCCCTGGGCATTGTGAGAGGACACCTGTCGGGGGGAGTGAACACGTGTGTGCACAGCAGCCGGGCACACGTACAAAGCGGTACCAGGCGCACCTCAGCCCACCCTCTGTGGACAAGCTGGATCCTGTTGTGCGCCCGCCATGCCCCTTGACAAGGCACACACAGCCCCAGTCGACCAGGTGTAACCCCAACATAGTCAATCCGCACAGGCGATACAGGGCACGGGATGGCAGTGGAGCATGGTGTGTGAGAGGTCTCCTCGCGCTCCTCCTGGTCATATCACGCAGGCAATAGAACCTCAACGTCTAGCATGGCACAAGTCAAATGGAAGTGTAGGGGGACGCACCACAGCACGAGCAGCACTGACGTCACGGGAGGTGGCTCGCACCATCCCATCCATTGCCCATCATACCAACCACGCCACATGCCATTGCGACTAAGTGCAAGCGCGTGCGCCACCACCCCCGAGCCCTCCCCAGAGAGGCCAAAGAGTGAATGTGTGGGCCATCAGCCGCAGACGGACGCGGCCTGGCCGCAAGGGCAGCCACAGCCACTGGGTGTCGCAGGTGGCGGATCCGGAAGGCGAAGACTGTGATGCATAGTCCATGCAGGCCGGGTCTCCATTTGGGGCACCACGCAGGTGGACGGCGTCCCGCCACACATCATACCCTGAGACAGCCCACTCGTGCAACTGGACCCACACATACACTCCTTGCCCTCTCTGGTGCGAGCTTGGGGCTGCCTGTGCAGGCGCTAGCCTCGCAGGTGAGCATGCATATTGGGGGAGCGAGGGGAGGACATGAGGGCTGGGGCGAAGATGACTGTATCACTGTCAGTAAGTACAAGGGATGACCCAGATGTGGAAAGGAAGAGACGTGTCCCGTGTGTACTGCAACTAGTCGCCAATCCAACTACCCCCCATGTCCGGAATGTAAGCCCGCACCTAGGCCCGCCCATCCGCCACATCGAACATACCACCAGCACGACAACCTTCCCATTCGAAACACTGACTGGGGGTGGCGACCAGTGTACAATCATGTGTAGCCTATCCACGCGTACATGTGGGCCCTCCATGATCCATGTCACCTGCGGCAAAGTCATGACATGCGCAATGAGGGAAGTGAGGAGAGCTGTCCGCCCCACGCGCAGAAGGTGCATCAGCTCCACAGACCCAGCAGCGAGTCCAGCAGGGGTCACATGTGCAGGGGCAGCTGTGCCTGGTGTGAAGGCACATGCATATAGACAGCACATCGACCAATGTGTAGTCTGCCCACATCTACAGTCCATCATCATGCGGACATAGGAATTGAACACAGGGCAACACATCTTCAGTTGGTGCACCCACCGTGACCAACAATGCGCAATCATCGACGTACCCGCCCTGTGCATGGCCCCCCACCCAACGGAGGCACATCCAGTGCCACCATCCCACACACACAAGCCTTCCACGGAACATGCTGTGTCCAATGGTCAGTACAGAGTCAGCGCCCATCTGGTGGATCCTGAACAGGAGACACATGCACACACATGCCAGCTCCCACTATGTACGTCTGCCACCTGGCACGTGCAATGTAACCTCTCACCTGTGACGTGTGACTGCAAGCACACAGCCGTCTTGGCATGGGGCTGTCAATGTGGACACCTGTCAATGTTTCGGGAGGTGTGATCCGTACAGTGCTGTACATAGGGTGCAGTGCTGACACCTACTACTGTCTCATATCCCCTCGTGCCACAGGTCCCACTTGTTTTGGCCGCTCAGCCTGTGCCCACATCGTCGTCGTCGTGTGCCATACTCATCCAGCCGCGGAAGCAGTTCCATGCTCAGCAGACATTCATGTTGCCGTGGCGTTGCCGCTTGACGGATATGCAGTCAGTCCCCATCAGCACGCCCCGCAAGTCATTGGGGCCTAGATCCCCATGTGCATGCACATGGCAGTGGTTTGTATCACTAGCCATTGCCATTGTTGGGAGACCTGTGTAAGTGTATTGTGGCCGTGCTGCCCCAGCTTGACAGCTGGGCTGTGGCTCATGTGCTTGCTCAGTCATGTCAGTGATGTGTATGCGAAATTGCTATGTGTCGTGTTGCTTTGACATGTGTCCTCTGCCATTGTCCCTAGGCGGAGACCGAACATTGACCGCCCATACCAATTGCTGGCGGACATGGACGATACAGAGGTTATTAGGAAGTTTCGGCTGGACAGGCCAACCCTGCATCGACTGTGTGCCATGTTAGAACCCCATCTCCGTCCCCGCAGGGTGTATCCGACTGCTGTCACCCCCACGGCTAAGGTGATGGCCGCCATGCATTTCTTCGCCACTGGGTCATTCCAGCACACAGTGGGCATTGGAGGAGGGATGTCCCAGCCCATGTTCAGCAAGGTGCTGAGGGATGTACTGGCAGCCATGATGCTGTACCGAAACAGGTACATCCGCTTCCCCAGGGCTCGTGAATTGGCGGCAGTGAAGGGTGCATTCTATGCCCTTGGCAGAATCCCACACGTCGTTGGAGCCATTGACTGCACACATGTCGGCCTTGTTCCACCACAGGCCACTGAGCACCTGTACCACAACAGGAAGCACACGCACTCCCTGAATGTGCAAGTGGTGTGCCTTGCGGACATGGTGATCACCCACGTGTGTGCAAAGTTCCCAGGCTCGGCCCATGACGCACACATAATGCGCAACAGCATCTTGCCACGACTGATGTCCAATATGCAACAGGATCGTGCCTGTATTGTCGGTGAGTATGTGGAGTGGTGTAGCGTGCTGGTTGTGCGATGCTGTCCCCTGTCCAGTTGGAATTGCAACGGTTCTCTGTGTCCCTCACACCCAGGTGACTCTGCGTACTCCGAATGGGGCATGGCTGCTCAGTCCATTGAGGAATCCTCGCACCCCAGCAGACGATCGCTACAATGAGGCACATGGGAGGACCAGACGTGTGGTCGAGCGAACCTTTGGCCTCCTCAAGTCCAGGTTCAGGTGCCTGGACCGCACCGGGGTGCGCTGGCGTACTCCCCACAGAAGGTGTGCCAGATAGTGGTGGCGTGCTGCATGCTGCACAATCTGGCCATTCGGAAGCAGATCCCCCTCATCGTGGATGACGGAGATCAACCAGGGCCCCAGCCCGCAGACCAGGACAGCTCGAGTGAGGAGGACAGCGGAGAGGAGGAAGCTGGTAATGTGCGGCAGCAGCTCATCGCCCGCTACTTCACTTGACGGTGAGTGTCCATGTACGACGGCTGATGTGGCTGTATCTGTGCAGGTGTGTGTGTGCTGTGTCAGGGTGGCCGTTTGTTCACTGCGTGCTGTGTGTCAACGCTCCATGGCCAGGGTAGTATGCCACTGTTGGTGGCTGTGGCATTGTGCCCTATTGCTCTGTGCGATGTGTGTACATTGCTTGTAGTTGTTGACATGTACTGTGTGATGGGTGTGTGACACACTCATTGAATGTGCTCCTGTTCTGTCTCCCACCCCTAGGTCCCTACAGGCCCTCCGGATTCCATTGCCATGCCACGCATCAGGTGCCTTTCCGCCCAAGGTGGCCGTTGTATTCCGTACAAATAAAACACAGGGCACAAACAGCAGTTAGTGAAAAAGGTGCATTTATTACAAACTGTGACATGTGATTGTGTGTAAGGTGATGACAAAAGTGGTGCGTGCAGTGACAATGAGCTGTCGGTCATGGCTGCGTGATGATCAGGGTGTACCCACTGGTTCTATGTCCATAGTCCAACGCACACATGCCATCCAGATGGCTGTGTGGAGTGGGATCGTAGTCCAAGTCAATGCAGTGGCTGGTCAAGGAAGGCTGGCGGAAGGCTGGCTGGCTGCCTCACTTGCGTTTGGAGCGTGCGAAGTCCTCCCGGGAGATCTGTTTCCACTTCGGACGGCCCCTTCCACGTTTGCGAGGGGGTGCCTGCTTGCGACATGCTGGTGGTTGAGGTGTGCTCACTGGCTGTGGACGCAGGGGAACTGGACACTGCTGCTCCACCCTGCGCCCCGGCAGGTGGTGGCGGAGGGGAGCTGCTGTCCCTGGCTGTGACCTCACCGCCACCACCAGCTGTCCCATGAGGTCCACGATTTGGCCCATACGGGCGTCCATGGACCTCAGCACCCCCAGCACCTCACGCGTGTCTGAAGCAGACCGGACCCATTGTCCTTGGGCCTCTTCATAGGCCCCAAGGACTCTGGCCATTTGAGGCAGGGCATGGCTCCCAGGGGAGGCTGGCGTTTCCCTGACCCTGCTCCTCCTACCAGTCCTGCTGCCACCGGCCTGCCCACTAGCCACATTGCTCACCACGGTCCTCGCTGTGGCTCCCAGGGTGGATCCAGTCGGCCGGGCCACCACCTGCGCTGGGGCTGGTGCCAGCGAAGACGTGGCGGTGGTGGCGGCGGTGGTGGTCGGTGCGGCGATGGTGGCGGTTGCGGCAGTGGTAGTGGCCACAATGACCGTGGGTGTGGCCGCAACGACAGTGGCAGCAGGGGGCTGGGAATGTTCAGCAGCCCTGGATGATGGGTTGGTGGGTAGGAGGGGTCCTGGGGAGCGGCTGGGCCCTGCCACACCAGATGGGCCTGCTTGGTGGTCCGTGTCCGAAGAGGAGGACAGATCCTCCAGATCCGTGTGTCCTCGTTGGGGGCTTGTAGGCTGGCTGTGCTGGCTGCTGGCTCCATCCCCAGCATCCAGCAGTTCGTCACCTGTGGAGAGAATGAGATTTGTTATTGTGTTGCACCTGGCGAAGTATGTATTTGTCGTCTGACATTGACAGTTCGTGCAATCTCGTACATGGGTTTCCCGGAGGCGTGTGTGTGGCTGTAGCATCTGTAGTTGTGTGTGCTTGGCAATGGGACTGTGTGCTGTGCACATGTGGCATGGGACGGATTGGCCATGCCGATGGGTGTGTTGCTGTGCCCCTACTTATTGTGACTCTGGTGTATGCGGGCTCCTGGCCCATCCTGGGTCTGGTTTGTACTTTGCTTTTGGTGTTCAGATGGGACGCTTAGGAACGCATATGGCAACATGGGGGCCATGCCCCAGATTCGCATCTGGGAGGGGATATGCTTTTGGGGTTCAAATGGAACGCTTAGGAACGCATATGGCAACATGGGGGCCATGCCCCAGATTCGCATTTGGGAGGGAATATGCTTTTGGGGTTCAAATGGAACGCTTAGGAACGCATATGGCAACATGGGGGCCATGCCCCAGATTCGCATTTGGGAGGGGATATGCTTTTGGGGTTCAAATGGAACGCTTAGGAACGCATATGGCAACATGGGGGCCATGCCCCAGATTCGCATTTGGGAGGGAATATGCTTTTGGGGTACATGCTGTGAGCCATGGGTGCCGAACGTGACATGTGTTGTGGCAGCATGACAGTGCATGGTTTGAGGTGTGTGCATGCTTGACATGGCCTGCATATTTGCTGTCTGTTGTGATTACTGGACATGGCATTGGACGCATCGTTATGAGTGAGTGATAGTTGTGTGCCAGCCAACGTATTGCAGTTGTCCCATCTCCTTGGTGTGCGTGCTGCCCTGTGCCATGTGCATCACTGCAGTGCCTGGGGGGGGGGTGTGGCCCATGTTGTGTGTTGTTGCTCACAGTGTGTTGTGCGCTTAATTGACTTCTGGCACATGGTTGGTCATGGGCATGTATCTTAGCGTGACTGCTGTATGTGTGGCAGCTGTGCGGATGACATGCCTTTCATGAGACTGGGGCTGACGGATGGGATGGATGGTATGTTGTATGTGCATGGTGTGTCTGTGAGTTTGATGGGTTCAGTGGTGTTCGTGTGCATTTATGTTGTTCCGCTCTGTTGCGTCTAGTGTTGTTTGTCTTACATAGGCGTAGTTGTGGGGTGTGTGGTTGACAGGCAGTAGGGGCTACATGGACAGGACTTCAATGGTGTTTCGGTTGTGTGTGATGAGTTGCACAGTGGCTGCCGTGTGGGACTATATTCAGTGTGGCTTGTGCATGCAGACGTGGCTCCTTGGTTGTTGCTATGTCTGTGATGGGTCATGTGGGGTGTGAGTCTGTTGTTCATGTCCGTGTGCACATTGTTCACTTGTTCGTGACGGTGGGCGGTGCTGCGTGTTCTGCCTGCTACGTGACATGTCCCATGTGTTGGTCGTGTTATGGTCCTCATGCCTCCAGTAATCCAGCCCTGTCCAGTTTCCCACCTGCAAGTTGTTCGTGCGTGCACTGTACTGGATGCCACATGACTCTAAGCGGGGGTGCTCCATGTTGCAGGTCTGTGGGGGTGGGGGGTGTTGTGGGTCGTGGGGGTGGCTGGACACCCACTGACACCGATTGCTGTGGACCGTGATGTCTGCCTTTCGGCTGTCGTTGTGCACTGCGGTGGCTGACACGTGGCTGTGGGGTGTGGGGGATGCTCCTCCTTGCTGTGCTGTGGGACTGGGGCCTGGTGTGTGTTGTACTTGGGCTGTCCACCCTCCCACCCACTGCACTTTGTGTTCCTGCCACTTACCTGTTACTTGTCGGTTAGTGCAGCTGTGGCGGACACATGGGTGTGGTGGGTGCTCGTTGTGGCGCTTCTGGCATATTTGGGGACCTGTTGGTGGTTACATGGCTGGCTGAGTGTACACATGTCCCCACGCATCTTACAGTTGTTCGGTTTGGGCTGTGTGTGGTGGTGTCTGTTGCATGTGTGTGTGATGTGTTGTGTATTGTGTGCTGGACATGGGGGTGTTTGTCCCTGGGAGCTGTGGCATGGTAGTTGCGCATGTGAGTACATAGCGGTGTGCTGGTATACATTAGTTTGTACTTACCAGCCTCCACTCCCCTGCTAATCCGGCGAGGATCTCCGGATGTATTACGACTCGCACCTTCTCCTCCCACGCTTTGAAGGTCTTAAAGAGCGCGGGATTCCCTCCGCCAGTGACGGCAGCCAGCTCTCTGTTTTTGCCCTCCTTCTTCTTGACCAGGCTCTTTACGTCATTCCAACGTTTGTTAATTTCTACTCTGTTCCTGGGCAGGGTCCCGACTGCATTGACCTGGTCTACGATCCGGTTCCACATTCTGTTTCTGGTGGCTAGTGGTGTGTGCTGGACCATGTTCCCATAGATTTGTGGGTACACCTTGATGATCTCGTCGACCATGACCGTCAGCTCCATGGGCGTGAACTTGGGCATTCTTTGTGGTGCCATGGTGTTTGTGGTGCTGGTGCGGTGTGTGTTGTGTAATGTGCAGGGGGTTTGTGGTGCCGGTGTTTGGTGTTGGTGGTGGTGGTGGTGGTGTTTGGTGGTGGTGGTGGTGGTGGTGGTGGTGGTTGTGATGTGTGCGTTTCTGTGGTGTGCTGCTGTCCTTGCTGTGTCACTGTGTCCTCTCCTCTCCTCTCTGGTTTGCAATGTAGCAAGGGGTTGTGGTCTGTGGGAGTGCTGCTTTGTACTCACCTATGTGGGTGTGTCCTCATGGTCTGTTGTTTTCAGGTGTGTTGTGTCTGGGGTTCTGGCCTTTGTATTTTTTGTTTGTCCGGGGGTGTTTTCGGGATGTGTACTGTGCTTGTGTATTTGTGCGTGCCTTGCTGTGTGGACTTGTTGGCCATGTTGTGTGCTATTGGTTTTGTGTGCGGATGGTTTCTGTGCAGGTACGTTGGCACCATGGCTTCTGGCCGTGTCGATTCTCATCGGCGTTGTTTGCGCTGGCGGGCGGTATATTTGTGGTTTTTCCGCGCTCATGTCGGTGCGATCGTAATTTCACGTGCGGTGTGTCGGCCGTGAGGGCGGGCGGTTTTGTGTTGTCGTGCGTGTTTTCGTCTGTGGCGGGCGGTTTGACTCCGACTCGGACGTTGGCGGGCGGTATTTTGTGTGCTTTTTCCGCCGATGGCGGTTTTCGGTTTGTGTAATCGTAATGGCGTGGTCGGTGTTCAGGCGGTGTGTGCGGGCGGATTTTTGCCGCTTCCATGCCTGGCGGATTTATTTACGCCGGGTATCGTAATGGGCCCCAAAGATACCAAGAACTAACAATAGAACAATCTTTAACAGAAATTAAACCTAAAATATCCAAACAGGCCAAAGAAATGTATGGAATGCTACACTGCTAAGTAAAATTCTTTATAAGTAACAAAGGCCTCCACTATCAAGAACACATAGCAAAAGCCACAGTGGCAGTGTGGGCAGCCCCGATCCCCAAGCATAGACATTGCCTGGTTGTGCTGGGGTCTACTGGAAGGAAGTGCCCCACATTTCTCAAGCGACAAGAATGATCGCAGAGGGACTGTCTAATGATGTGAGAATGGGCCATGAGATCCCACTGGCGAGAGATGACAGAGCGATTTATCTGTGCTGTATCCGCGTCGGTGCTGCCAGGTTGAGAGCCTGTGGAACTGCCCATTCGGTTGATGACCCCCCTGGCAGGTATGGCACTTTGGCCCCTGGGGTCGCATTCCTTCTTTTCGGGGAGGACTGTCCTGGACACACAGGTGATCCGTAGGGAGCCCAGGGGTGGACCTCAGCATTGCATGCTTTGCAGTAGGCCAGCCTTTGCCTACAGGACAGTGTTTCTGGCCATAGCGCTGATACAAGGGACTACAGAACCACAGACCCTTGTCATGTTGAAATGGTGCATAACTCCTTCCCAGGGGTGTGGGCCCCCCTGCAGGCGGCATTGATGTGAGGTCGGTCCCGACGGCCCTTCTGGTGATTGCGGTGAACCATACACACTTGGCCCTTGACTGTGGTGTCAGTGCACATGCCACCAGTGTGACGCCCACTCCATATGAGGCCCTGACCTGTGAGAGACTGCTAGAATTGCCTACCTGATGCTGTTCCCCTGTGGTTGGCCCGGAGGGCCAAGTGGGTGGCACAAAACCTCGACCAGCTCCTAAATTGTCTGATTGACATTGGTGACCCCCGCCATCATGGTTAAGGACAGTGGAACCAAGCCTGCACAGGCAAATAAAATCATCAACTACACTCACACCCTACAACCTGTCAAACCACTCGAGGATAGAAAAGGACAGGTTCTGGAGGAGTCTGCTGGAGGGGCAACAGACTCGGTCCCGCCTTAAGCGGATCTGATTGCAACAATCCAAGGCTCACAAGCTGAGTTGGTCAACAAAATTGACGCAGTCACCATAGAGGGAAACTTGCTTCAGATGTGTCTGCAGAAGGTGTCAGACCGAGTGAGCACTGCAGAACAGACTGTCGACACCCTACAACAGGAGGACAACAAACTGCGCACCACGGTATCTGACATCCAGCTGCTACAGCCCACCTAGATGAACGCATACAGGATTCCGAGGGAAGGACCCAGAGAAATAACCTATGCTTCTTGGGTTTTCCAGAAAGGGCAGAAGGGCAATCCGTGGAGTTGATCCTTGAGGAATGGATTACCACGGCTCTTCTTCCAAAAAGACTCTTTAAGTTCTTTACGGTCAAAAGGGTCCAGAGAGCATTTGCTCCCCCGCCAAATCCTGGGATCCCCCCAAGAGCTATAATTGCCCACCTATTTAACTTTTGTGACTGCGACGCCATCCTTCAATGGGTCTGAGTGTGGGCCCTCCACAGTTTCAAGGGAGACCCATCTCTATATTCCCTGATTACCCACAGAGGGTACAGGAACAGAGCAAAACTATTATTGTCGTCAAGAAGCAAATGAGAGGCATGAACTAGAAATACAGCCTGCTCTTCCCAGCCAAGCTCCACTTCCAACATAAAGGGACAGTGCTGTTCTTTTTTCAGTTCTGAGGAAGCCAGTGACTGGTTGGATACCCTGGTGCAGACTTCTGGCCAGAGCACGGGATGGCAGGATCGATGTCTCCCAAGCACTCAGAGACAATCTGCCCACCAACAAGGATGCGGAAGGGCCGGAGAAGGAGTCTTGACAACAGTCGACAATCGGAGAAAATCGTGATCTGTCCTGATTGTACACTTTGGGCCACAGATGTGGTCCCAGACTCAAGGGATCTTTTCAGAGATGCTGCAGTGACCCTGGCACAGTTAGTAACAGCACTGGCATGGGATGATTCCAATGTTTTGTACGACTAACTGGGAGGGCCTGTGCGGGGACTCCTGGCTGTGCTCCCTGATTCGAGATGCTCAGTCAAAATATCAATTTTTTTATATCGACCTACACTAATATCGAGTTTTTAATATCGTAGGGGCAGAATATCGATGTCAAGAATATCGATGACCAGAATATCGACCTTAAGGTAAGTAATATCGTTTTCGTTTATATCGAAGTAATATCGAAGTAAGTAATATCAAAGTAAGTAATATCGTTAGCAAAAATATCGTTGTTAATAATATCGATATTTATATTAGTGTTATGTATTTTAGTATGTATTTTATATGTATGTTTAACATTTTTTGTAATGTATTTTTATTATTTTTAAATATATGTATTAAATGTTTAGAAATTAGTAATTTTTTTAAGTACATTTTGCGTTTTAGTATCAGAACGGGTTGTGGGTTTATAGGGGAATAGGGTGGGAAGTAATGTAATTATAATTAATTAATTAATATGTTTTTATTCATTGTTATTGATTATTAATTTATTGTTAATTAACTATTAATTGGTAATTATTTTTTTTTAATTGATTAATTTATCATTTTATTAATTATAATAATTTTTTTATATTTATTATTGTTAATTAATTTATTGTTAATTAATTATTAATTGGTAATACATTTTTATTAATTGATTAATTTATAATTATATTAATTATAATTAATTTATTATTATTTTTTATTTGTTGTTATTGTTAATTACTTTATTGTTAATTTATTATTAATAGGTAATTAATTTTTATTAATTGATTAATTGATAATTAAATTAATTGTGTTCTTTTTTATGTGTAGCGGGTTGTGTGTTTATGGGGGAATAGGGTAGGAAGTAATTTAATGTTATTTAAGTAAATATTAATTGAATTTTATTGGTATTTATTGTTAATTTTTTAGTTAATTAATTATTGATATGTTATTTATTTTACAAAAATTATTTAATTAATAAGTATGTTAATTTAACCCCTATGCTATCCTACATTTTCCACACTGTTACACTCACTGGAGTTGGAATAGTAATTTTAACCCCTACGCTATCCAACACTTTCCCTACTGTTGCACTCACTGGAGTGGGAATAGTAATTTTTACCCCTACGCTATCCCACACTTTCCCTACTGTTGCACTCTCTGGAGTGGGAATAGTAATTTTTACCCCTACGCTATCCAACACTTTCCCTACTGTTGCACTCACTGGAGTGGGAATAGTAATTTTTACCCCTACGCTATCCAACACTTTCCCTACTGTTGCACTCACTGGAGTGGGAATAGTAATTTTAACCCCTACGCTATCCAACACTTTCCCTACTGTTGCACTCACTGGAGTGGGAATAGTAATTTTTACCCCTACGCTTTCCAACACTTTCCCGACTGTTGCACTCCCTGGAGTGGGAATAGTAATTTTAACCCCAACGCTATCCAACACTTTCCCTACTGTTGCACTCACTGGAGTGGGAATAGTAATTTTTACCCCTACGCTATCCAACACTTTCCCTACTATTGCACTCACTGGGGTGGGAATAGTAATTTTTACCCCTACGCTATCCAACATTTTCCCTACTGTTGCACTGTTTGGAGTTGGAATAGTAATTTTATTACCTCCGCTATCTAATATTTTTTGTATTATTTTAGTTAATGTAGTATATAATTAATTTTAAAAAGATTAAAAATAATTTTAATTTTTTTAATTTGTTATATATATTTATTTAAATTTGATTTATATTATAGTTTTATGTGTATAGATGTATTTATAATTTATATGATATTTTTAAAAAATTATAAGTTATTAAAATAATTATTAAAAATTATTAGTAAGTATATATATTATATATTATATGTATATGTTTAATTTATTTTTACATTACATATATATTACTTATAATTTTTAAATATTTTAAAATATTTTTAACTATGTTTATTTTAATTATATGTATTATTTACTTTATTTTACATTATTTTTTAACTTAAATAAAAAACAATATTTTTAACAACGATATTTTTGACATCGATATTTTTTTTCTCGATATTTTTGTACTTACCATAATGTAGATAGGATGTCGATATTCTTGACTTCGATATTCTTGCGTCGATATTTCTGTAGGTCGATATTCTGACCGTCGATATTTTGTCAGTGATTCCTGATTCGAATCCAGCTGGAACTGATTTAGCATGTATGGTAAACCTACTTATGGACTGAGATTATTATTGCAATGTTAATGGGCAAGAGGGTGGATAGATCATAATGATACATTATGGTTTAACATTTTGAAGATCTATTATTCCGACGGGTAGACTTAGGAGTGCGGGGAGTAGACATGGAGAGGGAGATTGAGCTTGTTTGGGCCCACACTCTCTCCCTAGTGCTCACCTCTAGCAAAGCGTAGAGTTTCTCAGCAATTAACCGGTTTTGGTTTTCTTTTGCTTTGCGATTTGGGGAAATGGGGCAGCCTATGTAGGCCCTCGACTGACAACTTGCGGGGCAGGAGGATTTAGCTCAGCTGCCCACGTGGATGGGGGTGTTGGGTAACAGTCCTGTTTTCGGGGTTTATATGGTTGGGGAATTGCAGATTGCTCTTGTGCATTTTTGACCCGGTTGCCGCTCCTAGCCCACCTCTTTCTAGGTGTGCCAGAAGTGCGCCTGTTCCATTCAGAGGGAGGGGGAGGGATTACTACTATCCACAGATGGTGGAACATGTCACTAAGCTTATGTCATGAAATGTCTTAGGTATAGCCCAATTTGAAAAGTGTAGAAGGGTCCATTCCCATATGAATCACTACAAGGTGTCAATCGCATTTTTACAAGAAACTCATGTATGGGGAGAATGTATACCCTGCCTCCGAAAGCATTGGTGAGGGCAACTATATGCCACTTCATTCTGCTGTAATGCCTGAGGGGTGCTGATTTGGGTGGCTGCATGGGTGCCCTTTCTACATAGGGACCACGTCCTGGATCCGGAAGGATGATACAAAAAATTACATGGAACCCTGGATGGCCAAGAAGTCTGCCTGGTAAACGTTTATGCACCCAATAATGCTTGCCCCGACTTCTACACAAAGGTCCCAATAGCAGCCTTGCCCTATCTTCTCGCTTACATCATCTTGGCGGGTGACTGTAATTGTGTCCTAAACAGTGCCCTTGACCGAGACCTACCCAGACTGCATACTAAACACCACCTGACCGGGGCATTACGCGACACAATACGAGAACTGCACCTTCTCGATATTTGGAAGGACAGACATCCACAGGTCAAGCAGTTCTCCCGTTACACCCCGGCCATGGGAATCACAGCCGTCTGGACTTCTATCTGGTCTCCGGCGATATAGCGTAAATGGTGTTAGGAATTTCTTTACTGACCCGATAACTGTCAGACCATTCCCCTGTCCTATTAATTTTTGGGAGGGTGTGTAAGTGACCAGCAATACCACACTGGCGCCTTCGGGCAGAGGCACTGATGGATCCTCCATTTGAACCACAGTATACGAAACACTAGCACATCCCTTTAATGAGAACTGGCGTACCTTGGGCAGTAGGGCCATAGACTGGAAGCGATGATGACAGTTATCCATGGGGTATGCCTCAAGGCGGCCTATGGGGTCAAACAACAAGTAGAAAGAGACATTCAGGCGCGTGTGCGAGATTTGGGTTATGTAGAGACAGTGCTTCCCACACAACAAAAAAGATTAGAGGACTGGCGAAAGACCCGTAAGGCTCTTCTAGACAACTGGCATAGACGCGAAACGCACATGTATACAGCACATCGCTAATGACTCCACTCAGAGGGATATACAACTGGGGCTATGTTGGCACGCTTTGTCAAACAGGAGAATTCCCAGACCCCAATCTTGACTATGCATGATCATGCGGGTCGTCTAGTCTGCACACAGCGTGACATTAACAATGTATTTAAGTAAAACCTACGCTAGCCAGGAGATATGTCAGTTGGGTGATGCCGAGGACTACCTGGTGGAGGTCCCACTACCATGACTCACCTCTGAAGACCGCGACGCCCTAGATAGCTCCATCAAACAGAAGGAGGTTCTAGCAGTGATCCATCCTTTAAAAACAGTGAAAACACTGGAAAGCAGAGGTCTTCCCACCAAGTTCTACCGCAGATATGTGGATACACCAGTGGATAAACTCCTGGAAGTGTATGAGAAAGCTCTCCAGAAAGGCAGCTTCTCGCCCATGCTGCACGAGGCCCTGATAGTGATGGTTCGCAAGCCTGGCAAGGACCCTACGGTAGCTTCGCATAAAGACCCATCTCCTGCTTAAACATCGATGGCAAACTCCTTAGTAGTGTATTGGCAGCTCGCCTCCTCCTTTGTCTTCTGTCTCTCATACATACAGATCAATAGGGATTCCTCCCAAAGAGATGCACCCTACACTATTTGAGACACCTGTCCCATGTCTATCACGCCTCGCAGCAGCTTGATAACGCATTTGCCTTAGCATTGTCAGACATCGAACAAGCATTCAACTCCTTAAGCTAGACATACCCCTGGCATGTGTTGAGGAAAGTAGAGATAGGTCCTCAATTTATACAGTTGGTGCACGGGTGCGCTTAGGAGGGGAGGTCTCAGACCGGTACAGCCTATCTAGAGGAACCAGCCAGGGTTGCCCTCTGTCACTGCTCCTGTTCGCGCTTGCGATAGAGCTGCTAGCTGAAAGACTGCGCAGGACGATGGGCCCCTGGGAGATTAAAATCAGGGAGACCACTCTTGTGGTTTCCCTTTATGTGGATGATCCCTTGATATACCTCAGACAACCAATGTACTCGGTACCCATACTTCTGTGAGTGATGCAGGAGTTTGGAGAAATCTCTGGGCTCCGCGTGAACACGACAAAATCCAAATTGTACCCACTGGGTTCCTTCTCTGGGATGTCAATTGAGGGGCTCCGGACAGTACGGCTTCCTTGGGAGCTGAGTGACATCTGATATCTGGAAATCCGACTGGCATCCACTGCAGGGTCATTCTTGTAGCTGAATATTCAAAGGTGGTAAAGGGACTGCATGCATCCGTGAGGCTCTGGAGAGATCTGCCTCTCTACCTCATGAGTAGATTTGCACTTGTGAAAATTAAAATACTCCCTAGATGTCTTTTCTAGCTCCAAGGCACGCTGGACACGATCCCTAGGCAGTACTTGAAGACCATCTATAGCCTTATTGTCGATCTGCTGTGGGCTAATAAATGGGAATGAGTGGGGCTCTCCACTTTGAAAAGGACATGGAGCTTGTGGGGCCTGGAGGTCCCCAACCTATTGCTCTACTATACGGCGGCACATGTACAACATGCAGTTTACACGCTCAACCCTAAGGACTTATGGGAGAAAACCTTTCTGAGGGGCTCTCATGTGGGAAATGTGCATCCTGTGTTGCTAATGTATGGGTCTTGGGTTCCCCCGACACGCCTTATCTGATACAAGTGTCAAAGATATGGGAGGGAGCGATTAGGAGAGTGATCCGACGCATGCCTTATGCCCCAGACCTGCTGCTATGGATTTTGCAGCCATTTAATAGGATAGCGGAGTCCATGTTGGTACAGAGATGGAAAGATGGGGGGTGTAATACATTGGGAGACCTGTACTCTGAAGGGTGATTCATCACATGAGACGACGCCATGGAGTCCTTTACCCTTGGTACAGGACAATACTTACAATATGCCAAAATTTCTGCCACAGCATGAGCGATTTGGCCCACTTTTCCAGACACCCCACAGAGCTCCAACATCTTAGTGACACTGTTTGAAATGGCAGGAGGCCGCTGCCTGATTTTGCTTCTCTATAGGTTGCTACGCAGCAATCTTCCAGAGGTGCCCCTCCCCATCTAGACTAAATGGATTGGGAAACTAATTGAATCAGTGACAGGGAAGTAATGGACACTTATACATGAAGGGTCCACATAGTTAGCTCCAATGCTAGATTTAAATTAATCCATTATAACTTTATTCACCAAACATGTCTCTGCCCAAAAACCTTGCATGTAATTTAGCCTACCCGATCCGATACCTGTCCGAGGTGGGGGAGCCTGGTGGCAGATTTTATGTGCATGGTCTAGCTCCCTATTGGCAGGTGGTATTAGACAATCTGAATAGGGCTACTGACTGACAAATACAGCTAGAAATATGACAGGTATTATTGGTTCTGATCCTTGCACCCTCAAAAAAAAACTTAATAGGAAGCTTGTTCTTTTGAGCATAGTACTGGCAAAACACCGAATAGCTATAAAGTGGATGAGTTCCAGAGCCCTCTGGATATATGGAGTGGCTCAGAGACATCTCAGAATGGGAAACAGTGGAAGAAATCCAAATGAAAAACTAGAGGATGACTTAAGAGCGTGGGCTGCCATGCTAACTGAATTGAGGGAGCCTTCTACAGAAGCTTCCCCTAGGGAACCAAATAAATGTGAACACATTTGAATATTAGGATGAAATATTTTATTGCCACTGTCTGAATTGTCTTTCTGCAATGATGTACAATTTACTGTCTGGGAAGGTATGCACAAGAGTGGGATGGGGTGAGGGTCTGTTGGGTATGTTTAATTGGTCTTTTATCTTTTTGCTGGTGCATTCATATTGCTTATAAAATGACTTGGATGCCAAACACCATTATCGCTTGTATCCTTTGAAACCACAATAAAGATCACAAGACACACATTTTCCAAAATCCAAACAGCAAACATAATATAAAAAATACATGCACTACACAACACTTGTTTTCAATAACAAAATTTTAAAAAAACAACCTTCGTAAACATTTCCCATCCAAGATAAAAAATAACATCAACTTACAGTTCTGTGGCTGATGTCCATGATACATCAAAAACAAATCCACAAAAAATTAGAATAGGCTAACCCCCAAAAAATGCAAGAATTAAATAACCAAAAAGTAAATTCTTATAATTATTCCACAATCCTAGGAAATAATAAAAAATGAACAATGAATGTAAAACATGCTCTTGGAAAATCTGAACAGTAAAAGCAAATTAAAAAGTAACCTTGGTTAAAATATAACTAAATCAATTTCCTGTAACCAAAAATAAGGAAAGGATTTCACTCCAACCAAATAGCCTGTAAAAAACACAACATACCCACCCTCACATAATACACAAAAAACATTACAAACTGTATAAAACACCTTTACAGGCTATACTCACTTCATAAAAAATAAGTAAGTAATTACACTGCACATACTATATATACTAAGGCCTATCTCACTTGACTATGTAACCACAAAAAACAAACTAACACAAAACTACACTACCAAAATAGATCAGTACATTGGGGCGTGGCTTCGAGCGTTAAGATGACGGCTGCACTCTAGGAGTGCTCTGGACCCCTTTTTCATCCCCTCACATCCTCATAGTCCTCCGAGATCAGAAATGTCACCAATGCTTTGTGAAGAACGAGGTGTCCTAGCAGTCTATTAACCAGATTTGGCGCTCACCTGCGAGCCTAGGAAGGGGGCCATGCAGTAGACCCTGGACGGGAGATTACAAAAAGGCGAGTCCCAACTGAGGCCCAAGACCCAGATCATCCGGTGAGCTATCCCCAGCGATTGAAGCTGCCGCAGAACAGGACTCCAGAGCTCCCCCAGATGGACCCCGTGACACGCAAGGCTAAGAAAACTGTCCCTGGTGGGACTGCGGAGACAGATGCACCTCCATCCGGCTGGCAGCATGGCAAGGCGCTGATCGAGATGGCAACGACGCAGCTGACATATTGAGGCCTTCCACGAGGCCCGCGTGGCCCCGGCCGCAACTGAGGCGGACCCTGGCGAGAATATTCAAAGGTACCCTACCGGGGAAAGGGGCTTTGTGATCAGCCGGGTGGACCCGCGGCAGCAACAAGACCGGTGAAGGTGCTGGCTGCCCCGGGGCTTCCTGCACGACTGATGTGGCATAGTCGACCATAAGGACGAGGCCTATGACTGAGGCCTGATGGGGCCCCGGCAAGCCAGCATAACACATGGTATTTCCACAGGGGGGCAGCCCTGCAGAAGAGAAGAGGCCTATGAAGGTAGGAGCAGCAGTGGAAGCGTGCAATCTGCAGCCTTCAGCACAGCAGCACGAACTCCGCGGCACGGACAAGGCACCTAGCAGCAGCCTTACAGGAGACGGCGCTCCACTCCACTCTGCAGACCACCAGATGGGCCCGTGGCAGGTTCGGACTGGTGGATATCTTTCCTAGAGAAGTTGGGCCCCCAAATAGACAGCGCGAAGCAATGTGGATCAAGCCGTGACCTGCCTGAAAAAGCGCAGGGAGAGACGCGCGATCGACCTTCGGATTGGTAGGGTCGAGGGGGGCGGCAGTCACCCCGGGGCCCTTCATACGGCCTGTGTGACCCTGTGACGAGTGAGGTGGCGCCCAGTGGGAAGACCCGAAGGAGCCCTACCAAGAAAGAAACACCTGGATGCCCTGATAGGCCTGTTGAATATAATGGGAAACCCAATCTACCCTGAGGGCTTGGGCAAATCAAATGAACGGGTAAAAAACGCCTTCAAGGGATTTATTTAAAATACTCTGTTCTATTGCTTTTGATATATATTTTTAACTACAAGAATTATTGATAAACTCGCCAGAGAGATATTATTCAAATGTCTTTTATCTAAGAAATATTTTTGTTCCTTGTGAGAACATAAGAACCAATGAACCAATCACAAAACAATAATAATAATAAAACAATAAATATTCAAAACACGGGTATATATAGAAACAAGTTTTATCTTTTGAAATTTATCAAGGGTACTACACAGTTATACAAACAATGTAACAAGAGGAAAATAAATACAATTATATAATCCTTCAATGTCACTATTGTAAACACTTCTTCTCATTGTACATTATTTTCCAGAAGAGAGTGGGAGTGTCGACGTTTCAGTCTCTATGCATTTGTCCATGAGACCATCTTCAGGACTATCATAAATTTAACAGTTGACCCCTGAATGGTGTTTCCAAAGATTCAAGAATTATAGAATACAATTGATACATATATGTCAAATCGATCGTCGTTCTGTAACTTTTGTTTAAGGTGAATAATCGTCAAAAGATGCAGGTAAGTGAACTCTGGTGCTTTTTGGACAGTGTAATTAAATTTCCAGTCCCCAGCAACTTCTCAATTGAAGGAGTTTATTAGGTTAAGTTTTGTAGCGCAGCGAAAATTCGGCAGTCTACTAATCCGACTGCGCTACAAAACTTAACAGAATAAACTCCTTCAATTGAGAAGTTGCTGGGACTGAAATTTAATTGCACCGTCCAAAAGCACCAGAGTTCACTTACCTGCATCTTTGACGATTATTCACCTTACACAAAAGTTACAGAACGACGATCATTTGACATATATGTATCAATTGTATTCTATAATTCTTGAAACTTTGGAAACACCGTTCAGGGGTCAACTGTTAAATTTATGATAGTCCTGAAGATGGTCTCATGGACAAATGCATAGAGACCGAAACGTCGACACTCACACTCTCTTCTGGAAAATAATGTACAATGAGAAGAAGTGTTTACAATAGTGACATTGAAGGATTATACAATTGTATTTATTTTCCTCTTGTTACATTGTTTGTATAACTGTGTAGTACCCTTGATAAATTTCAAAAGATAAAACTTTTTTCTATATATACCCGTGTTTTGAATATTTATTGTTTTATTATTATGATTGTTTTGTCACAGATAGGTCTGTGGCAGGGATAGGGCCCGCGGGAACATTGGCTACGGTGAAGGCCTGCGCGACCTCCACGGTTAACAGAAAGCACCTAGGATAGCTACCTGCTGCTGTCTCCCAAGCACTGTGAGGATGCCAGTGGCAGAAACTGCAACTGCAACATGCACATTGAAGCCTCCCATGCGGCAGCGAGAATTCTGCGGTAAGGAGGGGGCATCGGGTGGCAAGACTGGGCAACGGCCTCGCAGGAGACGCTGAGACAGTAGGCTCCCCCGGGCAGTCTGACGGGCCCGTGAAAGGGGCGTACCCATGTATATTGCTCCTAGAGGAGCTGTGGACCTCCTCCCCCTCCTTTTATTGGCCCTTTAGATAACGGGAGTACTTACTTGAGCGGCGGACAGACCGGCAGGGCAACCTGAGACTCAGTGATACTACCAGAGGCCTCCCTGTCCAGTTTGACTGGTCCTGAGAGACCCGGGAGGGGAGCCAACAAAGCCAGATCCTGAGTTGAGACCCGTTCTGTAAGTGACTGGCTCCCAAAATCTACTAAAACTGAGCACCTGGGGAGGCTAAATCGCCCACACCTCCAACTGACATCAAGAAGGCTGCTCATAGGAGGCTCAACGATGGTGATATGAAAGCTGAGGAGAGGCACCGAGAACATGATCTTAGGCCACATATCTACTGCAAGATAATAGCTCCTTGAGCCCACTGCCACCCAGCAGAGATGCCTAAATCTGAGATGTGGGGCGCCTAGATCCTGCTGGTCTCCCCTCCTGAATGCAATAGGGCAAGCCTGGGGATTGCTGGTACTGTAGGCCTGCTGGCCGGCCTGAACCCTACGAAGTGCACAAGCACACTGGTCCTGAGAACAAGCTGGACACCACTTTGACGACCCAGACGAGAGAGACGCTGACAAGAGATCCATAACCCCCAAGGTAATCTGGAAACCTGGTGGAAAACGCGACTAAGGCCGTGCAGTGAAGACTGCGGTGGATTCAGCTCATTCACATACCCCTGCAAGTGATCGCGCACCTTGTCTTATCACCGCTCCTTCCGAAGTAACATCAAGATGGGAAAAGACAAAGGAGTGAGACCACCCCAGTCCCAAACCCATATGGACCAGTATACCACCACCGGGACTGGCCTTGAAGATGCTGATTCTGCCAAGGCCCCTATCCTGGAAGATGACCTCGCCACAATATTACAAGCCATGAAATCCTCTCAAGAGTCCGTGGAAACCGAAATTGGTGAAGTCGGAGTAGACATGGCCCTCATACGGCAAGATCTACGCAATGCCGCTGCCTGCATAGTGGAAGCCGAATCTCGTATATCCACAGTGCAAGACGATGTAACACATCTGAAAGAGAAGGTCACACAACTGATGACCCACACGAGAGACTTGCATAGGCGAGCGGAAGATGCTGAAAACCGCTCACGCCGCAACAATCTCCTCTTGGTGGGTATTCCCGAAGGGGTGGAATCAACACCAGTAACCACCTTCGTGGAGGACTGGCTCAAATCATGGATGCAGTCAACTGACCTTTCAACATGGTTTGTGGTGGAACGTGCCCACTGCACCCTGACACCTAGACCACCACCCGGAGCCCCACACCGGCTGATAATCGCCAAACTTCTCAACTTTAAAGACATGGACACCATCTTTCAAGAGGCCTGCACTCGATCTACCCTGTCCTATCAAGGAAGCAAGGTGATGATCTTCCCAGACTATACCAAAGAGGTTCAAAAACAAAGGAGATCCTACTTTGCTGTTAAACAGAAGTTGCGAGCCCTTAACATTCAATACCGTCTTCGTTTCCAGCCCGGCTCCGGGTGGTCTTCCAGAACAAGACCCACTTCTACGACACTCCTGAGGAGGCATGGACCTGGGGGACTGAAGAATGTCCTTTCCACTCAAGAGGGACTGCTTCCGATCTGCCCAGAGGCAGTCAACAACAACTAAAGACACTAGGTCCTACAGACGACACATCCCCTCCCGTAGAGGACGCAAGGCCCGTAGAGAGGTTTCCACCTCACCTGCTGGCACACCCAAAAACACGAACAGATCATCTGATCCAGACGGGGTCTTGCGGCTCCTGGAGATCAGCAATAGAGCTAATGAAGTAGACAGTGGGCATCTCCTTGCATCTCTGCCAGCGGGATCAGATGATATCGACCTTTCGAGAAGCCCACAGATCTGAAATGATACTCAGAACTGTAATTGATCCTGCTCTAGAGGATTAATCATCCTGTCACATGGAGGGGCTACCACTCTGCTCTTGCATAGAACTAACTTGTTTTAAATTTGTGTTAATTTCTGTCATAATCCTGCCACTCGTCATGATCCTGCCACTCAGTGCTGCATGGGGGGTCATGTTTTGCTCCCTGTCGTGTCTTGGGGTTTCCATACTCCTGGACATGAACTGGTACCTGGTTGATTGACACTCTTGTGTACCTGTGTGGTTGACACTCTTGTGGCACATCCAGACTTTGTAGCAGGCACCTTGTAACAATAGACAATGGATCCTGCATATTGCCATAGCAGAAACTTACTCATGGCCTTTACCCAAAGTAAGGCATGAAGGAAATGCCTAGTCCTCTTTTTATGTTGTTGCCTCTTCTCCGGGTTGTAACTGTGTCCTTTATTTGTTTTAGTGCCCTGACGTGCAGCCGCTCGACGTGCAGCCGCTAACGGAACCGAACGACAGGTATAAGGGATAGCCACTCCCTCCACTAAATGCGGAGTATTCGGAAATCTAGTCCGGAGTTCAACCCACCGTGAGTCTTGGTTGCAGTTTCTTTCAGATCGGGAAGAGCCAGTGGATGCCCTCTCTTTGTGGTGGTGAGCAGAGAGAGAGAGAGAGAAAGCAGGTAGGAGACTCCGATCCTGTTCCTTATTTGTGCCAAGCAGGTAGCATACTCCGGCCCTGTATCCTAGTTGTGTCACGGCTGTGCTGTGAGCCAGGAGTGGTGAATTAACCCTCTTGTTCCCTGCAGTGTTGGAGAACCATATCACGGAATAGTGCATGTCAAGGTCATGAGACAAGATTGCGCAATGCTACTCTAATGGTCAATGGGCAGGATTCAAACCCTGTTTCTTGGTGACTGAATATTCAAGAACAGACCCAAGTTGTTTTTCCTGATGTAAATGCTTTCTCCCTGAGTAGTGGAGGCAACAACAGTGTGTTCAAATAGGGACCATACACAAGTGACATTCCTAAAGGAGAAAAAAACAGAATCAAACAGCATGTGTTGAAAATAGTAAATTGAACCTAGAAGTGAATCTAAAAAGAGTAAAGACTATTGTATGAACCAGAGACAGATGTTTAAAGGATTTCCAGGACAATGAACATGATACAGAAGAGTTCTCTTTTTGTTTACAGGTATTAGTCTTTTCTAATTTTAAATAGAAGTCTATGACTAATATATATGTATAGTGGTTACTAGATTGGTGAGACTCATTGTTCGTTTATTCAATTCCAGATCTCCCTCCCCGCAGTACCCTCCCTAATTCCCTTCCCCTCATCTAGCCACTCTGAACCTCTGGTTATTTAAAGCACAGAGTCGGAGCTGCTGGAAGGTGGGCTTCTTGAGGTTAATGCTCCTGAGGAACTGCGTCTTGACAAATTCTCGGTACGTGGGCGAGAGATGCTTCCTCGACAGAAGTATAGGGTGGGGGTTTGGTTGGGGAGGAGGGGAAGGACCATTGTCCCTATTCTTGTTATAGCTTTTCTCTTTTGTTGCAGCAGCTGGCATGATAATTATATTACATGCATACACTGGCCTCGACCCAAGGCATGCCATACACTCTCACTCTCTGGCCCAACACAGGCAAGTCTAGCAGACTGCCTGACGGGAGTCTCGTCCACGCACACACCCAAGCGACATGACTGCACCCCACTATGGCGGAGAGGCCCTGCGAATCCTCTCCTGGAATGTTAATGGTCCTCTGGACAAGATGAACGGCGGTGCTAAAATACTCACGGAGATCTACCCCAGACATCCTCTTCCTACAGGAAACGCATTTCCTGGGAAACCATTGTCCCTTCCTTGCTCGCCAGGGATTCAATAGAGTCTGGCACTCGGGCTTCTCACGGGGATCCCAGAGAGTGACGATCCTCTTGAGGCGAACCCTTCCCTTCGCAATTGTCTGTGAGATTAAAGACCCTCAAAGCCACTTTGAAACGATTACAGGGACGCTGGGAAGCACCACTCTCAACCTGATGACGCTCTATGTGCCTCCGGCGGCCCAAGAATCCACCCTTTTTACTGTTGTGGATACACTATCCCTTCCTCAGATGTTGACAGTAGTCGGCGGGGACTTCAATGCAGTCATGGAACCCACTAAAGATGCCACCGGTATGCCCTCATCCCATAGAAACCTAGACGCCAAGCGACTCACAGGATGGGCCACCAAACTAGGCCTATGTGATGTATGGCGTATGTGGAATCCCAGGACACTCCAATACACCCATACCTCTGCTGCATACCATACCCACTCCCGCATTGACCTACTATTTATGCCTGCCACCGATTGCAGGACGGTCACCAATATCCAAATCCTAGCCTGTGGCATATCTGATCACTCCCCCCTTCACCTACACATAAGGGGCTCATTAGGGGCTCTGCGTCCCGTGTGGAGACAGAACGCCTGGTTCCTCCAGGATACCGACTACAGGCAAGCCGTCGAAAAAGACCTTAAACAGTATTTCCAAAGTAACGAGGGCACCGTTGACTCCCAGGGGATCCTATGGGCAGCGGGCAAGGCCACGGTCAGAGGCTATGCCAAAGGCTATCTCAAATGCAAAAGCTTGACACAGGCCTCTCTGAACTAGAGGCCCAAGCTCTTCGCCTCGAACAAAGCACTGCGTTGGCAGATGGGGAGAATGTGCGCTGACAGCTTAATATGCTGCGGGAAAAAATACGTCACATATCGCTTGAATCGGCTAAGATGATGTGGAGATCCTCCACGGCTCGAATTTATGGATGGGGAGATAAAAATGACAAGCTGCTCCACTGGCTGACCTCGCCTCCCCTGGCCAACCAGATAATTCCGGAAATCGCTGACGCCCAGGGATGCAGCCACCGCATCCCTGCAGTTATCGCCCAAGCCTTCACAGACTATTACACCTCGCTTTATGCAGCAGACAACTCTTGGACATCCAGGGCTGATCTCCAAGTACTACAAAATGTCTCCCTCCCACGCATGGCAACACTCGATGCACAACACCTAGACCACCCTATTACGCAAGAAGAGATTGGGGAGGCAATCCCACTGGTTGTGTCTGGGAAAACACCTGGCCCGGACAGACTCCCAGCAGAATTCTACACTGCATTTAAAGACACCCTAGTACCCCGCCTCCACGCTCTGTATGATGAGGTGAGCGAGAAAGGTGCCTTCCCTCTGGAAATTGATATGGTCACCATGGTGGTCATCCCTAAAACGTGTCCCCCGTCGGCCAGCTGCTTGGACTACAGCCTGAATTCCCTCATTAATACTGAAGTCAAAATGTACGCGACAATCCTGGCCAAGCGCCTTAAACCATTCCTTAGTACCCTCATACATCCCGACCAATGTGGATTCATGCCGCACCGTAGTACGAGACACTGCCTGAGGTGCCTGCATGGGGCGCTAGCCCACCGCCACCATCTCTCTCCGTACCTTGCCTTACTGATGTTTGACTTTGAGAAGGCTTTCGATACGGTTGACTGGCGATACTTAGAGGAAGTGCTGGAATACCCTGGATTCGGTCTGCATTTTTGGAAACTCATACGAGCGCTTTACTCCAACCCATCAGCGAGGGTCCTCATAAACGGAGCTCTCTCGAAGGTCATCCCCATCAGATGATGAACGAGACAGGGCTGCCCCCTGTACCCCCTTCTCTTCCCTCTGGCAATAGAGCCGTTTGCCCAACTGATCCGTACTGATGAACAAATACAGGGATGGCTATGGCAGGGCATCCAGGAAGACCATATTGCTTTATATGTATATGCGGATGATGTGCTACTCTTTCTTACTGACCTGGTGTGCACTGGTCCCAGGTGCCTCCACGCCCTCTGTCGGTTTGAGAAGGCGTCCGGCCTGTTATTAAATTTGGTCAAATCAACCCTGATGCCCCTCCATGTCTCCAGGGAATGTGTGGACTTGCAAACAAATATCCCCATACGGAGACTCACCTTTAAAAACCTGCTCATATGGGTTGCACTTCTTCCGGAACTCACCTGGTCACTAAATATTAACCTCTTACCAAGAGAACAAAAGAAGATCTCCGCCGGTGTCAATCACTTCCCCTCAACCCCCTAGTTAAAATCGCCCTGTTCAAAATGATGGTGCTCCTCGATTCCTCTACATAATTTAGAACCTCCTGCTTCACCTCCCCCACAAATTGTTCCGTGAATTAGATAGACTGATCACGACATTCCTTTGGGGGAACTCAAGACCACGCATGGCCCTCACCCACTGTCAGCAGGCCCCATACAACAAGGGTATGGGAATGGCGAACCTCTTCCTGTATTATATTGCCACTTGGCTCCTGGTAATACATGATTGGTTTCATGGAGGGTGGGCAGATCCGGCCTAACAACTGGAACTGGAGAGCCTCGGATTCTCCCAAATCCAGGGGATGCTATATGGAGACCCGATCCCCCATGCTCTCCCTGAGGTAGCCCCTGCAGCCCTATTGGCATGGCGCAGTGCGCTGCGGTATACTCACTGGGGAAATAAACTGATGCTACAGACACCCCTGTGGCATGGCACCTGGCTCTGGGAGTTGGGGACACTGGAGGGCTTTCGGAAGTGGGACCTAATTTGGCATCACACACCTGGGAGACACATTGGAGCACATGCGCTCCTTCCAAAAATTCCAACACATGTACTCATTACACTCCACCCAGTTTTATAAATACCTACAGCTTCAACATGCTATAAACACCCTAATCCCAACGGACACCACACTTCCAGAGTTCAGCCCCCTGGAAGCCAAAACCCATATGGTAAACCTGGGTATGGGAAGAGTATCTCAGATTTATTGCTCACTGGTTAATAATTCCCCCTTCAACTTGGCTCGTGTGAGATCCAAATGGGAACACTGGTTGGGCCCACTAGAGGATGAGGACTGGAGAGATGCCCTGATGGCTCTCTGTACTATCACTATTTCGGCCCGGCTCCACCTAATTCAGTTATGCTACCTCCACTATGCTTACCTCACCCCGTCCGTCTATATCGAGCTGGCTTTCTTCCAGCCCCTAGATGCCTGCGCTGTGCGACAGCACCCGCTGATTTTTACCACATGGTCTGGTCCTGTACGGCTCTTACTCAATACTGGTCGGCAATAACTGCAGAGTTAAGCGTTGTGCTGGGATAGGAAGTTCCAACCAATCCAATAGTCCTTATACTGGGAATTATGGAAGGGCTGGAGGGTTCTAGGGTGGACAGAACACTCCTGGGAGTAGCCACCATGGTAGCAAAGCGAATAATAGCGGCCAGCTAAAAAGACTCCACCCCGACTATCTCTAAGTGGCGCAGAGGGATGGATTGGTGTGCCATGCAGGAAAACCCAGTATATGTGGCGAGAGGATGTCCTGGCAAGTATAATCGTGTATGGGGTAAATGGCTGGGAGTGACAAAGTGAGGGGATTCTGCCCGACTAGAGATGGACACAAGAGTTGATGTGGCAAACACTACAAAACTGTCTGTGCTGAACAACACCTCAGAGAGCTTGAAATTGTATTTTATGGAGCTAATGTAATGCATTGTCGTGCTCTTGCTTATTTTGTGTTCATATTTGTTTTTCAAAACCATATTTAATATTGAAAAAAAGACCAGTACATTATTTTACACTACCTACCCCTACACACATTTCCACGACCCCCAAACCCTCAATAGAAACTTAAACCTAGTTCATCTTATCCATTGACCAGCAACAGGTAACCATGACTGTCAGGAACTGAAATCATTTAACAATGATGCCAATATATTAAAAAATATAGGTAGTGGTAAAATAATGGTAGCTAAAGGAAAATTGAAAGAAAGACTATGTTCTCATCAAAATTAATGGAAACTGTAAAAAATAGTAAAAATATCAAATACATATGGTAAAAATATTTTTTAAATGTTTGAAAATCTAACAAAAATATTTAATAACGATCTATTATAAAATGTGTAAAATGTAAATTATCTGTAATTAAAGAAATGTGTATTATTTTTTCAAACAAAAATGTATGTGCAAAAATAACATTACAACATTTATTAACATATAAATAAGTAAAATGTATTGTATAGTAAAAGCATGTCCATATGTTGTTTGTAAATAAATTTACATTTACAAAAAAGAAAAACGTATATGTATATTAAATGTTTTAAAAATGTTTAAATAAAATATATGTTAAACTATACAAGTGCATTATTGAAATGTGAGAACACACAAACACTACAAAACAACCACTGCTACAAAACATACAATGAATAAGCAAAAACTTATCTGTTTATCATATCCCTCTTTACAATACATTATTGTAGTAAAGTGCCTCATTTGACAGGATTAGCCCCCACTGTTCGCCTGGAACATGATGTGATTTTAACAGAAAGTGCACTGGGTCCCTGCTAAACAGATCCACAGTGCCAGATCTCTTTTCCTAAACTGTACCTTTGTTCCACAATTGGCACAACTTCACTTCCCTTGTAAGTCCCTATTAAATGGTACCTAGGGCATTGGAACTGAAAAAGGTCCACTTGGGGTGCAGCATGTATTCTACCACCCTAGGGACCCCTCACCGAGATCATGCACACTGCCAGTGCAGGCTGTGTGTCTTGGTGCAGAAAAAACGGAAGTGTCGACATGCCCACAGACATTGCATGAGATATAAGTAAGCAACCCCTACAGCAGGCCTTACAGCTCTAAGGCACGGTGCACTATATCCCATGTGTGGACATACCTGCCTGAGTGGATATGACCCTACAATATCCATGTCCATTCTTGGAAATTGTAAGTGCACAAGGAAGCCATAAAGAGACCATGGGCTGGATACTCGTGAGTACAAGTTCCCTGGCTCCATGATGGCTTTAACTGTACCCACAAATGTTTAGCACCAAACATCTTGTCTTAATAAATCTTCACTGATGCCAGTGTAAGATTTATTAACAAATGAACACAGAGGACACCTTAGAGGTGTCCCCTGAAAACCTACCAACTACTAGTGGGGTTACCGACTGGTCTCATCAATAGACATGTTTCTGGACTCCTAGGGTGAGAGCCTTTGCTCTCAGAGGCCAAGAACAAATCCTGATCTGGGCGGGGGTTTTTCACACCTCCTCCGAGCAGGACCTGCCATTCAGGAAGGGAAGCTTTAGAAGACATGTCACGTTTGAAATGCGACCCAGGCCTCTCTAGTGAGTGGAGAATGCCAACCCCCTGTCCTGACCCCACTTTTGGCGGGAGGATAGGTGGGAAAATTAGTAAGATTAGAGGTGTGCCCACAGTCAGCCAGCACATCTCTCAGGTGGAGCAGGTGATGTGGACCCCACTTTTCCAATTCTTCCATCTTGAGTTGGAGAGAATTAGCCTATCAGGGTCAGGGTTGTGCCCCTTCCCTCAGGAAGTGGTCACATTAAGGGAGTAGACACCCTAAAGGTAGGTAGCTGCTACTCCCTTTAACACCCCTAAAATTAGTATTTAGGTGGCATCCCTTGACCCAAATGTTTAGATTCAATGGACCTAAAGATGACCCGGACAAAGAAGAGCTGCTAAACCCAAGAACGGAGTGCCTGCTGCAGAATTTTGGGACGAAACCCTGCCTTCTGCTTCAAGACTTGACCATCATGGTGTGCTGTCTCGTCCTGCTTCTATGAGGCCTCTAAGAACCCCAGAGGACCTCCAGACCTTCGCCAATCACTGAAGAACTCCCTTGGAGTAGAGGAATACTCCACTGCAGGCTGCAGGCACCGAACTTGCAGAGTCTGGCTTACCAACTTGCCGCACCCCGGTGACACCAACACAGCAACTGAACCAGAAGAGGTGCACCAGCTCTGGAGGGACAGATCTGTCTCCTCACTGAGTGTAAAGGCACCAGGACCTACCTGAGCCCTGCTGTAGCAATACCCAAGGTAACTGACCCCCAGCAACCTACACTGAGACGAAGAGTGCAATCCGGACTCCAACTGCCCAGGAAGCAAGCACCCATCGAGGGATGTCCAGACCCCTGAGACCTACTCTGTGAGTGACCCAGCTGTCCTGTAACCAACCTGCAACCTTCCTGCCCCCGACTACGAAGACCGCCTTGACGCACAGAGCCTGGCTGACCAACCTGCTCGGCACCCAGCCCGCCTGGCCTAGGTACCGATGAACCAGATGTACTCCCATGCACCTGAGGCCCTTGCAACCTGATCCCTCATTGAGGATCCAGCGGACTTGCCTACAAGTCCCCCTGTGCAGCCTGTTTTGAGGTGGCCCCCCTTCTTTGTAGTGCCTGCTACCGACTCCAGCACCCTGCTCCTGGATGAATCCAGGATGCTCCCGGTGAGCTGCTGGTGGAACATTAGACCTGGGCTTGCTACTACCCTAGAACCAGAAGGTGAACCCCAAGAACTGCCTACACAATTTTCTATACATTTATGTGTTTTCTCTCATAGGAATGCATTGTGCGTAATTGCGCACAACTGTGAGTTATTTTCTGAACTTTGAAAATTCATAACATAATAAGTACTTACCTGTGAATGACGTTTTTGGTCTGAAAAATTGTATGAAATTATATGTTATTTTTGTAAATTGGTCTCGACTTATTCTCTGAGTGTGTGTCTCACATATTGCCTCTGTGAGTACAACAAATGCTTAGCACTACCCTCTCATAAGCCTCTATATACCAATCTGGATCTCACTCTACACAGTGTACTTCGTTTTAGTGCACTATATAGAGAGACATCTTTCTACAATTATCCATTAATTATATATTACATTGTTAACACATGTACATTAGAACATAATACATGCTATTCCCACACTAAACAAAACTACTCTAATTAAACTGTTACAGTTAAAGTGGTGATATTAACTATTCACACTCCAATTCAAACCATTTTGGGGAAGGTGTTGGACACTGAAGTGTTCAGATTTACTATCCCCACTGCCCTCCAAACTACATTAGGGAATGTGTAGGACACTGAAGGGATAGCAAATACCATTTCCACCTCTATCAAAACCATTTTGGTTAAGGTGTTGGACACTGACGTGGTCAGATTTACTATCCCCACTCTCACTCTAAACCACTTTGGGGAATGTGTTGGACACTGAAGTGATCAAACATACTATTTTCACTTCTCTCAAAACCATTTTGGTGAACGTATTGGACAGTGAAAGTGTCAGATGTACTATTCCCACTCTAATCTAAACCACTTTCAGGAATGTGTTGGACACTTAAGAGGTCTAATTGACTATTCCCAATCCAATCTAACCATATTGGGGAATATGCTTGACACTAAAAGGGTCCTATTTACTATTCCCACAATTCTACAACTAACTTTGTGTTGGGCAATGCACGTATCATAATTACTATTCCAACTCAAATCTAAGCCACTTTGGGGAATGTGATGGACACTGAAGGGGTCAGATCTGCTATTCCCATTCCAATTAAACCACGTTGTGGTATGTGTTTGACACTGAAGGGATCAAAATTACTATTCTAACTCCAATTAATACCATTTTGGGGAAGGTGTTGGACACTGATGGGGTCCCATTTACTAATCCCACTCTAATCTAAACCACTTTGGGAAACGCGTGGGACACTGAAGAGGTCAGATTTACTGTTCCTACTGTAATCTAAACCACTTTGGGGAACGTGTTGGACACTGAATGTGTAAAAAGTATTTTTTCCAATACAAACTAAGGGCATGATTATAATCTTGGTGGATGGGATACTCCGTCATAAACGTGATGGATATCCCAGCCGCCATATTACAAGTTCCATAGGATATAATGGAATTGTGATACGGTAAACGGGATATCCTTCACGTTTGTGACAGAGTAACCCTGTCTGAAAAGATCGTAATCAGGCCTTAAGCCATTTTGGGGAATGTTTTGGACATTGAAGGGGTCAAATTTACTATTCCCACTCCACTCTGAACTACTTTGGGGAATGTTTTGTAGACTGAAGGGATCAAAATTACTTTTCTCACTCCAAATAAATCATCTTGGTGTTGGACACTGAATAATCAGATGTACTATTCTCACTACAATTTAAAACACTCTGGGCAATGTGTTGGACACTAAAGCAGCCACAATTACTATTCCCAAGTCAATCTAAATGACTTTGGGAAAAGTGATGGACACTGAAGGGACAATGTAATATTGTTCCTCAATCCAAACCTTTTTGTTGAATATGTTGGACAGTGAAAGTGTCAGGTTTGCTATTCCCACTTTAATCCAAACACTTTTAGGAATGTGTTGGACACTGAGGGGCCGATTCCGATCTCGGTCAGAGGCGTACCCAACACCATTCGGTCGGGAAAAAAGCCATGCGAAAGCCTGTTTCCCGACCGATCCGTACAGCACACCGAACGAGTAAGTACGATGCGCACAACAGCAAAGAGTCCGGCCGAGCCGTACTCACCCAAACCAGGTCCTGTTCCCCGACCGAGGCGAATCCGGAAACGCTGAATCGAGTCGCACGGAATGGAAAATGCAGCTCCGTCCGGCCGAACGAGTACGATGCACTTTCCGTACGCGCCGAACCCATCGCTACGCACGGCACGTCAAAGCATCCGGGAGAGGCGCACATAAGCTCCGATTCGCGCCACAACACGATCCACGACTCCGAGACGAACACGGCAGCGACGAGGACGACGCAAAGCGACGAGGACGAGGCGAAGCGACGAGGACGACGCGAAGCAACGAGAAGGACGAACGACACGAACCAACCATGAATCCCTTCGTCCCGATCATACCAATATTCTACATTTACTACCGGAACAGGCACGGACGCGTACGGCGCAGAAGGTAAGCCAGACACCAACCACAAAACACATACAACACGTACACGACACATCACACACACACAGAGGGATGCAGAATATACTTACACCAGCAACAGCAGCACCATAGGGGCGGGATGCCCATCACCAATGCCACATATGCACACAGGGGCCTGAATGCGCACCACCACCCCTACCCAGGGGTGGCAGGATGCCTACCACTACTACCACCCTCACCCAGGGGGGGCTGGATGCCTACCACCACCCTTAGCCAGGGGGGGCAGGATGCCTACCACTACTACCACCCTCACCCAGGGGGGCTGGATGCCTACCACTACTACCACCCTTAGCCAGGGGGCTGGATGCCTACCACTACTACCACCCTCACCCAGGGGGGCTGGATGCCTACCACTACTACCACCCCCACTCATAGGATGGACAATGCATGACAAAACCAGCACACCACAACCTAGGGAATGCAAGAAGAAGACATCCCCCAACACCATGACAAGCGTGTGTAGACTGTGTCAAATGCCTACAACACCGAACATGACTTTGAACATACAATGTGACCCCCTAGCACATGTGCCACACATATATGTGTGTGGCACCCACAATGCAAGCAGGCCATGACCATTGTGGCAATGGGGTCCAAACCCCATCATCACAGTGACCAAAATGTAAGTGTGGGGTCCATAGCTGAAGCACACTTTGAACAATGTGGCAATGGGGTCCAAACCCCCATCATCACAGTGACCAAAATGTAAGTGTGGAGTCCATAGCTGAAGCACACTTTGAACAATGTGGCAATGGGGTCCAAACCCCCATCATCACAGTGACCAAAATGTAAGTGTGGGGTCCATAGCTGAAGCACACTTTGAACAATGTGGCAATGGGGTCCAAACCCCCATCATCACAGTGACCAAAATGTAAGTGTGGGGTCCATAGCTGAAGCACATTTCGAACATTGTGGCAATGGGGTCCAAACCCCCATCATCACAGTGACGAAAATGTAAGTGTGGGGTCCATAGCTGAAGCACATTTCGAACATTGTGGCAATGGGGTCCAAACCCCCATCATCACAGTGACCAAAAGGTAAGTGTTGACAAAGAAAGAGGTGCAACTGCCAAACTGCATGGATGATTCCTGGTCACAGAACAACAAACACATCAGTGGCAAAGTAGTGTATGTGTCCCATTGCAACATAAATTGGGGGAGCCAAATCCTGCAGTGCAAATAAGACATACCTTTGGCCATGTGCAGACAAACAACACCCATGGGGGCTGACACCGTCAACAATCATCAATGACACAATGACAGAAGTGACCATCAGAATGCAGACCCACATATTTGCACCAATGGGCACACACATGCAGATACCCTGTGGAGACTGCAGATGTGAGGTGAACAGATACCATACCATGGCAGCAATGGGACACACAAACCATGATCATTGTGCTGACCGATGACCTAGGAGTCCCAGGGACAGCAGGGGAAACCCACCAAACTACATACAGCCAATGGCACACCCAAGATATGCCAATGCAGTGGTGCAGATGCACAAACACAAACAGGCAGACCCACACTGCACATCATACACAACAGGTGAGGGGGGGTGCCAGTGTCCCCAGGCAACCACACAACACATGAGGAGACCTGAATACCAATCATACAGATTTGCATACAGTGCCACACAAAGGTAACTCATGGATCCAAATCCCCTATGTGGGCAAGCAGGCATTGTCAGATGAGAGGGAGCACAAATCACACATGTCACACAGGCACGTAGGGACAGCAACTGACACAGCAAGACACAGACACACCACAGCACCACCCCCAGGGCCCCCACAATGTGGTGACCCTGGGCTGCATTACAATCCCACTGTGATGACAAAGCTAAATGTGGTTCACACTGTGAACCACAGTCATGTGTACTGAGCAACTAACTACCATCACACCTACACAAGCACAAATCAAACAGCATGGCCAGTAAGCCAAGGCCAACATGGAGGCAGGGGCCTAGCCGGGCAACAACTCTCATCTGCACACACTCAACACCACACCCTCGACCTCCAACAATGTGCAGCAGTGAAGCACACATGCACTGGTGACATTGCACATGCACCCATGACTATTCCAGGGTGGTGGGTGGGAACCAAGGTGCAGAAACACATCACACATGGACACTCAACAAGACTCCTGAATGTCTGACACACTGCACACTACGCTGTACATGGACATGACGGCAATACCACACCAACCAATGGGATCACAGCCACAGTCACACACCAATGAAGAAGCCAAGGTCACCCACAAAGAACACACATAGACAACAACCAACATTGCAGCCCGGATCCTGAGGAGTGCCAGCAGTCACACACACAACGTGTCACAATCACTGAAAGATAACACAAACTGGAAATCACATGACAGGGGCAAACAACAAGTGCCAAGGGGAAACCTGACTGTGACCCATCTGCGTCTGCACACAAACTCAGCCCTGACAGCAAGCACACCTATGGGTGACACCCTGATGACCAGTAATGTGCCATGCACCCACATCACAGAGAACCCAGGGAGAAGACTTTGGGGGAACATAGCTCAACTCAGCTAGCATCACAAACAGGTACAACACTAGGGATCACAGCATGCACAGCTAAATGGAAGTGAACACACAGACATGCACATACAACACACACCTTGGGCGCAGGCAATGTCACAGGAGTACACACTGCCATGAGGGGACTCCACTCCTGTATGAGGAAAGCTGTGCCATATGTTGCCTCAGTAGGGCCCCACCATGTCAGCTGAGCACTTGGTCACACAATCAACAATTAGCACCAAATGAGGGCTCCCGTCACATCAGCCTGGTCATGGAAGTGCCAACGGAATCATCAGCACAGATCCAACACACTTGTATAGCAATGTTGCACTGACAACACAGATGAGTCCTTCCCCATTGATGCCCAAACCTGCATGTCCACTGGAGATGGCCACACGGTCAGGGAAGTAGACGAATTGAACAATGGCAGGCACAAAAGATGTGCAGGGGTGGAAGCCACAGATGTGAAATAGCCAATCTAAGTAGGAAATCCCATTGCCAAATACTGAACACATGACACCCTCAGATGCTGCTATGGATGACATGGATACACCACAGGATAGGACACATTCCCCCCGGACCACATGGGTTCCTGCACAGTAACACTTCATAATCATGAGACCAAATATCACCATCACTGCAGCAAGGGCATGGTTAGCATCATCAACATCATGTACATCAGAAGCAAAAGCACTAGAGAACAGAAAGTTGCTTTATTCAGCATATGTGGCATTAAAAGTAGAAGTCCGGTAGAACATAAACAAAGGCCAATGGCCAGTCCATCAACAAAGTCACAAGTGGGTGACAGTGGCAGATGCCACCCTACACATGCCTGCACAAAACCAGGGACAATCCACTAGGAGGGGCAACCGGGGGTAGGCCAGGCACCGCAGGGACAGGATCAGGGCTCACCAGGAGGAAGCAGGGAAGGGGTGGTGGGTGCTGGAGAGCCACTGACAACTGCAGTGGAGGTGTCTGACATGGTGTGTGCCGGCACAACTGGGGGCATGGCTCAGATGTTGTGGGTGCCGGCACGACTGCAGTGGACCCTGCAGATGGAGTGGACAGGTCCACCACTGCAGTGCCCAAGTCAGACAGGGTGGTAGTGGACTCCACTGCAGTGCCTACCACCAGGGGAGGAGAATGGGGAACAGGCAAGGTGGGCTGGACAGAGGGGGAGGACACCCTCACCACATCAGTGGCACAGACAAGCGCAGCGGGGGTGTGGTGCCGGGAGAGCAAGTGGCAGGGGGAGAAGGCCGGAGCCTCTTGGGGATGGTATATCTGTGGGTGGGGGAACCTGGGGCAGGGTGTGGTGGGGGCACCTGTGGAGTGGGGGCCTGAGGGATGGAGACCTGGTGCTTGAGCTGCAGGGCGGCGGCGGGGTCTTGCTCTTAGCACTCCGGGGGACTTGCGGGTGGGGGCCTCAGTCTGTCTGCGCCTGGGGGAGGGGTGTCCGGGGGCGAGGGCACTCTGCTCCATGTGGGGGGCTTCCTCTTCCCCCTGGATGCTGGGGCAGCTGGATCGGAGGGGAAGAGGCCGAGGTCACTGAGGAAGAGGCGCTGGGTCTTTGGGGTTGCAGGTGAGGCAAGGGAGGGTGCTTTGGAGGGAGAGGCAACTGAGGACTGCGCAGTGCCCGTGGATGCGTGTGTGTGTACCAGGGCCCCATCCCCTGTGAGTCTGGTTTCAGTCCCCTGACTGTGCGTGCGTGTGCGTTTTGTTTGTGGCGTGTGTGTCTGTGTGCTGGACGTGTGTGTGCTGGTGTGTGCCTGTGCCGGTGTGTGTGTGCTTGGGACGGGTAAGGTGCTGGGGAGTGTGGATGGAGCAGAGGCAGGAGGGGTGAGGGACTGTCTGAGGAGGGACACTGCTGCCGTCAGGGAGGAGTCCATGGACCTATTGCCCCTCTGTAGGTCAGACATGCCCGATGAGATGCCCTCCATGAACGACACCAGCTGAGTCAACAGTGCGGTGTGCGCATGGAGGACACTCAGCATGGCTGTCTGCCCTACATGGAGCTGGCGAAGGAGGTACACAGACTCCTCACTCAGGGCAGCAGGGGACACAGGGGCAGGGGGTGCGGTGCCTGGCCCAAAGGAGACACGCTCCCGAACATGGGAGCCTCCACGGACCTGGGGAATGGGAGCCAATGGGAGGGCGGTGGTGGTGCTGGTGGTGGCGGGGACAGCAACACTAGCTGGGGTGTGGTGGCTGCTGACACCCGCCTCCACAAGGGAGTCATCCTCCGAGTTGCTCTGGTCCTCAGCTGAGGTGGATGGTGCTGAGGACTCCTCGGTGTGGCTCCCTCGCCCTCCGTGCCACTGGGTCCCTCCGACCACTCCTCGGCTGCTGACCCAGTCTGGCTCTCTGGCTCCTCCTGGTCCGTGGAGCTGTCCCCTTCCGTGGCCGTGGATGTATCTGCAAACAATGGGGAAACAGACAGACATCAGTCACCTGCACCAAACGCACACACCACTGTGAGCACAGCACATTACAGAGCAAGCCCTGGCATCATTAGTTGTACATTGCTAAAAGTGCCCTAACTGAACAGGAGAAGCCAATTGTCAGTCTGATGCCAAGCATGGCACTCACATCCCACATGGCCTTGCACCCATCTGTCTGGTGTCTGTTGGATTGCAACACCCCAGTGTGGACACATGCACCAAGTACACAGTAGTTGGACAGTGCAGAGGACACGGTGTGGCATGTGGACATGCACACATCACAGCTCTTGCCACTGAGTCAGTACAGGTTTCCGGATGAAAGGGATGCCCAGAGTCAAATAGGAAATGCATGTGATGCATACCAGCGACAGACACCATGATGCACCCATGTCCTGATAGCCATCGCCACAATGGTGTGCATGTAGCACATGTCACTCCCCTGCAGGACCACCAATAAGTTGACACATGCCATGGCAGAGGCATGACTGCTAAGTCATACATCACTGTCTCAGTGATGTATGACTTGGCAGCCAGACAACAACACTATGCACTGTGTCACAATAGTAGGTCATGGGGAATGCAAGTCCTGGAGCTGCACAAGTGCACATGTACATCCCCCACACAACACATCATCTTAACCCTCATCTGTCCAGGTCATACCTATTGGACATATGGGAGACCTGTGACACTACCCTCTGAACCTGAGCCCCTCACAATTTGCTGTGAATGGGGAACAGCTGCCTGAACTTCACATTCGCATACCCCAGTCTGCACGCGCAGCTGATCAAACACCTATGTGACACACAAGTATCGTCTCCTATGGTCACATCTCCAGGGGCATGCTGAGCCCCTACCAAGAAACACCCCAGCAGTCCTGGCAACTAATCCACAGCACACTGACACAGAGGCAGACACCTGAGGGGTCAAATCACTGTGCACAATGTGTCAGCTGATACACTGGAGTGGGAGTACAGAGTGCATTGCATGGCCTGGAGTAGGCATGACTGTCCTGCTCCACATGAATGAGGGATGTGCTCTGGACAGTGGATAGCTGGCTATGTATGTGTGACACACGTAATCTGCACACTCCTGGGGCCCAAACATTGTTCCCACCCGCTGCATGGGCGTGTGCCACATACCCCAGGCACATGTGGTGGCTCAGCTCAGCAAGTGGACCGCATATCAAAGCAACACGCAGATCACATGTCCAAACACAGGCGTTGTGTGAACAATGGACCCACCCATGATGCCCACAACAGAGTTAGGGAAACAGATGCTGTCCCCCACCTTTAGTGAAGCAAACTGCAAGGACACAGTCCCAAGTGACACAATTCCCTGAATGTAAGGGCCACACCTGGGTATCAGATGAGCAGTGGGCAGTGCACAATAGAGGGACATGGCTCCTGGACAACATGACTGCTGCACTGTGGCAGTTGAACCAGGCCAGAGGAGGGCACAAAGCATGTAATACAGAGTTCACAGTGCAGTCTTTGACTCACCCCTCCTTGCTGCTGTCTGGCCTTCAGCTGCCCATCCAGGTCTGGAAACACCACCGCCAGGATCTGGAGCATGTGGGGGTCAGGGTCCGTGTTCCGCCCCTCCTGCGAGGAGGCGACAGCTTCAGCTGGACCCGTGCAATCCTCCGGGTCCAGCCCCGAAGGTCCTGCCACCTCTTCTGGCAGTTGCGGATCCGGCGCTTGTAGACCCCCACGGACCGGACGGCCCGGACGATGTCCTTCCAGATCTCCTGCTTCCGATGGGCATTAACCTGTCAGGATGACAAAGTGAAAAGGCCATTACCACACATGCAACATATCCGTGCATGACACAGTTGTATATACATGTCTCAATCACAGGTGCACATGATGTACACAGGCAGTGCAAAGCTGCCCATGGACAGTTTGCCAGACGTCACTACATGGTATCATTGCATGGGAAGTAAAACCATGTTCAAATGCACTGTCACTGCACCATACCTGTCCAGTGCAAGTCACTACACACTATGGGGGTGACAACTACTCAGTGAGCCTGCTAGCCAGTGGCGTGCAGACTTTCAGCCTTGCTAGTCACACAAAATGCACATTCAGAAAGGCAGTGCACAGAACACTCACCTGCTCCCCTGGTGTCCCATACAGCTTGCTGTACTGTGGAAGTAGGCTGTCCAGCAGGGCCTGGTTCTCTTCAAGGCTGAAGGCTGGGGCTCTCTCCACAGTACGTGCCATTGCAGGGTCCAGAGGGGCAGAGACAGCAGCAGTGCAGTGGCAGATGTCGTCCTGGAGCATGTAGTGCAGGCAAGTGAGCTCTCAGGGGAACAGCCAGCAATATATATGTGCTGGAGAGGCAGATACTGTCCCTTGTGTCCAAAGTGATAGGTCCAAGTCGTTTGCATCTTCTGAATCTGGCCAATCCATGGAATAGCAGCACCAAAACACGCCCACAGCATCCTTCAAATCTTCAACTTCATGACATACATGATTTTGCAACATTGTTGTGGGTGACCAACTGATTTTCCAGCAACCGACTCGTTTGAAATTCGAAAACGCGTCCGTTGCCAGGCAAGCCCATTGTCAATGGGTGCGCACCGATCGGTCCATTGCAGTTCAACGCGTACAGGGTACAACGCGTACCCGCACACATTGAATGCAATGGGCCGGCCGGAGGCACCGATCGGTCCATTGCAGTTCAACGCGTACAGGGGTACAACGCGTACCCGCACACATTGAATGCAATGGGCCGGCCGGAGGCACCGATCGGTCCATTGCAGTTCAACGCGTACAGGGGTACAACGCGTACCCGCACACATTGAATGCAATGGGCCGGCCGGAGGCACCGATCGGTCCATTGCAGTACAACGCGTACAGGGGTACAACGCGTACCCGCACACATTGAATGCAATGGGCCGGCCGGAGGCACCGATCGGTCCATTGCAGTACAACGCGTACAGGGGTACAACGCGTACCCGCACACATTGAATGCAATGGGCCGGCCGGAGGCACCGATCGGTCAATTGCAGTTCAACGCGTACAGGGGTACAACGCGTACCCGCACACATTGAATGCAATGGGCCGGCCGGAGGCACCGATCGGTCCATTGCAGTTCAACGCGTACAGGGGTACAACGCGTACCCGCACACATTGAATGCAATGGGCCGGCCGGAGGCACCGATCGGTCCATTGCAGTTCAACGCGTACAGGGGTACAACGCGTACTCACACACATTGAATGCAATGGGCCGGCCGGAGGCACCGATCGGTCCATTGCAGTTCAACGCGTACAGGGGTACAACGCGTACCCGCACACATTGAATGCAATGGGCCGGCCGGAGGCACCGATCGGTCCATTGCAGTTCAACGCGTACAGGGGTACAACGTGTACCCGCACACATTGAATGCAATGGGCCGGCCGGAGGCACCGATCGGTCCATTGCAGTACAACGCATCACTGTACATGTGACTGGCATATGTCAGCATGCCTGTCTCAGATGGACATATGCCAGCCACAGATAGCTCCCAGGGAGTGAGGGGCACACCTACATCACGACAGCCTGTCCAAACTTTATCATAAGGCATGTAAGGCTGCATTTCCTATTGTGTGTATGTTGGTGTACATGTTGTCCTGTGGGTGTCACCTGTGGGCAGCCACCCCCAGGCTGTGCATGTGTTCATGGGGACAGGATCCTGGGTGTTATGTGTACATGACCACTGTGATGTGCAACTGTTCATATCTGTGCATGTGCCATGGTCACATTTCACGGTGGTGTATGTGTATGTCATGTCACATACCCCGTGAGACCCATGTGGGATGGTATGTTTGAGCCAGGGTGTCCCAGTGGCACAATAGTGATGGTCCTCCACAGTCTTTGTGCATGTAGTGTTTACAATGTCTCTGATTTCATGTGCACAATGGGAGACAATCTCCACATCCACGTTGTGTGTGCATGGACTTTGATGTTGTGCGTGTGTGTGTCACAGACGTCCATGTCTGTCCTGCCGTGGCAAGTGGGGCCACTACCTGTGGGGGTCATGGTTGTTTTGCTGTGGTGTATACATGATACTCCATGTAATGTCAGTGTCCATGTGGCAATACAGGGTCCCTGGGAATGTACCTGTCGTTGAGCTGTGGTGCCTGGGGCACATCTGTCCTCACATGTCACTGTGGGGGTTATTGTGACACGGCAGCAGGAGATGGGAACTGTGACACGGCCTCATGATATCCAATGGGCCAACCTGGGACTAATTGATGCCACCTGTTGGACCGTGTTGACAGATGTTGGCCATGTATGTACCATACATGTCCTTCCGGAACTGCACACTTCATGTAGTTGTGCCTCATAATGATGTATGTTGGGATCTTGAGTGTGTTCAATGCCGCATATGTGGGGTGACTGACAATCTTGCTTACTTCTCCTCTGCACTGCAGGGCTCCTGCTGTCCATCGACCATTCCCAGACCTGGCAACGATGGTGGAACGGGACAGCATCCGACGGTACCGATTCACCAGGCAGCTGATTGAGGATTTGGCAGTGCAGTTGTCCCCACATTTGCAGCCTGGCCGGCCGTATCCTACAGCGCTGACCCCCAAGGTGAAGGTGATGGCAGCCCTACACTTCTTTGCCACCGGTACCTTCCAACATACTGTGGCGACTGCTGGTGGGATGTCACAGACCATGTTGAGCCGTGTGCTCCGCGATGTTTTGGCGGCAATGTTGCTATTCCTGAACCGGTACATCTATTTCCCTAGACTGCGATGACTCACTGACGTGAAGAGTGACTTTTATGCCCTGGGGAGGATGCCGCATGTCATTGGCTCCATTGATGGGACACATGTGGCTTTGGTACCACCACAGGCCCAGGAGCAGGCCTACAGGAACCGCAAGCACTACCACTCGGTCAATGCACTGGTGGTGTGTCTTGCAGACATGACCATCACACACGTGTGTGCCCGTTTCCCTGGTTCAGCACACGATGCCTTTGTGATGAGGAGTAGTCGCATCCCCAGCATGATGGCACAGATGCAGAACCAGCGTGCCTGGCTTGTCGGTGTGTACTGACTTTGTGCCATTGTGTGTGATCTGATCTGTAGTATTCCGCCCACTTTTCCAAGTCAGCTAATGTGCACTTGTCTGTCCGTAGGTGACTCGGGATACCCCAACATGCCGTGGTTGCTGACACCCCTCAGGAACCCTGTGACACCAGCCCAGATGCGCTACAATGAGGCACATGGTCGGACCAGGAGAGTGATTGAGCGGACATTTGGCCTCCTGAAGAGCCGCTTCCGCTGCCTGGACAAGACCGGAGGGTCCCTCCCATATGCCCCTGCGAAAGTGTGCAAGATTATCATCGTCTGCTGCATGCTCCACAACCTGGCAGTGCGGAAGGAGTTGCCTCTCATCCAGGATGACAATGACCAACATCCGCCACCTGTGGAGGATCCTGGCCTGGACCACGATGCCAGTGACGGTGATGATGATGATGATGATGGTGATGTCCGCACACAGCTCATCACCAACTTCTTTAGCTGAATGTGAGTATCCTGAGGTGTCATGTCAATGATGTGAGTTGGCATGATGTGTGGGTGGTGCTCTGGTGCTGTTGGAGTGTGTCCATGGGCTACTTGACTGGATGTGTGTTGCGATGTGTGCTAACAGGTGGGCTGTACTCCCCAACAGTGTTGACATGCTAACTTGGTTCTGGGTGGGTATCTTGTAACATGTATTGTGCATGAGTTTTGCTGTTCTGTCCTGTACTCCATTGCTTTTGACTGTGTGTCATTTCTGTCCTTCACAGGGTACTTTCAGATTCGTTTGGTCAACTGTGTCCACCGACGACGTGATTGCACATCCAGGCTGGTAGCTGTTGTGTCCCTACAGGTGATGTGCGCCACACCCATGGACTTCCTTCCGTCTACAGTTGTTGACTGTGTGCCCGCTGCCAGGTGGGATTACCTTGCATCTGTAGTGGTTACGACATGTTGCAACTGTGTAATAAACCTGTGCTTCACTTTGTGATGTGCGTTGTCTGTGGTCACACATTTGACTGCCATTTGCTTACTGCACCTGTGGGCTACTTGACTACAACTGGGAATGGGTGTGGTGTCTGTGCTTTGCACCGTCTTCCCTGGCAACATCAGTGTAGGCAATGAGTCAGATGGCCTAGGTGTGTATGTGTTGTGTAGCCCTGGTGGTGTGTCTCCCTCATGTGTGTCACGTTGCCTGTACTCACATGCCTGTGTTGTCCTTGCTGTTGCAGTTCGCATACACAGTGTAATTTTGCAGTTCATCATCCCCATAACAGCACCCACGTTGGAATCACGACAGAGGCAAGTATGGTGTATTAGTGTGTTTATTGTGATACATTTGTGTTAATAGTGCATAGGATGGGTAGTGCTGTACATAAATCTTGCAATCCGAAGTTCCTAGGTGAATTGAAAGTCCTGGTAGACAGGATCCCCAGTATCGGGGCCACAGTTGTCTGACACATTGGTCCAACTTGTACTCCCCATGCAATGTGTGGGAGTAGTGTTGCCGTCAACAGGGTGAACAGTCTGTGCACAAAGGCGAACATCCAGAACAGGTTCAGGCTTCCTGGGAGTTGCGCTTGGCCATCGGCCTCTCACTTTTCCCTCCTCGGACGACCCCTCTTCTTGGGGGGGCCCTCAAGTACAGGCTGCTGCGGTGCAGGGGACTCTCCGCCAGAGTCCTCCTCCCTCCCTGTGGCAGTTGCAGTTTGTTCGGCACCAGATGTTGTTGGCACACAGGGAGGTGTGGACTGGTTGCTGTTCATCTGGTGGAGGCATTGTAAAATGTCCCTGTGCACCGCCGTCATCTCATGCAGTGCATCCCACTTGGACTCCACGCGGGACATGTGTGAGTCCACGCGGGACATGTGTGACTCCACGTGGGACATGTGGGAGTCCAAGCGGGCATGATGGGCAGCCTGCTGCTGTTTCATGTCTCTGAGGAGCCCCACTACCTGGCTGAGCTCTCCGGTGCTGGACTGGTACGCATCAGCTATGCGTACCAGTTGTGGGTCATCATGCACACCAGCAACGTCTGCAAGCAGCGACCTCTGTCTCCCACCCCTCCCACCACCCCTGCTGACATGTGCAGTGTGTGCAGTGGCATGCACAGATAACCCTGGTCCACCTTGGGGGTTGGTGGTGGTGGTGGTGTCCATGGCCCCAGGTTGGTCCAGGGTCCCTGTGCTGGTGTTGCTCCTTGTTCTGTCCATGTCGGCAGGGATGGTATTCGTGGTGACAGTCGTTGGAGGGGTGGGTGCAGGGGGTGCAGCTGGTGGTCCTGCTGGTGCTGCAGCTGGTGGTCCTGCTGGTGCTGCATGTTGACTTGCACCGGATGTGCCAGGTTGGTCTTCATCGTCCGAGGAGGACAGAGGCTGTACGACGCCAGTGAGCTCCGCATCCTCTTGAGCCTGGGACTGGGACTCCTCAGCGTCTGCTGCTGTGTCCCCATCATCACCTGTTTTTGGGAGACACAAACAATGTATGTTATGTTTCTGCAGGCATCAATGGTTGACACACATGACAGTTGTGACTGTGCCTCTGGGTGCGGGCCTGTACATTGCATTGTCCTAAGTCGTCACAGTCAGGGGTTGATATTGGTGTGGCACATTGTCCTGCATTATTTGGGCATTTCTATGTATTTTCTGGGGTGTGAACATGGTCTGCATTGGTTGCGTTTGGTTGACAGCCGGCCCTCCTTCCCACCCACCCAGCCAGTCAGTTATCCCACCATGGAACGTGCTTGCGTTGCAGGGAGTGTAAGTTGTCTCTCAGGATGTCACTCAGTGGTGTCCTGCTGTTTGTTGGTGCACAGTTGCCAGCAGGGCCTTGTGCTCCCCACAGCAGTAGCCAGTGTCAGCCATCTTGTGAGTCCTTCTCCACTCCCTGTGATGTGAGCATGGTTCAGGGTGGTGTTGATGGGACAGTTGTGGGGGTGAGCTATGTCTGTGACTACGACTCCCATCATGCTATTGCCTCCACCCCACTTCCCAGCATTCCCATACTTACTTGCTTTTGTGGGGAGTTCAGTGTGTGTGGGTGTGAGAGCAATGGCAAGATGGCTGACAGTGGTGTCCTGCTGTTGGTTGGTGTGCAGTACCCAGCATGCCCTTGTGCTCCCACGACACAGCAACAGTGTCAGACATCTTTGATGGGCCTTTCCACTCTCTGTGGGATGTGCATGCCTTAGTGTGAGCTTGCTGGGCCATGTGGTGGGGGATGTAGAGCTGTGACTACGACTCCCATCATGCTATTGCCTCCTCCCCCTTCCCAGCATGCCCATGCTTCCTTCCTTTTGACTCTGCTTCCCTGTGGGGTGGGCTGGCTGTGCTGACAGGATGGCTGGGAGTGTTGTCCTGGCAGTTGTTTGGCTAGAAGTCCCAAGAGTGTCCCTGTGCTTCACACAACATAACCCAGGGTGGTGGTTCTTTGTGGGATCTTGTGTTAGGATGGGGGCATTGCATTCTACCAGGTGGGTTCTGTGGAGTTTGTGTTGGGGTGTGTGTGAGGGGAGGTGCTTGTGACTATGGTCAGTGCTGCAAGTCCTCCTTCCCACCCAGCTAGCCAGATATCCCACCATGGAACGTGCTTGTATTGCAGGGAGTGGAAGTTGTCTCTCAGGATGTCAGTCAGTGGTGTCCTGCTGTTTGTTGGTGCACAGTTGCCAGCAGGGCCTTGTGCTCCCCACAGCAGTAGCCAGTGTCAGCCATCTTGTGAGTCCTTCTCCACTTCCTGTGATGTGAGCATGGTTCAGGGTGGTGTTGATGGGACAGTTGTGGGGGTGACCAATATCAGTGACTACGACTCCCATCATGCTATTGCCTCCACCCCCCTTCCCAGCATGCCCATGCTTCCTTCCTTTTGACTCTGCTTCCCTGTGGGGTGGGCTGGCTGTGCTGACAGGATGGCTGGGAGTGTTGTCCTGGCAGTTGTTTGGCTAAAAGTCCCAAGAGTGTCCCTGTGCTTCACACAACATAACCCAGGGTGGTGGTTCTTTGTGGGATCTTGTGTTAGGATGGGGGGCATTGCATTCTACCAGGTGGGTTCTGTGGAGTTTGTGTTGGGGTGTGTGTGAGGGGAGGTGCTTGTGACTATGGTCAGTGCTGCAAGTCCTCCTTCCCACCCAGCTAGCCAGATATCCCACCATGGAACGTGCTTGCATTGCAGGGAGTGTAAGTTGTCTCTCAGGATGTCAGTCAGTGGTGTCCTGCTGTTTGTTGGTGCACAGTTGCCAGCAGGGCCTTGTGCTCCCCACAGCAGTAGTCAGTGTCAGCCATCTTGTGAGTCCTTCTCCACTTCCTGTGATGTGAGCATGGTTCAGGGTGGTGTTGATGGGACAGTTGTGGGGGGCAATATGTGTGACTGCGACTCCCATGATGCTATTGGCTACACTGACTTGGCCAGCATACACAGAATTCCTTCCTTTGAGTGGTCTTCACTGTGTGTTGGTGTTGTTGTGGTGGCTACATGTCTGGATGTGTTTGTTAGTTCTATTTGTGCCACTGCCTAGCTGTAGTTGTAGTTGTGTTTGTACATGTGTTGGCACAGTTGGATGTGACTTTTTTGATGGCATGTGTTGTGTTTATCTGACTGACATTCACATTTTGGGATGATTCTGTTCTGGTTGCTGTGTAATTGCTATGAGTGCATGGTTTAACTCTCCCCTTGACAGTGATGTGTGTGTTTTGTGGCAGTATATTGTGTACATTTGTTGTGTACTCACCAGGCTCTGGGATGTCCTCTAGTCCATATACGCTCACTGGCGGAAGGATGGCCCGCACCTTCTCCTCCCAGGGCCTGAGGTATATTGGCTTGGCAGGAGGGCCACTGCCGGTGTATTGGCTGTTGATGTAGTCTTTCTTCAGCAGGTCCCGTACCCTCCTGCGCACGTCATACCACCTGTTCTGGATGTCGCTCTTTGTGTGCCGACATGGTGATTGTGCGTTCACCCTGTTGATGATCCTCTCCCACATCTTGGTTTTCTGGGAGATGGGGGTCTGTTGGACCAGTGTGCCAAACAGCTGTGGCTCTACCCTGAGGATCTCGTCTACCATGACTTCCAATTCACTATTTAGGAACTTGGGATTCTTCTTGGGGGCATGGTGATGGGTGGTGATGGTGAGTGATGTGTGTGTTGGTGTGCAGGTGAGGGTGTGTGAGTGTGTGTTTTGCTGGGTGTATGTGAGGTAGGTATTTGTTGGTGTGCTGATGGTGTGTGGCTTGTGTGAGGGATGAGCTGTGGGTGTGTGGTTGCTTTCTCTTGGGTGCTGGCAGTGGAATGGCATTTTCAAAGGCTCATGGTTGTGATTTGTGTCCTTTATATAGGTGGAGTTGTAGGTGTGTCTTTGTTCTCTGTCCCCACCCCCCAGTATTTATTGGCTTGGTAATTGCTTGTTTGGCCTTTTTTGGGTGATTTTTCCTTTGTGCTGTTTGTGTATGTTGGAAACGTTCTTGTGACCGAGTCGGACCCTGCATTTGTCTCGTACGGTGTTCTCCGTTTCGTTCACGCTGTGTTTGTGCAGTTTTCTATGCTGCGTACGCGTCGGTCACGGTGTTTTGTGTTGCTTCGGCTCGGTTTTGTATGCGTGTTGGTCGTACGGCTTGGCCTCCGTCCGACTCGCTCGTGGTTTTCGCGCCTTGCATCGTACTTTGCGGTTTGGAGTTCGCATGTACGTTTCGGTCGGATTTGTTCCGGGTGCGTGTCGGTCGGTTGGATTCGCGTGTTTTTCCGGCCGGATTGCTGTTTTCCGTGCGGCTCGGTCGGTCGACTTGGTTTCGGTACGTGTCAGTCGGATTTTTCACGCCTTGCATCGTACTTGGCGTGTCGGGCGCCACGGGTACGTGTCGGTCGGTATTATTTCCGGATCCGAGTCGGTCGGTGCTTTTTCCGGCCCGAATCGGAATCGACCCCTGAATGTGTCAAAATTACTATTTCCACTCAAATCTACGTCACTTTGGGGAATGTGTTGGACACTGAGGGGGCAATATATACTATTCCCACTCCAATTAAGCCCTTATGGGGAATGTGTTCGACACTGAAGGAATCAAATGTACTATTCTCACTCCAATCTAAAACATTTTTAAAAGGTGTTGGACACTGAATGGGTCAGATTTACTATTCCCACTCCTATCTAAACCACTTTGGGGAATACGTCAGACACTGAAAGGATCAAAATTACTATTTTCACCCGAATCTAAACCATTTTGGGGAAGGTATTAGAAATAAAACAATGTAATTCCAATTCTATATAAGGTGTAACTTATAAAAAACGTAAAATGTATATGAATATTTAATAGATTTAATGTAATTTGATTATTTGAGCTTTCTTAATATATTAAGATATACAATTCATAACCAACATTAAATTATTCTCATACATTATAAAATTAATTTAAACATTGTAAATTTAAAATAAAATATCAACAAATGTTTTGGAGTGCAAATATACATTTATAATACATAACACCCCTGGGAGTGGCCATGCCAGCAACCAAAATGGCTGCAAGGCGCTGAAGCTCTGGCCTCGGTAGGCCCATAATGGTGGATCTATAGGTGATATTTCAATAGTATGCACTCCCTTTTGCCGGAACCCACCTGTGTGTTCTATGCGGCCCTCGATACCTTGCTTTGCTTCATGATCTGGATGGCGGAGGCACTGAACCAGTGATCATGAGGACAAGGCCCTGCTCTCCTTTGTGGCCCGCAGCGACAGGGGATGCGGGCGAGCCTGAGGATAGGGCTACTGAGCCCAGCTGGGCCTGTCCTGCTCACACTATGGCGAGGGAGACCATTGGCTGCCCGGAACTAGCTCTCATCGCTCTCTGTGCTTGGGGGCTGAATCAGCTTGTGGAGCTGTGCAGTGAATCTTCGCAGCCTGGAGCAGAGGGCGCTGGCCCCAGGAGGACGAGGCTTGCACTGCTGATTCGTGCTGCGGTGTTTCCGAACCCCCCCCCCCTGGTTGTGACTATTGCTGGTCGTGGGTGTGGCTCTGTGCTGCCCTGCGGATCTGGTTAGTGGCCTGGGCTGGTGTGTCGGCATTGCCTGGGACACGACTTCTGCCGGCCCGTATTACCTTGCCTTGAGGATCGGGAGTCCCGTGCACTGGGGGCAGACAGCGCCGCTGTTTTGAAGATCCTTTGTCTTCACTGCCGCCGCTGCGCCCGACCTTCTCCCAGCATTAGTGTTTCCTCTTCTGGCCCCCCAGTGGGCCCTGAGTAGTGGTGAAGATCATCTAGCTGAAGCCTGTGATCAATGAAGGGGCCATCTATCTCTTACTCCCTTACCAGCTTTACCAGCCTTCTTATTTTTTTTTCTTCTCTGCAGCCCATGGACTTTGCCTGTCACCACTACCAGTCTATATCCATTAGTGTATAAAAAGTGGACATACCTTGCTTGTCGGTGGTTATTGGCCACACCAGCTCACATCTGAGCGTCACCATGGGTAAGGGAGACCCCAAACAGCGAAAACTTCAGTTTGAGAGGGCCAGGCAGTCAAACAGGCTTGAAGCTACATCTGACACAGAGGAGGGGGCCAGGGGGCGCGGCGGAGGACCATGCGACTGGCGTTGGACCCATTATGGCTGAACTGCAGGCCAAATTTTGTTTCATTGATGCCCGGTTCAATGCCCTAACGTCCGCCTAGATCGCATGGGGGAAAGGATCTAAATACACGGACCCGCCTGGAGTGAGTGAAGAAACGTATATCGGGCTTAGAGGATGGCACCACATCACTTAAGAAATGCCTAGACAAAATGGAGAGACTCCTTAAGACTGTCGCTATTAGGAATGAAGATCTTGAAGTGAGTTCACGCAGGAATTATATTCGCATTACAGGTATTGCAGAATCCACGCATATGGAATGTCCAGACCGATTGTTAGAACAACTCCTCATTGATTTATTTGAGCGTAAAAATTTCACAGATACTTTTATTGTGGAGAGGGCACATAGATCGCTAGGTCCCAGGCCTCCACTTGGAGCGACCCCCTTGTCCCATAATAGCCGCTTACTGTATTTCAGAGACAGGGATACAGCGCTTAGATTGGCTCTTGAGCAGGGCCCCTTGCATTACCAGTGCTCTGCTGTGTCTTTGTGCCTTAATTTCACATTGATGGTGCAGGAGGCGTGCTACAAATTCAAAGATGTCAAGGTGCTACTCCGCAAAAAAGGCTTTAAAAAAGGAATGTTATGACCAGCCAGGGTCAGGGTGGATCTAAGGAAAGGTATGAATCTTTGAAACCCCGTCAGAGGCGCATACCATCTGCAAATCGCTAAAGCCCAGCAACATAGTGTCCCCGTGGTCCACCCCAGACCACTTATCGGACAACATGCAGAACTCTCAGGACATAGATCATTTCCCTACTAGCTAACATTCTGCCCCCAGGACTTACATTACTGCGCTGCTTAGAAGGGTGCATGGGTACAGCCTGCATACCCTGCCTAGTTTATTCTGGCTCCGGCTCACTGACTCAATAAATGCCTGTGTTCACCCACTTTACCATAGCAACTTCCCTTTCATAGGTCCCCGATGGCCGCAGCGTAGCCTCTCCCCATGGTGTATACCATTATGTTTAATGGGATGTATGTTAATTTGTTGATCATTCAGGGATTCACAGAGCAAGGGCTGCTCCGTGTGGGTTGTGGGACGTGGCAATTTGTTCATGTTGGGGATTGTTTGCACAGTTTGTTTTTAGTTTTTGTTTCCTGATTCACACTTGAATGCAATTACATATATACACAACTATCATGCCACTTTCATATCCAGAATCATGGCAGATGCAAAGACAAGATGGAGTCCACTAGCTGAGATCACTTATCTAACATGGAACATACAGGGCTTAAACAACCCTCGTAAAAGCAAGCAGGTGCTGGCAGATCTCAATAGACACAGGGTAAAAATTGCCTTCCTCCAAGAGACGCACATCCCATTGCAAGATTCCACTGTGTTTGCCAAATCCTTGGGACCACATAGGTACTTCTCAGGCTACAGTACCTATTTGAGGGGAGTTTGTATCCTTATTCATCACAATATCCCTTTCAATACCATGTGAGCCATGTAGACAAAGAAGGACGGTATGTCGTTTTGGCGCGCCGACTAGCTGACCATCACGTCCTTCTGGTGAATGTGTATGCCCCTATCATTGACATCCTTGCCTTCTTTCATGATCTATCCTCTGCTATGGGAAGATTTGAAACCAACACTGTCATTCTGGGGGGGAGACCTGAATTTGGTACAGATTCCACTAATGGATTCTACGGGAGCTCACACTGTAAGCAAACCACAAGCTTCACAAATACTTTGCGACATTATGGATACATACACAATAAGAGATACATGGTGACATTTGTACCTGAACATGTCAGCATACACCTTTTATTCTGCACCACACGCCATCTGGACATGCATCGACTACTAGCTCCTTTCACCGGATGCACTTTCATGGCTTGGGGATGTACAACATTTACCACACACACTTTCAGACCACTCCCCCGTACTACTCACTCTTAATATCCCATTTTGTCATGGACTTGAGAAAAGATGGCACTTCCCTAGCACCACTCTTATGCATGCAGTGTTTCACTCGGAACTCAAGGAGGCCATATCAGAATACCTTGACTTAAACGGGGGATTGGTGTCGCGGCAGGCCACTCTATGGGACACTTTCAAAGCATACATTCGGGGGATATGTATCTCAAATCATGCGGGTGTCCTCCACGACATCAGTAATAGTATCAAACGAGCTGAAGATCTTAGATCGCTCTGGTGCACAACATCCTGGCAGTACCAACCTACACCGTCGATCAGTATTGATGGACACATTTTTTGACCTGGCAGAACGGGAGGTAAACTACCTGGGCAAATATGCCTGAGCTGGCCGCTATGGAGACGGTGAGCACCCAGGTCGTACTCTGGTGCGCCTCCTCCAACTGCACCGTGGTCCCGCTTATATACCAGAACTTAAACTAGACAACAACAACAGGATCACTCATACCGCTGCAATCACTGATGCCCTACTCAAATATTATGCAACAATTGTACTCCACTAAACTTGTGGGGGACGAAGACGCCAGAGCAGCATACCTGAATGAGGTCACAATGGTGTGGATCACAGATGCACAGCGTCAATTCCTGAACGAGCCTTTCTCTGCTGAAGAGGCAGCGCCAGCCATTGATGTGCTAGATGGCTCCAAGGCCCCTGGCCTTGATGGCCTCACAGGTGTTTTTTTATAAAACATACAAGTCCATTCTTATCCTCCATCTTTTAGATATGTATGCTGAGGCCCTGGAGACCGGAGAACTACCCCCCACATTTCTAGAAGCGGTAATTACACTCTTACTAAAACCTGCCAAGGACCCACATTTGTGTGACTCCTATAGACCCCTGTCTTTATTAAATTTTGATAACAAAATTTTAGCTAAAATGATATCTATGTGGCTGGCGCGCCTTCTGGACGAAATTATCTCCTTGGTCCAATCAGGGATCTACCTCTTACAATCTCCGCACGGTATTTGCCATTCTGAACAGAGTCTCACCTGAGGTTCCTGCAGCTGTCGCTCTGCTTAAGGCCAAAAAGTCTTTTGACTCTTTGAAATGTGCCAGGCCTCTGGGCGACACTGCGGAAATTGGGGCTCTCTATGGTTTTCATAGCATTGATCAAGCTCCTATATTCCCAACCATTGGCACGTCTCTGGGTGAATGGTTCAATTACACATCAATTTCAGATTGCCAGGGGTACGCAACAGGGATGCCCCCTGTCACCATTACTTTTCATCATTGCCATGGACCCGTTAGTATGCCACTTACAAGAGAAGTATCTGCACCGAGGCCTTTGTTTCAGACCTGGCTCTCTCCTCATCTCTATGTATGCAGGTGATAGCTTACTATTCCTTCACCATCCCACCCATAATCTTGCCCTTGTCATCCGGGAGAATATTCGATTTGGGAGTTTTTCGGGCCTTGAAATCAACTGGGCAAAATCTGAACAGTTTCTATTAACCGGTTCTAGCTCCACAATACCGTGTGAGTTTCCACTCCATTGGTGCAATTAGACCACTAAATATCTTGGCATCACACTTCATAGAGTTAAGGAGCAGGTGGTATGTCTAAATTATGGGCTGGCCATGGATAAGCTCACGATACAGGTTGAGAGATGGATTAGAATCCTGCTCTCCATGGCGGGTTGGATAGCCATAATTAAAATGGTAGTGCCCCCCCTGTTTTTTTGTATCTGTTTTTAAATATTCCGATCCCTCTGCCTAACTCATTCTTTCACACATTTCTGGGTCTTTTACTGCAACTAATATGGGCGGACCGGCGGCCATGTATCTGATGGGACACACTGTTGCTCCCTTATGACAGAGGCGGTTTTGGTGTTTCTGATTTTCAAGTTTATTACCTAGTGACCCAGGGGCAGTTTGTCTCCCATTGGTTCCACTCAGATGCTAGGCTCCCATACTCCATACCTGAAAGAGATCCAGCGGAGGACATCCCATTATCTGCTATCCTGCTTGGAGGACTTAAACTTAACCCCCAAGATATTCACACACTATCCACGTGCGCGGCATGGAAGAAACTTAACCGCCTACTTTGTACAAGCCCCTATATTCTTCACTCCTTCCGGTTGTGAACAATCACTGGATTCCACCAACTTATGAACGAGTGGTGCAACGCATGCTCAGCAAATTTGACCTGCACACAATGGGAGATCTCTTCCCAAATGGGCATGCTCTTTCCCATACTGAAGATACATGATTCTCGGAGGCTACACAGATGGATCTTTTTCTTATGTGTCACCTACATGCCGCTCTCTGTGCCTGTATTCCCTCATATCCCCTTGCTCCTGATGACTTTTCTCCACTGACCCTATTAATCTCAACCTCAGGGGGAGGGAGACTAATTTCCAAACTCTATAAAGCTTGCATGGCACTACTGCCTGCCCATGATGAGAGAACCAGGGAGCGGTGGGTTAAGGGACCTAGGTCAGGAACTAACTGACAAGGAGTGGCAGTACTGCTGTGCACAAATTGGGCTTGTTTCCCCAAATCACAGACACACATTTTTACAACTTAAGTTCCTACACAGGGCCTATGTAACCCCCAATACACTTGCTAAAATAGACCCTGCCAGGACCTCCCAATGCCCAAAATGTAACACTTACAAACCTGACTTTGCACAACTCACATGGTCGTGCCCGCATATTGGGGCCTACTGGAGTGCGGTCTTCGACCGCCTCGCCTTAATGATGTACATTACACTACATCCAGATCCACTCCTGGCACTACTAGGCTACGTAGCTGATATCCCCAAACCTGTTTGTAGGTATACAGCTATAGTGCTACTATTGGCCAAACAAGAGGTGGATCTGTATTGGGGAAACAAGACCCACCCAACTGTTAAAGCATGGCTCAACAGCATGATATATTGCGACTCCACTAGTGAAGTCTATGCCTCCCTACAGCCCCCCTCCTCTAGGCCAGGGATATTTGACAACCCCTCAGGGACTATTTGCTAACTATAGACAACAACTCGCATTAATCCCTTATTTTCCGAGACTAGGAACAAATACCACATGCCTCCATGCCATGCACATATTACTGGAAGATGTTGTCTTGATCATGTTTTGAGTCCTGCTCATGTTTGATATAAACTGTTTCTCTTTTATACATGCTATGTCATTAAGATTGTTGTTTGGCTCCGATATCATACATTGTCAACTGTGTTCTTTTTTGTTTTTTCCTGTTATTTTGGAAAATTACAAATAAAAATGAAAGCAAAAAAATAATAATAATACATAACACCCAAATACAATAAAAAAGATACACACAAAATAAAAAATTGAAACATCATCCACATAAATTAATTTAAAAAAAAACAAATGTAATTAAAAATGCACTTAAATTTTAACATATATGCAATGTTTCCTTAAATATTAATGAATGTAACAACATTTATTTAATCAAGTATGCAAAGCTAACCCCTTAAAATTAATACTTTTAGGTCTGGGCAAAGGGGGAAAGAAACACTAAAGAGAAAAAGATACCCACTTGACCTGTGTTTCTTCTACTGTGCTTGCTAAGTGCTATTGGTTCTGTTCCACTTGTAATATAATGCTACAAATACACGGTTTTTCGTAAGATCAGGTTTATTTTATTTTTTTCAAAATATCTCAGATTTCATATTTGTTGAGTGAAAAACAGCATACATATTTAGAAAGTCTACAAATACATGTTGAGAAATTCTTTCCATGTATTGTGGCATGACTGTTAAATCAAAGATAGAGATATATTTTTATCATTTCTATAAAAACAAAATATCACCATTGCAAAGAACTGCCCTCATAACCAATCCTCTCACTCTATCATCCATTCAAACTCAAAGACTACCATACTCAACAATCATACCACGTCCCAGCAAACTACACATACATAAGAACAGACAACGGCGGAAACGTAGATTGAATTTTTATCCGTTGTGGTGTTGTGGACTGGGATCGGTTTTCCAACAAGCTGTTTATTAAAAAAAAATATCAAACTTCAATGCATATATATATATTTAAAAATATCCCCTCTAGTTTCCCCTATAAACCCTACATACCACTACCAAAAAAAAAAATATATATTCTAAAATGACCTAATACAATTTAAAATTAAAAAAAATAAAACTTTTAATTACAATATTCTAGTTTTAAAAAGATAGAGATGAATAGCTTCTCTTTATTTCACCATTAGAGCAACCACCTTTAACAGAAGAATGCGTTTATTTTATTACCGCAGCTTTCTGTCTTTTCTTCTTGTTTGTGCTGTCCTGTGACTCTTCCATCTCACCAAAGATTGACCCCTCCACAGCAATATGAGATGAGCAAATGTTTCACATTGCTTGGATAATGTTTTGCATCCAGGAGGTGCAATTTCTCGACTAAAGGCTCTGTGGTCAAGTTGAGACAAGATATTGTTTTCCAAAAAATGAAGTTGAGTTTGAAGTCACCCATGTCAATATTTCTGTCCTTTGGGGTATGTGGACTCCTTGATAGCTCCAGTATTTTAATTGCCACAGTAAATCCAATGCATCTTCTGCTCAATGCACTTCCATTTTTCATGTTCATGAGCATAATGTCAAAATTTGGCAATGAAAATTACAATGTAGACATTCAGAGAATTTATGAAGATCAGTTATAAATCTATTTTCTTTGAGTAACAGCCTGCCCATGATAGTGAGACTAGTAAACAGAAATGCAAATGCAACCAGCCACCTAGTCATGGAATAGCAATGGTATTTGTATTACCAGTGAATAATCAAATGTTGACTTACACCTAAGTGCATTGGTGAGTAAATCTACATATGTAAATGTACCTGTGTAAATAGGGCCCTGTGTTTATTTCATTTAAAGGTCCTATTGATTTGGAGCATATCAATATTCCTCTATGATGTAGTTTCTTCCCATTTACCAGCTGGATATTGTCGGCATGCCCCAATAGTTTTATAAAAGCCTCATTCAATAATTTAATTCAATTCAATTCAATAATTTTTATTTTTATTTAAAAAACCATAAAAGATTGCATTCAATATAAGAACATCATACAGCAACATTTCAAGGGGTATCCCGCCCGACGATGCGCAATTATTGGGAGTCAATGTCCCAATATAAGACCTTTCTTAGATTTTTAAAAGACAATAAATAGATATAAAATCCCGTCAATAAATACATTTTACAATAGAATAGCATTTTAACAATATTTAAAATCACACATTTGTATGGGAAGTACATTTTATATTGTAAACAATTAGTGGGACTTTCAAAGATATACAAGGTTCCATGGCGACCAGCTAAAATAATACATAGTGGGACGTAGTCCCTCTAGTACAAAGCCAACAAAGTACAAATCTAGTTTTATATTCAATAAAACTCACAAGTACCTATAGGTATCTAAAATTTCAGCCCTATTCTCTTTCTTATTAAATCAACACCAAAGAGATATCTGCTTACACTAAATACTATTGCTTGTGTCGTATCTGCTCGCAATATTCTTGCCGCCTCACAACATGACCTAATACCCAAGAGCTGGCAAATGGTTTAATCCATTTCTTCCTCGAGTGTGTATAAGCTGGGCAGAAGAATAACACGTGCAATTCATTCTCTTTTGCACCAGTGTGGCAGATATCACAACAACCATTGTTTGTACCCCCAGCGCTGTGGATCCATTTCACTGTATTTGCATTAATCTGTAAAATACCGTAGCGGAATTTAAGGTAGAGGGATTTAGCAAGCTGCGGTTGTATTTCATCCAAAAAGGACTCAAATTTACCGTTTGGTTTTATTGAAAGAACCTTGTGGATAAAGTGCCTAGTTTTGAACTATGGGACAAAGAATCTTGAATAAAAGCCCAACATGTCTGTTTCAGCAGTTTTTTTGACCCCGTAGTCAGTCCCCGAGGGGCCTCCCAAAACTGTTTTAATCCTAATTTATAAAACCAATCGTGAATATGATTCAACCATGGCAACCTTGTGCCATTTTTAATTCTAAAAATTTCCTCTAGGCCTTCTCTATAATGAATAAGTTCATCTGTTGACCACAGACGGACCCAAAACAATAATGGTCGCAAAGTTGCCTGCTGATCAGTGCGACGGATGTTTAAGTCCATCACTACTGGCATTAGTGGCGTACGCATTGGTAAACTTAACAGTTTCCTAAAGAATTTGTTCTCGTGCACCATAAAAGTATTCGTTATTACATGACCCCACAGTTCAGCCCCGTAAAGGCATACAGATTGCACCCTATATTTATATAACTCAAGTGCAGGAGAAACAGCTTTAGACAAACTGCTCTCATGCTTCCTTGCTATTGGGACTGAGTTTTGGATTAATGTTGTTTTACTTTTTTCCAACTGTGGTCTCCAATTCATTTTAGAATCTAAAGTAATGCCTAAATAGTTCAAATTTAGCACATATTCTATCTTCTCACTTTTGACAGTTAAGTTTAAAAAAAAAGATTTGTGTGGGTTAACTGCAATATATTTTGTTTTGGTAGAATTTATTTCCAAGCCCTTTATTTCACAGTAAATTTCGAAAGTATTTAATAAGCTTTGCAGACCTTTGGGGGTTTGTGATATTAAAATTGTACATCGGCAAATAAAAGTGCCGGTACTGGCACCCCCCCTAACTTGGGAGAATCATGTTCGCAGCCCAAGAGATATTCAGGGATGTCATTAACGTACAACGAAAATAAGGTAGGGGCCAGGACACATCCCTGCCTTACCCCCCTTTTTACTTGTATACGGTCTGTAAGTTCACCATTTGGCCCCCATCTAACCCTTGCAAAGTTGTCCTCGTGTAATCTAATGATCTGGACAAGGATTTCCCCTGGGACGCCCTGGTCTCTTAGTGATTTCCACAGGAGGTTTCTGGGTATGAGGTCAAAGGCTGACTTAAGGTCTACAAAGGCAATGTACAGATGAGCTTTCTTAACTGTAATATACTTCCAAATTATGCAGAGAAATCTAAAAACCTGATCAATCGTGCTAGTTTTGGCTCTAAAGCCTTCTTGATACTTAGATAAAATACTGTACTCCCCAATCCAATTGCTCAATTTATTTAAAATTTGACGTGCATATATCTTTTGTAAAACATCAATTAAACTAATCGGTCGATAATGCGACGGGTCATGGCGGTTACCCTTTTTAAAAATAGTTGCAATCTCTGCACCCCTCCACGTTTCAGGAACCGGTGCACCTGATGCAACTGCATTACATAGGAGATTAATATAAGGAGCCCAGACCTCTTTCTCGTGTCTCCATAAGTCACCTGGTATCTTGTCTGGTCCAGGTGCCTTCCCTGCTTTTACCGCGTTTATCGCTACTGTTGTTTCCGCCATACTAAAATGTAACGGGGCATCACTTGGGTGAATTTCATAATCTTCATGATTGTAATCAATATCATTATTGGAGGATGAGTAAAGTTGTGAAAAATGAGTTACCCAGGTGTTTGCATCAAGGAAAAGGACCTTATTACATTTCCCTTTTTTGTTACCCTTAGATATCAAACGCCAAAAGGTAGCTTGGTCATTTAATTTACCTGCAGTTATCAACTCAGTCCAAATATTGTCTTACCAGTTTTTCCTAGCCTGGGCCAGTACCCTCTTGTAATAGATCCTTTTTTCTCTTAATGTTACCATGTCCTTAACCTTTGTTGCCTGAATCAAATCTTTTTTTGCGTTACGGCAATCTTTGTTATACCATGGGTTCTCTAGTGTAGCTGTCTCAGATATTCCCTTTTTAGATACCTTTGGAACCTTACTCAGTATTGGTACTAATTCTTCTACCATTTTGTCATGTATTTCCATAATTGGAATCTTTGTTGTTGGTAGGTTTACATGCGGGGCGACTATTTCTACATAAATATCATAGATCTTTTTAATAGTCATTTCGTTTCCCAAAACCAAGGGCCATCTAAGTGCTCTTCGGTTGTTCGATAATAGTGGCTCAATTGGACTATGACTAAGGTTGCATCTCCTTAGGGAACTTAACTGAAAAAGAGAGGATGAGAGCGTCAAGCATAAAGGATGATGATCACTCTCTGTTCTATCCTCAATTACTAGATCATATAACATGGACCAAAGGGGAATAGATACCAATATATAATCTATACAACTTTTAGAGTTGCCCCGAGTAAATGTTGGTAAGTTTGGGCTATCAGAAGGTAATCGCCCATTACAGGCGCGTAAGCCATGGTCTGAAACCAGTCTTAACAGCTGCGCAACTGCGCATGTACACGATACTACTGGGCTACTATCCAAAAGTGGAATGTTATTGGCCAAGTCCTCATCTTCAAAAATATTTTCAAATCCAACCACAGGTTCAAATTTGAGGTTGAAATCACCCCCGATAATTATCAAAGCACTCTGGTTAATCGTGGTTAAGATTTGATCCAGATGCTCGATAACTTCCAGTTCTCTACTTGCTGCATTCAGTCTGCTATATATATTAAAAATGTAGATTTCCCTTTTATCAGGTGCTAAAAGTTTTATTCCCAAGATGTCTTGACAAGGGGAATCAATTTGCTTAATGTCAACACCTAGGGTAATTTTTATCCAAATAGCTAGACCTCCCGAAGGCCTTCCTCTAACTGAAGGAGTAGCAGGAGAAGTAAAGGTTTAAAACCCTACCTTATGAGGGCTTTCCAAGGCCCAAGTTTCTTGGAATAGGACTATTTCACTTTGTCCAATATATTCCTGCCATATTACATCCCTTTGGTTTCTCCTAATCCCTGCAATATTCCATGAGGTCAATTTTATCTTCGTTTTACGTCTTTCCATACTCTGTTCACAGATTATCCCCTCACCTACATTTGCTAATCTTGGGGTTTCTTCACACTCATTACCAAAATTGCTGATAAAGTTGCCATTTGTTATATCCTCCTCACCCTGCTGAACTAATGGGTCTTCCTCGACATGCACCCTATTTGAATCTACTATGCATTTTGAAGGTCCTCCAGAATTCCTACATAAATTATCATTCTGGCTGCTATTAAAGTTACCTGACTGGTCCCTTTGGCAGGTACTGGGGAGCGTCCCTGGAGCAATATTATCAACAGTTATAGGTCCCGAATCATTAGGCGCAGTTATAATACTAATAGGTATCCCTACAACTACATTATCGGTAACTGTTGGTTTCAGATCTTTAAAGACAGTTATCCGTATGCTTCCGTGCCGGACTTTATGTAGTTGTCAGTCTTGGGAATCCAAGTCTGACAACGCTTGAAATCTGTTAGATTGCATATCAGGTGGAAATCTAATGACTCTGTTCCCACCTTCCGGCTTATAAAAATATCCTAAAGGGAGTGCGCTGATCCCGGTATTAGGAGCAAAAGTTGCATCACAGTGTTGTAAAAGATAATGAACCACCTTTGGCCGACGAAAGTTAACCACAATGCAATCACCCATTATACTCTTAGTAGATTGCCCTATCCACCCTACTCTGCGAACCATTAAGATTTCATGGTATCAGAAGGATGGAAGTTCTTATGTTTCGTCAACCAATCTACAGTTTTGTTCCTTAGGTCATTCCAATTTTCTTTCTGCCCAACCCTTAGTGCAGAGGCCCCAGCCAGAATCAAAACATAAGGACATGATGCCGGGGGAAGACGCAGAATCTCCATATTAGGGACCGAAGAGTCATTAGATTCCTTGTCTCTCAGGCTCCCAATAGGGGCACTCACACCATCTCTCCTAACTAAAGATGTTACATGTCCCCTTTGTGGGCCCTGAGAGACTATCATATTCGGCCCTACAGACAATACCTCCAAGCTATTTTTCCCCTCGTTGCTAGGAATGGATTTGTTCTCATTTATTTTAGCGATTTTCCCTTCATGAACATCTGGTAACCAACTACCCACCATTGACCTTGTATCATCCCTTTCCACTCTGGTTGATTGCAGACCCACATTATTACAGCTTAGGGTTTTTATTGCAGACTCTAAAAGGCTGATTTTATCCCACAATAAAGAAAAAAAAATTTCAACCAGTTCACGAACACAAATTAGAGCCGCTCCCAACCCACGGTCATTCAATCCTACAGAGAGCTCGGTCATAACTTCCTTGGTGTTAACAACGTTCAACGCTGATAGGGGTAGGGTTATCTCAGTTTGTGTGCCAACTGAAGTGGTTTTCAGGGTTTTCAAAGTTTTCAGGGGGGAAGAAGTGCCATTGCTTCCCTTACCCTTGGTTTTTCTTATCCCAATCCCCCGCTTTCTTTTATCTGACAGGGCCTCAATCTTACCAGTATCCACATTTTTTGAGGCCCTAGACCTAGTAGCTCTACTTTGAACTACTGGGGAGATTAAGGTCACTTCGGAGGGAAGTGGGGAAGGGGTGAGCAGGACGCTAGTAGCAGTGTTAGGCAAGGCCGCTTGAGCAATATCCCCCAGTGCAGGTGAAGAAGTACCAGTTGTTAAATGTCTCTGTAGTATAGAGGGATCCAGGGAAAGTCGTAGCTCAGTCAGTTGGATTTCGTGAGTTAGGAGTGACTCTGCCCTCACTAAAAAGCATCCAACGTACCAGCAGCCCCCTTACGTGTTTCCATTTTTAAAACAAATTTATAAATCTAACAACCCAGGTGATCTCTAGATTCTTGCACAGTACCTTAGTTCTTCGGTGGGATCAAAAGTTTTCAAATATGGCAAGATACAAAATCCGAGCTTCTCAGGGGGGTGGCCCAGCCCAGCCTCTTCCTGCCTCTGACGGACTTAGACGGGCCCGCCCTTGGCCCGGGCTTCGCCCGCGCGCGTCCTGCGCTGCGGGAGCCCTGGCCCCTTTTTGAAGCGCCTCCTGGCGCCACAAACGCGGTGCGCGGCGTGCGCGCCACGAGGAATGCTGGGGAATGAAGTCCCAAACAACAGCGGTGGACCGGTGTGGGTGCGGCCTTTCGGCGGTCCGGTGGCGTTCTTCTATGCCCCCAACAACAGCAACAACAGGTAGGGCAATGCGGGTTGGTTAATGCAGCAAGAATAACGGGCTTCATTCAATAAAGAAATCAGCTAAATGGAGTCTGTAGTTAGCCAACTATTGAAAGACTGCGAGAGCCAGTCTCGATTTGCCTCTCATTTGAGGGCCCCATGCAAAATGTAGCCTGTGGAACTGATGAACCAGGCTTCTTTCTCAAACTCATCATGTTGACATTCGAAAGGGGTATTTACTTGAAAGAAGAGCAAAAATGTAGGCACCCTCAATGCAGCATTTATTAAGGATGTGTTAACTTAGATGAAACATAGTGGTCTATACTGGGAAAGCTTTGTCCATGGTAGCACAATTGTGATAATTAAATGTTATGTTCATTATTGGTGTCCCTCCTCAGCACTAAGAAAATATGACCTTAAGTGAGGATCTAAAGAATAAGAACATTCATCATTAGACAATAGCAATACATTGTAGAGTTGACCGTGTTAAAGAACCACTTTGGAGTTATATTAAACATAATGCAGATATTATAGAAACTGTTCTCTCTTCAAAACATGCTTTGACTTTTGGTTTAACACTAGGCATTACTACGAATTTAGTATTTGACACTTTGAGTAACATAGAAAGCTGGTTCCTTTTCTTACATCAAATTAGGCCCAGGCGCAGTTCACGGAGTTGCGCAAAGCAGAACTCTGCGAAGTGACAAATAAATCTGCATTGCTACGCAGAGTTCTGCGAGCAGGTGGAGCTGCTCGGCGAGCCCGTTCACGGAATGTTTTATATCATACGCAACATGACGTGCCTTCTTGTGCCGGAAATGGCATGTGAACGGCACCACTCGGTTCGTATGGGTGCGGCCATCTTGTTTTTGCTCTGTTTATGGTGCTTGGGCCTATGTTTCAATCCTTCCTTAATCTCTTTAATCCTCCCGCTATAAAACGTATGCAGCTCTCCTTTTCATTTAATATATTACTGTGTCTTTGTGTATTTTATGGTTTTCTGTAATTTTTTTGTTTTTTTGTAACTTTTGTACTTTTTTTATTTTTTGTTTTACTTTCTAATTTTTTTCTACCTTTTCCTGTTTCTATTCTTAACTTCTCTTCCCCCACCCAGCACCATGGCAGAGCAGGGGAGCGGCAGCGCCAGGCCCCCCTGAACCGCCCATAGCACCAGCCATCTACCTTGCGGTCGGCGACACAGCGAAGGGGGCAGCCCGCGCCATTTTTTCAGAGGTGGAGGTGGCTGCGTTAGTCTGTTATGTGCGGCACCACCTCCCCTCCACCCTGGCAGCAGGTGACAGGCCTAGCAGTGGAATTGGCCTCCAGGAGTGTCAACAGCACTGGGAGAGGGTGCGCCAGGCTGTGCATCCAACTAATATCATGTGATCATCATTTAGCCAGGTGCTTTGCGCTACCTAATCCTACTCGTTGGTGCTCACTGATTATTTAGGAAGTTATGTAGAGACTCCTCTGACCTGTTACTATGATAGTGGCAGTTATGAGTATTAGTGAATGAATGAATGAATGAATGAATATACTTTATTCGATTTCAATTCATAATAAAATCATAAAAGCCACAATAAAAACAATCATAAAAATATATCAATACACAATAGAAATTTGTCTATACACTATACAATATTGTCTAGACGACTACATTTTAAAAGAACTCCCATCTATTATTTACACAAAATTTTTCTAACGCATCCTTAGCGTTTTGGATCGTAAATACACATTCTAAGTTTGTAGGATAGAGACCATTACCTAATAAAACTCTTTCTTTTTTTCATTATACTTTTCAAAAAGCCAGTCATGATCGTCACACAATAAACATTTTCCAATAATTGAAGATATAAAAAGGCCGGACGACATTGCCTCCAACCCCTTGTTTTAACAAAGGCAGAATCCATCTAGCTCTTTCCTTTGAATATATTTTACAAAAGAGAATCACGTGGATAGTTGATTGCTTTGAGATATTATCACACGGACAGTGACACAATTTTCTTGACCAATCATTAGCAGAGGAAAAACTAACTAAACGGTGAAAACAGTCAAACCTAAACCGTGTAAGAAGGTATCGATCGTACCCTCTAATGCACCAAACCAAATAGGGCTGGATACGATAGGTTGCCAATGTCAAATAATGCTGGACCACTGTGCATTTATTCATCTCCTGTGCGGCTCTTAGAGACTCTAAGGGGCCGATTCCGATTCCGGCCGGATATCTCCCCGACCGAGCCGGACCCGGAGAGAATTCCGACCGAATCGGACCTAGCAGTCCGACCGAACGAGTACGATGCGCACGCATGCTATCGGACTCGAGTCGGTCGGACTCCCATGAAGTCAATGGGAGCCTGTCGTACAACGCGTACGCGGGCTCCCATTGACTCAATGGGTGCGAGGCGGACAAGGGCGCCCCTACAGCGTGTACGCGTCCATGCGCATACGCGGCGCATGCACAGGTAGGGGGGACCCATGGGTCCCCCTGTGTGCGACTCGCGCGCCTACGCGTACAGGGGGTCCGACGCGGACCCCAAAGTCCGGCTCCGACAGCTTTTTTGAGCCGGACGGCGCGAGTCGATCGGATTCGCTCCGCGGCGCGCATCGTACTTACCCGGCGGGAAACGTCTCCATAGCGCGGTGCGAGTCGTGTCCATGCGAGTCGGTCGGAGCGTGTTGAAGCCGCGTTCGAGTCGGTCGGCGATTTCGCGGGTGCTTGCATCGTACTCGCTCGGCCGGACCCGCGTGACGATTCGGTCGGGAAACAGGGCTCCGAATCGGATCCGGTGAATCCGAATCCGATTCGGAGCACTACCGGCCGAGATCGGAATCGGCCCCTAAATGTGTCATACAAAAGTTTAAAATCTTTCCTAGAAATAGAATTCATGGTTTCTGGAGCATTATAAAAATCATAACAATTAATATCCAATAAAAATGTTCTAATATAATTCAACCATTTAATTCTACAGGCATAGTCCAATTTCACTGTATCCTTGATGATATCTCTATTCAATCCTGTATAGGTAGACGTCCAAACTCGATCCCATAGTAATAGAGGTTGCATTTTAATCGTATCCGAAATATATGGGATCCCCAATTCACTATGACAATTAAAAACTGGGAAACTCTGTGGGACCGCTAAAATAAATCTTAAAAAAGTATTTTCGACTAATTGGATTAGGGAGACATCATTAAAACCCCAGATTCCTGCCCCAAACATTGCAATACTCCTGCACTTGGCCTGATAAATTTTGAGAAGAATCTCCGGGGGTCTTTTGCCCATTTTATTTGCAAAGCTAATCACTGCCGCTATTGACCTCTTAAAAAGGAGACTCCTACTCTTAATCGCGGCTCCCCAGGAGCCAGTACGCTCAAACAAAACACCCAAGTAGGAGAACGTACTGGTTGAGTCTATCCTATCTTTCCCAACTGACAGATTTCTACCTTTGCTTCTCCCCCTCCCACATGTCATAACAAATGTTTTTTTTACATTAAGTTTTAAGCCTCGATTATCCATAAAACTGATATACGAGGCAAGTGCTCTCTGGAGACCCAACTGCGTTCTGGCCATAAGAACCGCGTCATCCGCGTAGAGAAGAGAAACTATCGGCTTATTGTTAACCCGGGGTGGATCTCTCGCCCCGGCCACCAGTTCCTCTTCTAAAGCATTGGTATATAAAGAGAAGAGGAACGGGGCCAGGACGCAGCCTTGTCTCACACCCCTCTCCACGCGGAAAGACGCCGTACATTCTCCCCTTAACCCGTATCTCACCTTTGCACTGGCCCCCGAATATAATTGTATTAAGAATTGTACGAGGGTTGGGTCAACTTTTAAATCCATCAAAATTTTCCACAGTCTAGTGTGATTAACACAATTGAATGCGGCCGTGAGGTCTACTGAAGGCCACGTAGAACTTGCCTTCCTTCGCTTGAGTGTATTTCCCCATTAGGAGGGTCAGATTTAAAACCTGCTCATTAGTCCCCAACCCCTGTCTAAAACCGTATTGGACCGCGCTCAAAATGTTATTATCCTCTGCCCACATTTGTAATCTATTTAAAACAATCCGTGCCTGCTACCTTCACCAAAGCATCTAAAAGCGATATTGGTCGGTAGCAGGCAGGGTTGTTCCGATCCCCTTTTTAAAAATCGGTATAATCACTGATTCCGACCATGACCTAATAAAACCCCTTGCACAACAAGCTTCTAAAACCCGAGTTAACAATGGGGACCATAATGTAGGGATCGATTTAAATAGATCCATCGGGACACCGTCAGGACCTGGTGCCTTACCTCCTTTACTGGCATTAATAGCCGCTAACACCTCCTCATGCATAATATGCATCTCTATAGGCCGAAAACCACCAACTTCTTCCCAATGATCAGGGCCGGGGTCCAAAGAGTTTCCTGCCTTCTCCTTGCAGCTGTATACGTTTGAAAAGAAGTCAATCCAAGATTTTTCATCGATTGCAACCTCAATCCTAGCTCCATCGTTATTCGAAAAAAACGGGGCATTTACTGCCTGCCAGAATGAGTTACAATCCTTTCCTAGGGATGCTTCATAAAGAGTATCCCATGCTAGATCTTTAAGTTCTTTCTTTCTTACTTTTCTGGCAAGATTATAAGCCCTCCTACTTTCTCTAATCTCCCCCTGATCTCTCACAGGTCTATGGAGAGCGTTTTTCAGCCTTGTATAAGTCTTGGTACAGTTGGAATCAAACCAGCCATTTTCCTTTATAGGGGGTCCCTTACTCTGTGCTAAGAGCAAGTTTTGAACCACAGTAGTGATATTGGCAAATGCACTCAGAGTGTCATCAAAAGCAGTATTATCTTGTAAACATACTAAGATGTTATCGTATGCTTTGGTAATGATCTGTTTTTTGAGCACCTCTGGTTCCTTCCTACCCCAGCGCACAGAGGGGTCGATTCCGATTCGGGCCGGAAATTTCTCCGACCGAGCCGGACCCGGAGAGATTTCCGACCGAATCGGACCCGTGCAGTCCGACCGAACGAGTACGATGCGTCCGTATGTTATCGGACTCGATTCGGTCGGACTCCCAGTGAAGTCAATGGGAGCCTGTCGCCATTACGCGCAGCGTCGCGTGGCTCCCATTGACTCAATGGGTGCGAGTCGGACAAGGGCGCCCCTACAGCGGGTACGCGGCGAAGCGATTCGCGCCGTACACGAACAGGTAGGGGGACCCATGGGTCCCCCCTGTGTGCGACTCGCGCGGCTACGCGTACAGGGGGGTCCGACACGGACCCCCAAAGTACGGCTCCGACTGCTCTTACGAGCCGGAGTGCGCGGCTCGGTCGGACTCGCTCGCGGCGCGCATCGTACTCACCCGGCCGGGAAACGTCTCCATTGCGCGGTGCGAGTCGAGTCCGAGCGAGTCGGTCGGAGCGGTTCGGAGCCGGGAGCGGAGTCGGTCCGAGCGGTCGGGACGCCCGGACGAGTCGGTCGGCGATTTCGCATCGTACTCGCTCGGCCGGACCCGCGTACGGTTCGGTCGGGAAACAGGGCTCCGAATCGGATCCGGTAAAGCCGAATCCGATTCGGAGCCCTACCGGCCGAGATCGGAATCGGCCCCAGAGTATCCATTCTGGCGGTCTAAGGCAATATTTTGGATCCATGCCAAACTATTGTTATTAAAATGAGAACCCCATTTAGGGGGGATTATATTAAGACTTATGGGCAGGTGATCACTCAACGCATTATAATGTGTTTTGAATTTATCAATCCAGGTGGCGTAGCGATTAGGAACGATTATAAAATCGATTATGGATTCACAGCCTCTACCAATGAATGTATAATCAAAATCCACCGGAGGGGAACACAACATGTTCGCAAAACCCAGATCATATGAGGCCATTAAATCGTTAAACTTCTCACCCCTATCGGTATGAGCAAAATGAGTTATCGGTTCGTTCTCTACATTAACTACCCCACACTGCCCGGATCCAGCTTGAGTGCATATGTTTACATTAAAATCACCTCCCCAAATCGTGATCATATCAAGGCCTTTTAAGGCCCCTAATTTATCCATTTCCTCACTAAATGACTTTAGAATATCGCCTAATTGATCCTTCTCCGTATTGTTATAAAAATTTACTATGGACACAGCTATATTACAGTTCAAATAGATAATAATAAATTGATAGAATGTTGTGCTTTTACCAGTTTCAATTCTTAAGACCCCCAGTAAATTTGAGATATAAACACATATCCCTCCTTTATGTCTCCCATGGGTTGACCGTATTGCTGGCGTATGGTGCGTCTTGTACCCGTCAATATTGACTTCATCCAGCAGCCAGGTCTCCTGGAAACATAGGATATCAAACCTGCGGATGAAGTCTATCCAGATGGAATTATTCGACTTGGATTGCAAACCTGCAATGTTCCAAAAAAGCACTGCGATATCCATAGATGCACTATCGGGTGGATTAATGTTATCCAAACTTTTCAAGGTCTGCCCCATAGCCTCCGGCCTCCTAGGGCTACTAACTATACCTTCATCACTAATTTCAGTGAGCAGGGATCCGTCCATTCCCAACCCACCGCTCAATATCTCACTCTGATCAATGATGAGTTCCGTGGAGTGAGGTGTTACAATTCTCTCCTGGGTAATTTGGGGTATTAATCTTTCCTCATCAGAGCATTGATCAATCGTGTCAAGAAGTCAATCATTCTCATCTAGAGATTGGAGGGGCCCAAATCTATTTGACACCTCTAAGTTATAGGTTGAATGAACAATGGGCTGGATAAAAGGATGCGGATTTAAATACCCATTAGTTGTAGTTGGCTGATAAAAATAACCCAGGGGGAGAACTTGTATACCTGACGCCATATTATTAGTTTCATTGCTTCTAAAAATAATTTCTCGAACCAATGAAGGGTTCCCCAAAGAGAGAACGACGCAGTCCCCTCGGAAAGCTTTCCTACTTGTACCCACCCAAGCGACACGTCTTACCATCTTAAAGGCAAGAAACATCTCTCTAGTTAAGCCCACTCTTTGCCCCAAACAATGAATAACACGATTCCTCAGGGCTGTCCATGATTCGTTACTCCCATCAGAATAAGGGGGCACATTAGTCAAAACAACTGTATAGGGTGTGGCAGCAGGGGCAAATTTAAATTCTGCAGTTGAGACGGATATTCGTACATATTTATACTGTGAGGCCTTGGGCTGAGGCATAGATCTTTCATCAAAAGTCCACCTTGCTGTTCTAATGATCTTCCTTTTGCTGCCTCACCTGGAGCCACATCCTTTGGCAACGGTTTACATCTTAGAGTTCCATTAGATCCTGAAACACCAGGCTTCCTGGCCCTCTCAACAATCTGGCTAGCAGGACTAATTAAGCTAGCTGATAGAGACTGGTTAGAAGACTTTAAAGCACTGCCCTCTCTGTCATCGTTTATCTGGGTAATATTTACTTCCTTTACATAATTCACATGCTGGTTCTTTATGATGTTTTCCAACCCCGCTTCTATTTTACTTAGTCTTGCCTCTAAAGTACCAATCGATTGTCTAATATACTTAGTAAGGTCGGTTATCAAACTTACTATCCCGTAACTTTCAATAGGAGGGGGGCATTACTCTTACTTTTATTGCGTGTGGCTAAGTCTTTATCTTTACCTTTACCTTTGTAATTTAGCGGGATATCTTTCCCCTGCTGTTTATCCGCTTTAGTCTTGTTTATAGGGGGTACCAAGGGGGCCTGATGGATAATTGGCAGCTGATTTCCAAATGATTCCTTCATTTTGGAATTGCAAGATCTTTTAGGTGGAGGAAGTAGCTCCTGGTCTGGATCGCTAAGTGATAACTCATCTCTGTTAGGTTGGATGCAACCATTTAGGGGCTCCTCAACCGCATTAATTACGATAACAGCATCCGTACTCTCAATGTGCTGTAGGTCAGTTGTTTTACTAATTGTTAAAGCACCCTGTGCATCCTTAGATAGAGACTCCTCAACGGTGGATATCTGCTTTTCAAGAGCTCCAACCGCCCCGTGAGGTATTTCAGCAGAGACATATTAGCATCTTTTGGTTTACTTGTTGATAGCACTGTTTGCCCAGAATTCATTGTACGTAGCTTCCTTTTACCCATATCCGCTAAATCTCAGCAGTTAAAATATTGCAGAATACACCAGCCCTTATACCCCAATAACTAGAATGTATCTCTCTGTCCTATATACGTTCCCCTCTACTTCTCGGCTTCAATTCTGCAGCAAAATCAGTTAAATTCCTTATATGAACCCTCTTTCATATAAATACAATGATATACGACAAGTGTCTAAATGCAATTGATAAAAATATCGCTAATCTTACTCTTGTCCCATCCAGCAGAATTTAAGGATATGGTCCAGCCCAGCCCAGCCTCTTTCAGTCTCTGACGCAGGGGAAGAGGCTGCGCTATATAAGCGCGGTGGAAACGCCCCCCCTCACCTGCGGTAGCGAAAATGACAGTACAAAGTCCCCCTGTAGCACCCTGGGACTCGTAGTCCCACCAGGGTGGATTGCGACACCAAGAACGTATCAAAGGGGCGTTCCAGCAATTGAAATTGAGGAAGGTCACTCTGGGCTTAGGCTCCGCCAGAGATATACAGGCACAAATCGGATGAAAGTGAACAAGACGCCCCTTCAGTTCCAGCGCGTACAGTTACTCAAATATATAAACTTGCGTGTCCCTACTCCCTGAAGTAAGTGGAGGATTCTTCTTCAGGGTGCTTAGATGTGGCAGATGACAGGGTTGTGGCCCAGCCCGGCCTCTATCGGTCTATGACGTATTAGTGAGTTAGCGTTTTGTCATTTCTCTGTGCCTTACTGCCTTTATTTTTTGTAGCTCGTACAGTCTCAACCCCAAGAAATTTCCCAGTGATGTGTAGTATGCATGCATTTATGCATTGAAAAAAATGCAGATTGAGTTGGCCCATCAAAGGCGGTTGAGAGATTGAGAATGAAATGAGAAGCAAAGATCCTTTTTTGCAATTCATAAGTAGTTCCAAAATGTAGTTTAGGAAATTTGGAATAGGTCCACAATACTAGTACTATAGGTGAACTGATTTAGAAAAGTTCAATGTTACTGCATTTGCCTTTCCCTGTCACAATATTTTTGGGGAGATTATTAACTGTACCACTGATCTTTTTTTATTTTATTTTATTTAATTTATTTCTTACATTAGCATCTAGGGACAAGAAGAGGGCTAGACCTGTCATATGTCCCAGGTAGGAGTAGTAGGACCTGTAGCCATTTTATACATGTACTCAGCTTTTTCCGAAAGTTGCCTTCACTTTGTCACGTCGTCTTTTGACACACTTTTGCATTCGTGACACTTGGGTTAGTTTCTTGGAAACAAAGACCTTGCTAATATGAATAAACTTTGCGAGAACACTATCACATTGCCTTGGCATTGTGTACAAGGCCCTCATGTGCGTTGTGCAAATGTGTTTGTTATTTATGTCCATATGGCGACACAGCTCTCTGTGGAATATTAACAATGGCAACCTGATCACAATCGCACCCCAAGGCAAGGATGCCGTTTTCTATCTATATATAGGGGCCGATTCCGATCTGGGTCGGAAAGCTCTCCGACTGATCCGGATCCGGATTGTTGTCCGACCGAGCCGGACCCCTGCAGTACGACCGAGCGAGTACGATGCGGCCGTATGCTGCCGGACTCGGTTCGGTCGGACTCCCATTGAAGTCAATGGGAGCCGGTCGTACAACGCATACATGGGCTCCCATTGATTCAATGGGTACGTTGCGCACAAGGGGGCCCCCTGTAGTGGGTACGCGTTGGTGCCATCCGCACCGTACACGCATGTATAGGGGGGACCCATGGGTCCCCCCTGTGTCCGACTCGTACGGCTACGGGTGAAGGGGGGTCCGGCACGGACCCCCGAAGTCCGCTTCCGAGAGCTTTTTCGTGTCGGAGGCTCCGACTCGATCCGGCTGTCCGGATCGTGCATCGTACTGGCTCGGTCGTAAAACGTCTCCATTGCGCGCCACGAATCGAGTGCGAACGAGTCGGACGGAGCGGACGGAGCGGGTCGGACCCGGAAACGAATCGGTCGGCGATTTCGCGTTCAATCGCATCTTACTTGCTCGCTCGGACGACTGTACGGATCGGTCGGAAACAAAGCCTCCGACTCGGATCCGGTAAAGCCGAATCCGAATCGGAGCCCTACCGACCGAGATCAGAATCGACCCCATAATCTTTTGTTTCCAAGTAGAATCAGAGAAGGCACTTCGGCTGACTTCGAGGAGTCCCTGCATGCTGAAGCTTTCGCCCACCAGCTGACTGACATCTCCGTGAGGGGTGTCCAGTTCGTGACCAAGACAGGTTCCTGCATTCTTACCCACCAGGTAATGGGGTTAGATCATTCAGGGATCACTGATACAATATCGACTCCTAAAACCTCGACCTACAAAAATATCACGGAAAAAATATCATAAACAAAAATATCGACACCCTATACGTAAACAAGAAATTACACAAACATTGATAAAAATATATTGTCTATAAAAATATTCGAGGACAAAAATATCGACAACATAAATATGGTTAACAAAAATATCGATAACATTAAAAAAAAGAAATACACCAAGAATATCGATATCAACAATATCGACGACACAAATATCGAGAAAATACATATAAACTACATCGAAAAGAACATTTAAAATTAAAAAATTCTATTTACAATTATATAATTAAATTACATATGCCAATTACTTAAAATACACTATAACAAGATATATAAAATATATTAAATTATTTAAAACAAATACTATTATAATACTAACACAAATAAATAAATAAATTAACAATGCAACATTAAATAAATATCCAACAAACCAAAAATTAACTAAAATTAATATATATGAACTATAATTAATTTAAATTACATTTATTTACAAATATATTTAAATAACAACAATAAATAACATGAATACAAACATTAAATAAACATTATATATATGTTAAACTAATTAAAAGGTAACTGCTAAAAAATTCAAAAAAGGTATCTCGATAAATAAATTTAAACTAAACAAAAACAAACCAATAGAAAATGTTAAATAATTAAATACACACTATAAAACAAGGAATTAATTAACGCAATTTTACCGTATATTGGCCAAACAAGGAGGAAGAGCGTTACTTTGCGAGAGAGAGAACAGAGAAGAAAGAAGAACTACATAAACAACTATATCAAATTTTCTACAACACAGGTAAGAACAAAACTTTATAACAAAATATAAATACTTCACCTTTTTTAATTTAATTAAGTAAAATCATTACATGTTTTTCTTTAAATATCACAGATTAAACTTTCATTACAAATGCACCTAGAAAATACACGAGAAACATTTTCAGTGTCCACAATATGTAACTCAACATCATTAAAAATATAACAAAGTAAATATAGAACTTAACCTACAAATAAATTAAATAATTTTGATTTTTAAAATGTAATAAAAGTACAAAACATAGCTAACAAATACTTTTGTTTTTACAGCTGCCACAAAATTCAACTAAACATTAACATTAACAAAAACCACTTCATTACCGAAAAATAGTAAGTATATAACTTATATTACAAAATGTTTTAAAATAAAAACTAATTAGCACATGCATCAAGCTTATTACCGGTCACAAACAGGCCAATTATCAAAATAGCCTCATTTACAACCAATAAAAGTACTTTTAAAATACATGAACTCAAAACGCAATAGCAAAATAGGTACTATCAAACTACAAATAGTTTCCAATTGATTCCTATGGCCCTCTACACCCATAGGAATTAATAAGAAAATATTCTACTCCCTATTACAGATTGTGTATAAATATCAATTTATTTAGCAATTCCCACATACATTAAAAATTGCAACTCTTAAATAGCAATTCCTTAAACATGGCTATTAAAGATTCACAATTCTTTTGCTTCATACATGTGTTCATAAATTACTAAAATAATCTAATAAACTAAAAATATAACGTTTTCTCTTTTACTTCACAGCTTACACTTCAATACAACTGCACCAAAAATGGTGACAACAGACAACTTCGAAAAAAACTACAAAATCTACATTAAAGAAAAACATCAAACAAAGTAAGTATATAAAGGAACTAACAAATAGAACAAAATAATAAACAATAAATTAAATAAAATACCAATTTTAACTAATAAATACTTTTCTCTTTTCAGCTTCTGCAAACTGCACCAACAAAAAACATCCACAAAATTAAGTTCATCAACTACAACTAGTAAGTATTACTTGTTTACTACTAAAGACAAAATGATACAATTAAATTAAAAATATGTGTAACATTTGAATAACAGAAACATTTTGCTATAATACCTACAGAAAATATAACAGTGAATAAACAACGACCATCAAAACATACCATCAAGAAAAGTAAAACAACACTAATGTAAGTATATTTTATAAAATATTAATTATACTAGCATGTTTATTATTTAAAATTGCATAATTATTAAACATATATATATATCTTCACAGATATACCCCAAAAATGGCAGAAGGAGCAAAGTTCATTTCATCGCAAAAGGGGAAACTACTGCTTTGCTACATGGGTTGCACTTATACCCAAGAAACAGTTATAGAAAATAAAACCCATTGGAAATGTAGCAAATATTATTCCAATGCCTGTCATGGGAAAGCCACTACAATAGATACCAATGTAGTACATGTTAGAGAACACAACCATCCCCCCTATGTAACTGAAGTTGAAGTAAGAGATGCCCTAGAGACAATAAGGGAAGCAAGCACAAGTTCCCAACAAACAAGCACCCAAATACTAAAGAATGCTTTGACTAGAGTGCCAGAACATGTCACAGGACAACTACCTTCTATCCCCAATTTGAAAAGACTAATAGCAAATACCAAAAGAGCTACAGCTCAAACTCCACCTATCCCCCAAACGTTTGGAGGAATTCAAATAGTACCTGAGTATACCATTACCCACAAAGAGGAACAATTCCTTATTCATGACAACGAAAGACATGAAAAAAGAACTATTATGGGGCTGATTACGATGGCGGACGGACTGGCATCCGCCCGCCATCGTAGTGGGGAATGGGACCGACCGCCATACATGCGGCGGTCCCACACACTAAATTAGGATGCGACCGCCACCATGGCGGTCGCATTTTGCAATTTAACATTGCGGCGGGTGCTGCTGACTGCAGCACCCGCCGTGATGTCAAAAATGCATGTTGTGCATTTCACTGCACTACGTGGCAGGCACCACACGGTGCCTGCCACTTGGTGCAGTGAAATGTAGGGGGGTACCATGGGTACCCCCCCAGTGCACAAACACCTTCCCTAAAACAAGGGGGGCCCGCAATGGGCCCCCAAAACCAATCCCTGCCAGCTTTTCCATGGCGGTTTCGCTGCCATTGAAAGGCTGGCTGAAGCCAGCATCCTAATTTGGCGGACGGTGCATGCTAGGCACCACCACCATTTTAGGGATGCAGACCGCTCCGCCAGGCAATTGGTGCGTTTGCCTGTGGCGGTTCTGTGGTGGACGGTCTTTGTGCCCACCACAGCCGCAGTCTGGATCCGCCCGCTATCCTAATCTGGCAGGCGGTGAATCATCGTTCAATGGCGGAAGGATTGCCACCGCAAGGCTGGCGGTGGAGGTCCTTCCGCCATCGTAATGACCCCTATGTTCTCAACTAATACAAATTTACAAAAACTTAAAAACTGTGAAACGTGGATGATGAATGGGACATTTAAAGTTTGTAATAAACAACTGAAACTGACCACTGAAGAGTGGTGGGATCACCCTATTAGTGTAGGGCACCGAATGGGCTTTTAAAAGAACCCTCACACACCAACCTAGTTGGTGTCATGCTTCATCATCGGGTTCCCAGCTGGGTAGCCGAATGCTACCCAGCTGTGCTACGACACCTGATTACAGTGGAGCGGGTTTTTTGAGATGTTATGTGTGATGAAGTGATAAAGTGCAGTGAAATTAGAATTAAAAATACCTCTGGGAACCTCACTAACCAATACTTTATTCCCAGTGGCCCAGGGTATATTAAAAAAATTGAATAAACGAGATGGATAATATGTCAGAGCTACTAGTTGTGTCTGAATTATCCCTTGGTCAACATGTTTCAGATCACGGTAAAAATAAAGGATCTTTCGTCAGGACCTCTCTAGTGAATAGTGGTGTCAAGTGAAAAAGTGAGTGGTAAAAATTATCACCACGTGTCAATGCATATTTAGCACACGCGCTAAGGTGTGCATGTCATGCTGAGATGGACAAACCGTGTTGTAGGGTCCATCAATGGAAAAATACCTGTAAAAAGAGAATAGACAGAACAGTACAACATGTAACATATATGAGAACGTTTGTAAGCATAGGCTTTGTATGGTTTTTAACTGCCATTCCGTTATTGCCCAAATGGTGCTTAAAACACTCAGGGGCCGATTCCGATTCGGGCCGGAAAACATACCGACCGACTCAGTACGGGAATTTAGTCCGACCGATTCGGACCGGCGCCGTACGACCCGGGTAGTACGATGAAATGCATGTGAAATCCGACAGACTCGGACGGAATACAAAACGACCGACCGAGCCGGACGGAAACAAGCCATCCGGCCGGGAAATCACGCGAAACGAACCGACCGACACGCACCCGGATTGAACCCGAACGAAACGTACCCGCGAACTCCGACCCGCGTAGTACGATGCTGTGCGTGCAAAACACGACCGACTCGCCCGGAGCACAAGCCGTACGACCGACACGCATACAAAACCCAGACGAAGCAACCCAATTCTCCGCGACCGACTCGTACGCCGCATATGAAACCTAGCTGACACACAGCGGGAACGAGTCGGACAAGATCGCACCAGACAACTGCAGCGTCCTACTCGGACAGAAGAATGACTCCTACATGCACCAAAAACACCAAGGAATTTTTTTTTTAAAAAAGGGCCAAACAAGCAACCACAAAGCCAATAAATACAGGGAGGGAAAAAAAATGGAACAAGGACAAACCTCCAACTCCACCTACATAAAGGCCACAAATCCCTACCATGATCCTTTGCAAATTCCACTGACCTGCCAGCACAGAACACCATCACACAGCAACCACCGACACACTCACAGCTCATACATCACACAAGCCACACACCATCACCACACCTACAAATAGCACCCTCACACACACCCAGCTAAACCTACACTCACACACCCCCACTTGCACACACACACAAATCAATCACCACCACCACCCATCACCATGCCCCCAAAGAAGAACCATAAGTTCCTAGATAGTGAATTGGAAGTCCTGGTAGACGAGATCCTGAGGGTAGAGCCACAGTTGTTTGGTACATTGGTACAACAGACCCCCATGTCGCAGAAAACCAAGATGTGGGCGAGGATTGTCGACAGGGTGAACGCACAATCACCATGTTTGCGCACAAAGGAAGACATCCAGAACAGGTGGTATGATGTGCGCAGGAGGGTCCGGGACCTACTCAAAAAGGACTACCTCCTCAGCCAGCAAACCGGCAGTGGCCCTCCTGCAAAACCAGTATATCTCAGGCCCTGGGAGGAGAAGGTGCGGGTCATCCTACCACCAGTGAGCGTATACGGACTAACAGACATCCCAGAGCCTGGTGAGTACACAACTAATATACACAATATGGTGTGACAACACACACACATCACAGTCAAGGGGATAGGCAAACCATGCACCCTTAGCAAATACACAGCAACCAAAATATATTCATCCCAAGATGTGAATGCTAGTCAGACAAACACAATACCTCCCATCTCATAGTGATATGTAACTGTGTCATGACATGTACAAACCTAACAACAAAAACAGCAAGGCAGTGGCACAAATAGAACCAACAAACACTCCCAGATATTTAACCACCACTAGAACACCACCTCACAGGGAAGCTCACTGAAAGGAAGGAATTCTGTGTATACTGGTGAAGTCAGTGTAGCCAATAGCATGATGGGAGTGGTAGTCACAGATATTGGTCACACCCACAATTGGCCCATCAACAACACTCTGAACCATGCTCACATCACAGGGAGTGGAAAACAACTGACAAGATGGCTGACACTGGGTACTGCTGTGGGGAGCACAAGGCCATGATGGGAACTGGGCACCAACAAACAACAGGACCACACTGTCAGCCATCTTGCCATTGCTGTCACACTCACACACAGTGAAGTCCACTCAAAAGGAAGGAAGTATGGGCATGCTGGGAAGGGGGTGTAGGCAATAGCATGATGGGAGTTGTAGGCACAGATATTGCTCACCCTCACAATTGGCCCATCAACACCACTGTGAACCATGCTCACATCACAGGGAGTGGAAAACAACTGACAAGATGGCTGACACTGGGTACTGCTGGGGGGAGCACAAGACCCTGCTGGGAACTGTGCAACAACCAACAGCAGGACACCACTGACTGACATCCTGAAAGACAACTTGCACTCCCTGCAATGTAAGCACGTTCCATGGTGGGATATCTGGCTGGGTGGGAAGGAGGACTCACAGCACTGACCATAGTTACAAGCACCTCCACTCACACACCCCCTCAACACTAACTCCACATAACCCACCTGGGAGAATGCAATGCCTCACATCCTAACTGAAGATCCCACAAAGAACGACCACCCTGGGTTATGCTGTGTGAAGCACAGGGACACTCTTGGGACTTGTAGCCAAACAACTGCCAGGACAAGACTCCCAGCCATCCTGTCAGCACAGGCACCCCACCCCACAGGAAGCAGAGTCAAAAGGAAGGAAGGATGGGCATGCTGGGAAGGGGGTGGAGGCAATAGCATGATGGGAGTGGTAGTCACAGATCAACATCTCACACCCACATGGCCCAGCAAGTTAGCACTGAAGCATGCACACCTCACAGGGAGTCAAAAGCCACTTCAAAGATGTCTGACACTGGCCACAGCTGTGGGGAGCACAAGGCCCTGCTGGGAACTGTGCAACAACCAACAGCAGGACACCACCGACTGACATCCTGAAAGACAACTTGCACTCCCTGCAATGGAAGCACGCTTCATGGTGGGATAACTGGGCTGGGGGGAGAAGGAGGCCCGAATGGCAAGCAAATACCACCAATGCTGGTCATGCACACACCTCAACATTCACATTGACATGCCACAGGTTGGCAGGACAATGTGCTACACCAATATCACTCTCTGACTGTCACAATTTAGGAGAATGCAATGTCCAGGCCCACATCCAGAGGTACAGTCACAACTGTCAGGTGTTTGAACAATTGATGCCAGTAGAAACATAACATACAATCTGTGTCTCTCCCCAAAACAGGTGATGATGGGGACACAGCAGCAGACGAGGAGGAGTCCCTGTCCCAGGCTCCGGGGAACACTGAGCTCACTGGTGTGGATCAGCCTCTGCACTCCTCGGATGGCGAAGAACCAGCTGGACCCTCCGGTGTGAGTCATCATGCAGCCCCAGCAGGACCAACATCTGCACCCCCTGCACCCACCCCTCCAACAACTGCCAACACACAGGCCACCCCTGCCAACACGGACAGACTAAGGACCACAGATGACAACAGCGCAGGGACCCAGACCCAAACTGGAGCTGGTGACAACGAGCTCAGGAACAACACCCAAGTGGGCCCACGGTCACCTGTGCGTGCCACCGCAGGTCCTGCACGTGTCGCCAGGGGTGGTGGGAGGGGTGGTAGACATAGGTCGCTCTTTGCAGAGGGGTCTGGACTGCATGATGACCCACAACTGGCACGCATCGCGGATGCGTACCAGACTAGCACCGGAGAGGTCAGCCAGGTAGTGGGGATCCTCAAGGACATACAACAGCAGCAGGCTGCCCATCATGCCCGCTTGGACTCCCACATGTCCCGTGTTGAGACACACATGTCACGTGTCGAGACACACATGTCTGGCATGGAGTCCAAGTGGGACACATTGGAACAACTGACAGCGGTGCATAGGCACATACTGACATGCCTCCGCCAGATCAGCACCAACATGGCCTCACCTCCCTGTGTGCCCACAACATCTGCTGCTGAAACAACTGCAAATGCCACAGGGAGGGAGGAGGACTCTGGCAGAGAGTCCCCTGCACCGCCGCAGCCTGCACCTGAGGGTCCCCCCAAGAAGAGGGGCCATCCGAGGAGGCCAAACTGAGAGGCCGATGGCCATCTACATCCCCCAGGAAGCCAAAACCTGTTCTGGAACTTTTCCTCTGTGTGCAAACTGCACGCCCTGTCGAAGCCAACCCAACTCTCCCACATGACATGGGGAGCTCTAGTTAGCCAAATTCATCAGATGACTGTGGACTTTACTCTGGACATTTCAGCTACCAAGACTTCCGAATCACATGGGAACTTCGGATTCCAATTTCTATGTACAGCACCCACCATCCTGTGCACCATTCTCACACCTGTATGTAAATAAACTCACCAATACACCATATCTGCCTCTGTTGTGATTCCAACGTGCTCTCTGTCATGGAGATGGTGATCAGAAAAATGACACTGTGCATGCTAACTGCTACAGCAAGTCCAACACCGTCATGTCAGTCATGGCGACGTGACACATATGAGGGAGACACACCACTAGGGCCACACAACACATACACACCAGGGCCATCAGACTCATCACCTATACTGATGTTGCAACTAAATACAGTGGAATGCACAGACACGCCACCTATTCACAGTCTGTCAACTAGACTACAGGTGCAGTAAGCAAATGTCAGTCAGATGTGTGACCACAGACAACGCACATCCCAAAGTGAAGCACAGGTTTATTACACATTTGCAACATGTTGTTTCCACTACAGATGCAAGGTAATCCCACGTGGCAGTGGCCACACAGTCAACAATTGTAGAAGAAATAAAGTCCAGGGGTGTGGGGCACATCACCTGTAGGGAAACGACTGCTTCCACCTTGGAAGTTGAATCATGGATTTGTGGGATCCAAGTTGATCAAACAACTCCGGCAGCACCCTGTGAAGGACAGACATGACACACAGTCAAAACCACTGAAGAACAGCACAGAACGGCAATACTCATGTCTAATACATGTCACGAGATAACTACACAAAACCAAGTTAGCATGTCAACACTGTTGGGCAGTACAGACCACCTGCAAGGACACATCGCTGCACGCATCCAGTCAAGTAGCATATGGCCACACTAAACAGCACCAGAGCACCACACACACATATCATGCAAACTCAAATCATTGACATTACAACCCTCTGGAGACTCACATTCAGCTGAAGAAGTTGGTGATGAGCTGTGTGCGGACATCACCATCATCATCATCTTCACTGGCATTGTGACCCAGGCCAGGATCTTCCACAGGTGGCGGACGTTGGTCATCGTCATCCAGGATGAGAGGCAACTCCTTCCGCACTGCCAGGTTGTGTAGCATGCAGCAGACAATGACAATCTTGCACACCTTTGCTGGGGCATATGGGAGGGCCCCTCCTGTCTTGTCCAGGTAGCAGATGCGGCTCTTCAGGAGACCAAAGGTCCGCTCAATCACCCTCCTCGTCCGACCATGTGCCTCATTGTAGCGCATCTGGGCTGGTGTCACAGGGTTCCTGAGGGGTGTCAGCAACCACGGCATGTTGGGGTATCCCGAGTCACCTACAGACAGACAATTGCACATTAGCCGATTTGAAAATGTGTGCGGAAAACAACATAGCAGAACACACACAATGGTACAAAGTCAGTACACACCAACATGCCAGGCATGCTGGTTCGGCATCTGTGACATCATCCTCGGGATGAGACTACTCCTCATCACGTAGGCATCGTGTGCCGAACCGGGGAAACGGGCACACACATGTGTGATGGTCATATCTGCAAGACATACCACCAGAGCATTGATCGAATGGTAATGTTTACGGTTCCGGTATGCCTGCTCATGTGCCTGTGGTGGTATCAAAGCCACATGTGTCCCATCAATGGAGCCAATTACATGTGGCATCCTCCCCAGGGCATAGAAGTCACTCTTGATGTCAGTGAGTCGTTGACGTGTTGTGAAATAGATGTACTGGTTCAGGTATATCAACATTGCCCCCAAAACATCGCGTAGCACACGGCTGAACATAGTCTGTGACATCCCACCGGCAGTCGCCACAGTGTGTTGAAAGGTACCGGTGGCAAAGAAGTGTAGGGCTGCCATCATCTTCACCTTGGGGGTCAGCGCTGTAGGATACGGACGGCCAGGCTGCAAATGTGGGTCCAACCGCACTGCCAAATCCTCAATCAGCTGCCTTGTGAAGCGGTGCCGTCGGATGCTGTCACGTTCCACCATCGTTGCCAGGTCTGGGAATGGTCGATGGACAGCAGGAGCCCTGCAGTGCATAGGTGAAGAAAGCAAGATTGTCAGTCACCCCAACTATGTGCCGTTCACCATACTCAATTTCACATGATACATCATTAACAAACACAAGTACTTGATGTGTGTGTCGTTCTGTTTGGACATATATGGCACCTACATGGACATCATCTAACATCTCTGTTCAACAAGTGTTGACAACAGGTTCCAGGGTGTGCTATGGGAAACCATTAGGCTGTGTCACAGTACCCATTTACTGCTCTCACGTTCCACACACATACCACAGTGACATGTCTGGACAGATGCTCCACAGGCATCACAGCTCATTGACAGGTAGATTCCCAGGGACCCTGTCTTGCCACATGGACACTGGCATGACATTGCGTATCATGTACACGTCAGAAAAACTAACATGACACCCACAGGTAGTGGCCCCTGTAGCCTCTGCAGGACAGACATGGACGTCTGTGACACACACACACACACAACATCAAAGTTCATGCACAAACCACGTGGATGTGGAGACTGTCTCCCATTGTGCACATGGAGTCAGAGACATGTGAAACACAACATGCACACAGACTGCGGAGGGACATCACTATTGCGGCAATGGGCCACCCTGTGACGTACATGCCTTCCCACATGTGAGCCTGGGGGTATGTGACATGTCATACACATACACATCCTGGAAATGTGACCATGACACATGCTCCAAAATGAAAAGTTGCACACCACAGTGGTCAGGTGCACAACACACAAAGGACCCTGTCCCCATGAACACGTGCACAGCCTGGGTGTGTCTGCCCCCAAATGCCACCCCAAAAACCACATGTTCACCCCCATACACAGATAAGGTTATGCTGCCACACATGCCTTAGATACAGTGTGGACTGGCTGTGGTGTTGTAGGTGTGCCCCTGAGTCCCTGGAAAGTATATGTGGCTGGCATAGGTTCACCAGTGACCAGCATGGTGACATATGCGTGTGACCTGTCCAGGGACGCGTTGTAGAGCAATGGACCGATCGGTGTGCCCGCACGGCCCATTGCATTGTATGTGAGCGGGTACGCGTTGTATCCCGGGTACACGTTGTACAGCAATGGACCGATCGGTGTGCCCGGCCGGCCCTTGGAATCTGTTGTATCCCGAAATATGCGTTGTAGAGCAATGGACCGATCGGTGTGCCCGGCCGGCCCATTGCATCTGTTGTATCCCGAAATACGCGTTGTACAGCAATGGACCGATCGGTGTGCCCGGCCGGCCCATTGCATTGTATGTGAGCGGGTACGCGTTGTAGAGCAATGGACTGATCGGTGTGCCCGCACGGCCCATTGCATATGATGTGTGCGGGTACGCGTTGTATCCCGATATACGCGTTGTACAGCAATGGACCGATCGGTGCGCACACATTGGCTGGGGCCTGGCATGGCAACGGACGCGTTTTCGAGGCTCCAACGAGTCTGATGCAGTGAATGAATGAATGAATGAATATTCGATTTATAAAGCGCTAACTTAGCCCAAGGACATCAAGGCGCTGCAGAGGACTAACATTCAACCAGATAAAATGCTCAAGCCAAGGTCTGAGTAAAAAGCCAGGTTTTCAAGGCCTTGCGAAAAAGAGAGTATGACTCAAGGCCCGATAGACCGTCCGGAAGAGAGTTCCACAGCATAGCAGCAGCAGTGGAGATGGCTCTGCCTCCCCATCTGACCTTCTTAAACCTAGGAACCACCAGCAAGTTCTTGCTGGCAGACCTAAGCTGCTTGGTCGGGATATAGCGTTGAAACATAGCTTTGATGGCATCAGGGCCAGCTCCATAGTAGGCATTATGAGTCAAGCACAAAGTCTTGAACAGGATTCTTCGATCCAGAGGTAGCCAATGCAGCGAAGTCAGGGAGGCCGAAACAGAATGATACTTAGGCAACTCCAACACCAACCTTGCTGCAGCGTTCTGTACCATCTGTAACCGTCTCACCAAACCCTTGTTAATGCCCAAATAAAGGGCATTACAATAATCGAGTCGGGACAATATCAGAGCAATCACTGCCTGCTTTCGTGATGAGAACGACAGGAACTGTGAAATTTTCCTAAGCAGCCTGATTATGCCAGAACAGATAGACACTGTTTTGCTAACCTGTAGGTTCATGGACAACGAAGTGTCGACCATAATCCCCAGGTTTTTCCCATGGGAAACAGGAGAGGGACAGTTGCCCATGGAATCAGGCCACCAGTCATTAGACCATATATCATGTTGGTTACCAAAAATCAAGATCTCAGTTTCTTCTCCATTCAATTTAAGGTAATTCTCACCCATCCAAGATGAGACTGCCTGCATACAATCTTTAAAATTTGCGGCAGCTTCACTGATGCTGTTGGTAATAGATACCATGATTTGAATGTCGTCGGCATAGGACAATACCTCAAATCCAAAGGCCCTCACCACCCTCGCCAATGGGGCAACATAGATATTAAAAAGGGTGGGGCTTAGGGAAGATCCCTGAGGAACTCCACAAAGGAATGGGTTGGGAGAAGAATAAAATTGGCCCAATTTCACTATTTGTGCCCTATCACTAAGAAAGGAGGAGAGAAGCTCAAGGGCCGAACCCCCAATCCCTATCTCCTTAAGGCGTTCCACCAACCTTAGTGGAGACAGGATATCAAAAGCTGCTGTAAGGTCAAGAAGGACCAGCAGTGTCGTATGCCCTGCATCAACCTGGACCCGGATGTTATCAAAGACCGCCGTTAGTGCTGATTCAGTGCTATGAAGGCGCCTAAAGCCATGCTGAGAACCATCAAGCAACTCGTGATCCAGTAAATAGGAACTAAGTTGGGAATTCAAATATTTTTCCATAATCTTAGCTGGAACCGGAAGCAAGGAAATAGGACGATAATTTCTTAGTTCCATAGGATCTAAAGACGGCTTTTTAACAGTGGTTTAACAACAGCAGTTTTCCAAAGAGTAGGATACTGCCCCTTAGTAATGGCTATATTTAGTACTGAGGTGAGAAGGGGAACAATGACTTCCCTTCCTATTTTTAGGACCTTAGGGGGCAGGCATCCAGGGAGACCCCGAGGTAACTCCTTCCAAAAGATGACCAGTTGTTTCATGAGAAAAACAAGGGAAGGTAAGAAGCCTTGGTTACGTCTATCGTAGTTGCTGATAAAACAGGGTTAGTTTTAGAAGGAGCAAATATATCCTTTCCAGCATTAAAGTCCTCCAGGGTGGAGTATATGTCTGTGATCTTAATGCGGAAAAACTCTGCCATTCTGTCACAGAGTTCTTGGGAAATGTCAGATGAATCAGCAACAGGAGGGGAGATAAGAGAGTTAATAACCTTAAAAAGCTCTCTAGGAGATTTAATTGATTCAGTGGCCTTAGAATAATACAGCCTTTTCTCCTCAATAATCGCCATTTTATAGTCCCTCAGGTATTGTTTGTGTAGCTCTCTACCAGCCGGCGCGAGATCAATACGCCAAATCCTTTCCTGTTTACGGCAGGATTGTCTCAACTTTCTAAGTCTATCAGAGTACCAAGGTGCAGAGGGTTTTTTTCTCGCTACATAGTGTTTTTTAACGGGGGCCAAAGAGTCTATGGCTCCTAACAATCCTCTAGACAGTTCATCTGCCGCCAAATTAGCATCTGAAAGCTCAGAAAACTGAAAGTTCCTAAAATAATTAGCAAGAGAAACATTACTAATTTGGCTCAAATTTCTCTTTTCCTCCCCTCTCCCTTTACCAGCTGAGACAATGCTTAATGCTGAAGTCGAAAGATTAAAAGGGATAGCAAAGTGGTCCGACCAGGAAAGAGGTATGGGCAGTCCCACCTTGATCCTAGGATCGTTAGAGAATATGCCATCCAATATATTTCCTGCAGTATGGGTAGAACTGGTAACCAACTGTGAGAAACCACAGCAGCCTAAGGTTTCCAGAAGAGTGTGGGTATCTTTACACTGAAGTTTATCTAAATGAAAATTAAAATCACCCAGCAAAGTAAAATTAGATCTTAACAAGTAAGGTTCCAAAAGATTACTAAAATCTTGACTGAAAGAAGATCTGGATCCAGGTGGTCGATAACATAGGACCCCAGAGAAACTTTCAGTAGGAAGAGGATTAATAGAGAAATATAGTGCCTGGTATTGGTCAGAAAGTGTGGTAAGAGGTTCAGTGCGACAGATATAAACATCCCTGTAAAGAATGCCCAGCCCTCCTCCCATTTTACCCACCCTATCCAGTCTAGCTAAGCTATAACCAGAAGGGATTGCTTCCACAAGATCAGGACCAGAGCAGTCCCTTGCCCAGGTCTCTGTGATAAACATCCAGTCAGGTTTACGGAGTGAGACAAAATCCCTAAAGGCAATTTTATTCTTAATTAGGGATCTGGTGTTAACAAGATATCCCACGAGCATCTGCTCATGGGAAGAAGAAGTAGGTTTACTTTCCTCCGAAGGGCGCAACCACCGCCTACCTGTGCTAGAGAAAAACTGCACATGGGACAAGCAAAATAAAAATTAGCAATTAAAAACTCAGCGTCAACAGAATGACAACAAGAACCTCCACCCTGCCGTAGGTCCAGAAGCTCCTCCCTGGAGTAAGTCGCAGTTGCAGTCTGTTCTGGTGCACATTCAACATTTTCCCCTGCACAAGGCACGGTCTTGGTGCGGACGGGCGCAGACGGGCTTGCCTTTGGCGCGCCTTTGGTGCGCCCGCTGCGCCCGCTGCGCGCGTCCGCTGCACGACGTGAAAGGCATCCGATATAAATAGTCAGCAGACTAGAAAGTCAACCTCCCAACTCCGCCCACAGCAACCGGAAATGAGTTTAGTAGAAACGCTCGCACCCTCCACATCAAGCGGGAAAACCCGTGGTGGACCGGGGCGCGAGCGAACAAGAAGAGGTAAGTGCAAAAATGCAGGGAAAAATAGCAGCAGTCAGATTTAAAAAAGCACACTAAGTTAAAAACATTTAAAAAAATGGTACAGGCGCGATAGAATAAGATTATAGCAAACTCCCCACAGCGTTTTTGAATTTAGCAATTTAGCAAACTACCGTAACAGAACGCGTCCGCTGAGCGACGTGAATTCAGTTGGCCAGCCACAACAATGTTGCAAAATCATGGGTGTCATGAAGTTGAAGATTTGAAGGATGCTGTGGGCGTGTATTAGTGCTGCTATTCCATGGATTGGTCAGATTCAGAAGATGCAAACGACTTGGACCTATCACTTTGGACACATGGGACAGTATCTGCCTCTGCAGCACACATATAATGCTGGCTGTTCCCCTGAGAGCTCACTTGCCTGCACTACATGCTCCAGGACGACATCTGCCACCAACACTGCTGCTGTTTATACATCCTCTGGCTCCTGCAATGGCACGTACTGTGGAGAGAGCCCCAGCCTTCAGCCTTGAGGAGAACCAGGCCCTGCTGGACAGCCTCCTTCCACAGTACAGCAAGCTGTATGGGAAACCAGGGGAGCAGGTGAGTGTGATGTCCACTGCCTCACTAATTGTGCATGTTGTCTGACTAGCAGGACTTTCAGTGTGCACACCACTGGCTAGCATGCCCACTGAGTAGTTGTCACACCCCAAAGTGTGTAGTTACATGCACTGAACTGGTACAGTGCAGTAACAGTGCATTCCAACTAGATTTACTTCCAATGCAATGATACCATGTAGTGACTGCTGGCAAACTGTTCATAGCCATTGTTGCACTGCCTTTGTACATCATATGCCCCTGTGATTGAGACATGTAAATCCAAATGTGTGATGCACGTATATGTTGCATGTGTAGTAATGGCCTTTTCACTTTGTCATCCTCACAGGTTGATGCCCACCAGAAGCAGGAAATCTGGCTGACCATCGCCCGGAAAGTAAGATCCGTGGGGGTCTACAGGCGCAGGATCCGCAACTGCCAGAAGATGTGGCAGGACCTTTGTGGCTGGACCCGGAGGATCGCAAGGGTCCAGCTGAAGCTGTCGCCTCCTCGCAGGAGGGGCGGACACCGGACCCTGACCCCCCACATGCTCCGGATCCTGGCGGTGGTCTTCCCTGACCTGGATGGGCAGCTGAAGGACAGACAGCAGCAAGGAGGGGGTGAGTCTATGACTGCACTGTGCACTTTGTCTGACATGCTATGTGCCCTCCTCTGGCCTGGTTAAACTTCCACAGTACATCAGTCATGTGGTCCAGGACCCATGTCCCTCATTTGTGACATGCCCACTTCTCCTCTGATATGCAGATGTGTGGCCCTTATAGTCAGGAAATTGTGTCATTTGGGGACTGTGTCATTGCATTTAGCTTTGCTCAAGGTGGGGGACAGCATTTGTTCCCGTGACTATGTTGTGCGATTCATGGGTGGGTCAATTGCTTACACAATGCCTAAGTTCTGACATGTAATCTGGGTGTAACTTTGATATGTGGTCCGCTTGCTGCTCTGACTCACCAAATGTCCCTGGGGAATTTGGTACACACCCATGCTGCTGGTGGGAACAATGTTTGGGCCTCAGGAGTATGTGTATCCAGTGTGTCACACATGCTTAGCCACCTGCCTACTGTCCAGGACTCATCCCTCTTACAGGTGGAGCTGGACAGTCATGCCTACTCCAGGGCATACAATACACTCTGTACTCCCATTCCCGTGTATCATCTGGCATGTTGTGATCAGTGAAATGTACCCTCAGGTGTCTGCCTCTGTCTCATTGTGCTGTGTCTTCGTTGTCAGGACTACTGGTATGTTTATCGGTTAGGGCTCAGCATGCCATCTGAGATGTGACCATGATGAGACGATACTTCTGTGACTTATAGGTGTCTGATCACTTGACTGTGCACACAGGTGTTTGCGACTGTGACTTTCAGGCAGCTGTATTTTCATTCACAGCACACTGTGAGGTGCTCATATTCAGAGAGTTGTGTTTCATGTCCCCCATATGTCCAGTTGGTATGACGTGGACAAATAGTAGTACAGATGATGTGGTTTTTGGGGGATGGACATGTGCACTTGTCAGTCACATACCCTCGGATTGTGACACAGTGCAGACTGTTGTTGGCTGGCTGCCATGGCCATGTGACTTGAGACAGTAATGTATGACTTTGCACGCATTCCTGTGTCATGGCATTAAACTTCCTGAGACTGATCCTGCAGGGGAGTGACATGTGCAACATGCACCCCATTGTGGCATTGACTATCCAGACATGGGTGCATCATGGTGTCTGGTGCTGGTATGCATCACATGCATTTCTATTTAGACTCTGGCCATCCCTTTATCCGGACACCTGCACTGACTCAGTGGCAAGAGATGTGATGTGTGCATGTTCACATACTTCACTGTGTTCCCTGCAATGTCCAACAACTGTGTAGGTGGTGCATGTGTCCACACTGGGGTCTTACCATCAGACAGGCACCAGACAGATGGGTGCAAGGGCAGGAGGGTGTGAGTCCCATGGTTGACCATCAGACTGACAATTGGCTTCCCCGAATCTGTGTGAGGACTTTAGGCAATGTTCAACTAAGGATGCCAGGGCTTGCTCTATAATGTGCTGTACTTACTGTGGTGTGTGCGGTCAGTGCAGGTGACTGATGTTTGTCTGTTTCCCTAATTGTTTGCAGATACATCCACGGCCACAGGAGGGGACAGCTCCACGGACCAGGAGGAGCAGTGGAGCCAGACTGGGTCAGCATCTGACGAGTGGTCAGAGGGACCCAGTGGCACGGAGGGCGAGGGAGCCACACCGAGGAGTCCTCAGCACCATCCACCTCAGCTGAGGACCACAGCAGCTCGGAGGATGACTCCCTTGTGGAGGCGGGTCTCAGCAGCCACCAAAGGCCAGCTAGTCTGTCTGGCCCCGCCACCACCACCACCACCACCACCGCCCTCCCATTGGCTCCCATTCCTGAGGTCCGTGGAGGCTCCCGTACTCGGGAGCGTGTCTCCTTCGTGCCAGGCACTGCACCCCCTGCCCCTGTGTCCCCTGCTGCCCTGAGTGAGGAGTCTGTGTACCTCCTTCGGCAGCTCCATGTAGGGCAGACAGCAATGCTGAGTGTCCTCCATGCACACACCACTCTGTTGACACAGCTGGTGTCTTTCATGGAGGGCAATAAGTCCATGGACTCCTCCCTGACGGCAACAGTGTCCCTCCTCCAACAGTCCCTCACCCCTCCCACCTCTGCCCCATCCACACTTCCTGCCCCCCTACCTGTCCAAAGCACATGCACACCTGCACAGTCACCCAAACACACAGACACGAGCAGCACAGACACACCCAAGAGAAAGGCAAGACGTGCACACAAGCATCCTCAGGGGACTGATACCACAGACACAGGGGACGGGGAACACACACACACACAGGCATCCACATGAACTCCGCAGTCCTCCAAATCCTCTCCCTCCAAGACCCCTTCCCTTGCCTCGCCTGCTACCACACCTACACAGCAGATCTTCCTGTGTGACCTCGGCCTCTTCCCCTCCAATCCTGCTAATCCAGCATACCGGGGGAAGAGCACGTCCACCCACACAGAGGGGAGTGCCCCTCGCCCCGGACACCCTCCCCCAGGCGCAGGCAGACACAGGACCCCATTAGGAAGTCGACCAGGAAGAGCAAGACCCCACCACCACCACCACGCAGCTCCACCGCCCAGTCTCTCTCCTCCATCCCCCAGTTCACCACTGCACAGGTTCCCCCGCCACACCCTGCCCCAGGTTCCCCCACACACCGATACCGCATCCCCAGACTGCTTAGGCCCTCCCCCTGCCACTTGCTCTTCCACCCCCAACCCAGACGCTCTGCCTGTTAGTGGCACTGTTGTGGAGACCGGGTCCCCCCCCTCTGTCCTGCCCACCTCATCTGCCCACCCTTCCACTCCCTTGGAGTCATGCACTGCAGTGGAGTCCACAACCACCACGTCTGACTCAGGCACTGCAGTGGGTACCCAGTCCACTACATCAGTCCAGCCCACTGCAGTGGCTGCAGCACCCACACCAACTGACTTGTGTACCACAGTGGTGCCAACCCCCCCTGAGTCAGACACGTCCACTGCAGTTGCCGGTGACACTCTGCACCCACCTCCCCTTCACTGCCTCCTTCTGGCATCCCCTGATCCTGTCCCTGCGGTGCCTGGACTGCCCCTCGTATGCCCCTCCAAGGGGATGTCCCCTGTCCGTACCTGTGCAGGCAAGCAATTGTTGACAAGTTGTCACACATCACCCTGTTGGGACTGTATATTTGGACTGGCCATTGGCCTTAGTTTATTTTGGACTTCTGATTTGAGTTGCACACTTGCTGAATAAAGCCTCTTATTGTTTACTTGTGGTTAATCTTTGGAGGTACATGATGTAGATGTGTAGAATCATGCATTTGCTGTTGTAATAGTGTTCAGATCAGGTAAATGAAGTTTTGCTGTGATGGGCTCCATGTGGTCCATGGGTTATGTGTCCTAATCTAGTCTGGATCTATGGCATCCTTTGCTGCAGTCTGAGGGTGTAATGTTCAGCATTTGACACAGGGATGTACGTTTAGCATTTGTAGATTACCATCTTTGCCCTACACTGATGCACATCTGGTGGGCTTACCACTGTCCAATGTTCCTAGTACCCTGACTGTGTGCCCGTCTCTAATGGACATGCAGTTTAGCACATCAAATTTGGAGGACTCATCTGTGTACACAGTGCAAGTTGCTTGACACGTGTCTTGGGTGTATGCAGATGACTGACGTGACACTCCCGTGCCCAGGCTGATATGAGCAGAGCCTTCAGTGTGTTGTAGTTGTTGACTCACTGACCGAGTGTTCTGCTGACATGTTTGAGTCGTGCACAGACAAGGTTTGGCACAGTTGACCTTCCACAGGAGTGGAGTGCCCTCATGGCAGTGCGTGATTCCGTGATATAGGCTGTGCCCGTGTTGTGTGTTGTGTAGGCATGTCTGTGCGTGTTCTCTTCTCCTTTTCCTACACAGGCTGTGTCCCTATGGATGTTCCTGTTTGTGATGCTTGCTGAGTTGTTCTGTGTTCATCCAGCATCTTGGACCTGGTTTCTCCGCGATGTGGGTGCATGGCAAACTAATGTTCATGAGGTTGTCATCCCTAGTTGTCTTTGTTGTCAGGGCTGGGGATGTGGGCAAACGCAGATGGGACACAGTCAGGATTCCTCTTGGCACTTGTTGGTTACACGAGTAATGTGATTTTCTGTTTGTGTATGCTTTCAGTGTTTGTGACACGTTGTGTGTGTGACTGCTGCCACTCCTCAGGGTCAGAGCTGCAATGTTGGAAGTTGTCTATGTGTGTCCTTTGTGGGTCAGCTTGGCTTCTTCATTGGTGCGTGACTATGGCCAGGATCCCATTGTTTGGGGTGGATTTCACGTCATGCCCATGTACGGCATACTGTGCAGTGTGTCAGACATTCACAAGTATTGTTGCCTGGCCATGTGTGATGGGTTTCTGCACCTTATTTCCCCCCACCACCCCTGGGATTGTCACTGGTGCATGTGCAATGTCAGCAGTCCATGTGAGCTTCACTGCTGCACATTGGTGGAGTTCAAGGTGTGTGGCATTGAGTGTGTGCAAATGTGAGTTGTTGCACGGCTGGGGCACTACCTCCATATTGTCCTTGGCTGGCAGGCCATGCTGAGTGCTTTGTGCTTGTATAGGTGTGATGGTAGTTTGTTGCTCAGGACACATGGCTGTGGTTCACAGTGTGGATGACATCTACCTTTGTCATCACAGTGTGATTGTCATGCAGGCTAGTGTCACCACAATGTGGGGTCCCTGGGGGAGTGCTGTGGTGGTTCTGTCTCTTGCTGTGTTTGTTGCTGTTCCTACAAGCTTGTGTGACATGTGTAATTTGGGCTCCCTCTCATCTCACAACGCCTGTTTGCCCACATAGGGAATCCAATCCATGAGTTACTTTTGTATGTGACTGTGTTGACATCTGTGTATTAGTGAATCTGGCCTCCTCATGTGTTGTGTGTTTGCCTGGGGACACTGGGACACAACCCCCCTCACCTGTTGTGTATGATATGCAGTGTGAGTCTGCCTGTTTGTGTTTGTGCATTTGCACCACTGCATTGGCATATCTTTAGTTTGCCATTGGCTGTATGTTGTTTGTTGGCTTTCCCCTGCTGGCCCTGGGACTGCTAGGTCATCAGTCAGCACATTGATCATGGTTAGTGAGTCCCATTGCTGCCATGGTATGGTATTTGTTCACCTGACATCTACAGTCTCCACAGGATATCTACATTTGTGTGTACATTGGTGCAGATATGTGGGTCTGCATTATGATGCTCATTTCTGTCATTGTGTTATTTGTGAATGTAGACAATGTGGGCCCCCATGGCTGATGTTTGTGTGCACATGGCCAGAACGATGTGTCATTGGCACTGCACTGCTTGCCTCACACAATCTATGTTGCTATGGGACACAAGCACTACAATGCCACTGTAGTGTTTGGTGTTGTGTGGCCAGGAATAATCCCTGCAGTTTTGTTTTTGCAGCTTTTACCAGGACTACACTTACCTTTTGGGCACTGTGGTGATGGGGCTTTGAGCCCCATTGCCACACTGTTCAAAATGTGCTTCAGCTATGGAGCACACACTTACCTTTTGGGCACTGTGGTGATGGGGCTTTGGGCCCCATTGCTACACTGTTCAATATGTGCTTCAGCTATGGAGCACACACTTACCTTTTGTGCACTGTGGTGATGGGGCTTTGGGCCCCATTGCCACACTGTTCAAAATGTGCTTCAGCTATGGAGCACACACTTACCTTTTGTGCACTGTGGTGATGGGGCTTTGGGCCCCATTGCCACACTGTTCAAAATGTGCTTCAGCTATGGAGCACACACTTACCGTTTGGGCACTGTGGTGATGGGGCTTTGGGCCACATTGCCACAGTGGTCATGGTCTGCTTGCATTGTGTAGGCCACACACACAATTATGTGTGACACATGTGTTAGGGGGTCACATTGTATGTTCAATGTCATGTTCAGTGTTGTATGCATTTGACACAGACCACACACGCTTGTCATGGTGTTGGGGGTGGGATGTAATTTACAGACAGTCCTTATGTGGGAGTATGCTAGTTGTGTCATGCATTACCCGTCCTATGAGTAGGGGTGGTTGTAGTGACAGGCATCCAGACCCCCATGAGTGGGGATGGTAGTAGTGGTAGGCATCCATCCCCCTATGGGTGGGGATGGCAGTAGTGACAGGCATCCAGCCCCCCATGAGTGGGGATGGTAGTAGTGGTAGGCATCCAGCCCCCCATGAGTGGGGATGGTAGTAGTGGTAGGCATCCAGACCCCCATGAGTGGGGATGGTAGTAGTGGTAGGCATCCAGACCCCCATGAGTGGGGATGGTAGTAGTGACAGCCATCCATCCCCCTACGGGTGGGGATGGCAGTAGTGACAGGCATCCAGCCCACCCTGAGTAGGGGTGGTGTTAGTGGTAGGCATCCAGCCCCCCATGAGTGGGGATGGTAGTAGTGGTAGGCATACAGCCCCCCATGAGTGGGGATGGTAGTAGTGGTAGGCATCCAACCCACCCTGAGTGGGGGTGGTGTTAGTGGTAGGCATCCATCCCCCTATGGGTGGGGATGGCAGTAGTGGCAGGCATCCAGCCCCCCATGAGTGGGTATGGTAGTAGTGGTAGGCATCCAGCCCTCCATGAGTGGGGATGGTAGTAGTGGTAGGCATCCAGCCCCCCATGAGTGGGGATGGTAGTAGTGGTAGGCATCCAGCCCCCCATGAGTGGGGATGGTAGTAGTGGTAGGCATCCAGACCCCCATGAGTGGGGATGGTAGTAGTGGTAGGCATCCAGACCCCCATGAGTGGGGATGGTAGTAGTGGTAGGCATCCAGACCCCCATGAGTGGGGATGGTAGTAGTGACAGCCATCCATCCCCCTACGGGTGGGGATGGCAGTAGTGACAGGCATCCAGCCCACCCTGAGTTGGGGTGGTGTTAGTGGTAGGCATCCAGCCCCCCATGAGTGGGGATGGTAGTAGTGGTAGGCATCCAGCCCCCCATGAGTGGGGATGGTAGTAGTGGTAGGCATCCAGCCCACCCTGAGTGGGGGTGGTGTTAGTGGTAGGCATCCATCCCCCTATGGGTGGGGATGGCAGTAGTGGCAGGCATCCAGCCCCCCATGAGTGGGTATGGTAGTAGTGGTAGGCATCCAGCCCTCCATGAGTGGGGATGGTAGTAGTGGTAGGCATCCAGCCCCCCATGAGTGGGGATGGTAGTAGTGGTAGGCATCCAGACCCCCATGAGTGGGGATGGTAGTAGTGGTAGGCATCCAGACCCCCATGAGTGGGGATGGTAGTAGGGACAGCCATCCATCCCCCTATGGGTGGGGATGGCAGGAGTGACAGGCATCCAGCCCACCCTGAGTAGGGGTGGTGTTAGTGGTAGGCATCCAGCCCCCCATGAGTGGGGATGGTAGTAGTGGTAGGCATCCAGCCCCCCATGAGTGGGGATGGTAGTAGTGGTAGGCATCCAGCCCACCCTGAGTGGGGGTGGTGTTAGTGGTAGGCATCCATCCCCCTATGGGTGGGGATGGCAGTAGTGGCAGGCATCCAGCCCCCCATGAGTGGGGATGGTAGTAGTGGTAGGCATCCAGCCCCCCATGAGTGGGGATGGTAGTAGTGGTAGGCATCCAGACCCCCATGAGTGAGGATGGTAGTAGTGACAGCCATCCATCCCCCTATAGGTGGGGATGGCAGTAGTGACAGGCATCCAGCCCACCCTGAGTAGGGGTGGTGTTAGTGGTAGGCATCCAGCCCCCCATGAGTGGGGATGGTAGTAGTGGTAGGCATCCAGCCCCCCATGAGTGGGGGTGGTGTTAGTGGTAGGCATCCAGACCCTCATGAGTGGGGATGGTAGTAGTGACAGCCATCCATCCCCCTATGGGTGGGGATGGCAGTAGTGACAGGCATCCAGCCCACCCTGAGTAGGGGTGGTGTTAGTGGTAGGCATCCAGCCCCCTATGGGTGGGGATGGCAGTAGTGACAGGCATCCAGCCCACCCTGAGTGGGGGTGGTGTTAGTGGTAGGCATCCATCCCCCTATGGGTGGGGATGGCAGTAGTGACAGGCATCCAGCCCACCCTGAGTAGGGGTGGTGTTAGTGGTAGGCATCCAGCCCCCTATGGGTGGGGATGGCAGTAGTGACAGGCATCCAGCCCACCCTGAGTGGGGATGGTAGTAGTGACAGCCATCCAGCCCCCTATGGGTGGGGATGGCAGTAGTGGCAGGCATCCAGCCTACCCTGAGTAGGGGTGGTGTTAGTGGTAGGCATCCAGACCCCCATGAGTGGGGATGGTAGTAGTGACAGCCATCCATCCCCCTATGGGTGGGGATGGCAGTAGTGACAGGCATCCAGCCCACCCTGAGTAGGGGTGGTGTTAGTGGTAGGCATCCATCCCCCTATGGGTGGGGATGGCAGTAGTGACAGGCATCCAGCCCACCCTGAGTGGGGATGGTAGTAGTGACAGCCATCCAGCCCCCTATGGGTGGGGATGGCAGTAGTGACAGGCATCCAGCCCACCCTGAGTAGGGGTGGTGTTAGTGGTAGGCATCCAGCCCCCCATGAGTGGGGATGGTAGTAGTGGTAGGCATCCAGCCCCCCCTGAGTGGGGGTGGTGTTAGTGGTAGGCATCCATCCCCCTATGGGTGGGGATGGCAGTAGTGGCAGGCATCCAGCCCCCCATGAGTGGGGATGGTAGTAGTGGTAGGCATCCAGCCCCCCATGAGTGGGGATGGTAGTAGTGGTAGGCATCCAGACCACCATGAGTGGGGATGGTAGTAGTTGTAGGCATCCAGACCCCCATGAGTGGGGATGGTAGTAGTGGTAGGCATCCAGCCCACCCTGAGTGGGGGTGGTGTTGGTGGTAGGCATCTATACCCCTATGGGTGGGGATGGCAGTAGTGGCAGGCATCTAGCCCCCCATGAGTGGGGATGGTAGTAGTGGTAGGCATCCAGCCCCCCATGAGTGGGGATGGTAGTAGTGGTAGGCATCCAGCCCCCCATGAGTGGGGATGGTAGTAGTGGTAGGCATCCAGACCCCCATGAGTGAGGATGGTAGTAGTAACAGCCATCCAACCCCCTATGGGTGGGGATGGCAGTAGTGACAGGCATCCAGCCCACCCTGAGTAGGGGTGGTGTTAGTGGTAGGCATCCAGCCCCCCATGAGTGGGGATGGTAGTAGTGGTAGGCATCCAGCCCACCCTGAGTGGGGGTGGTGTTAGTGGTAGGCATCCATCCCCCTATGGGTGGGGATGGCAGTAGTGACAGGCATCCAGCCCACCCTGTGTAGGGGTGGTGTTAGTGATAGGCATCCAGCCCCCTATGGGTGGGATTGGCAGTAGTGACAGGCATCCAGCCCACCCTGAGTGGGGATGGTAGTAGTGACAGCCATCCAGCCCCCTATGGGTGGGGATGGCAGTAGTGACAGGCATCCAGCCCACCCTGAGTAGGGGTGGTGTTAGTGGTAGGCATCCAGACCCCCATGAGTGGGGATGGTAGTAGTGACAGCCATCCATCCCCCTATGGGTGGGGATGGCAGTAGTGACAGGCATCCAGCCCACCCTGAGTAGGGGTGGTGTTAGTGGTAGGCATCCAGCCCCCTATGGGTGGGGATGGCAGTAGTGACAGGCATCCAGTCCACCCTGAGTGGGGATGGTAGTAGTGACAGCCATCCAGCCCCCTATGGGTGGGGATGGCAGTAGTGACAGGCATCCAGCCCACCCTGAGTAGGGGTGGTGTTAGTGGTAGGCATCCAGCCCCCCATGAGTGGGGATGGTAGTAGTGGTAGGCATCCAGCCCACCCTGAGTGGGGGTGGTGTTAGTGGTAGGCATCCATCCCCCTATGGGTGGGGATGGCAGTAGTGGTAGGCATCCAGCCCCCCATGAGTGGGGATGGTAGTAGTGGTAGGCATCCAGCCCCCCATGAGTGGGGATGGTAGTAGTGGTAGGCATCCAGACCCCCATGAGTGGGGATGGTAGTAGTGGTAGGCATCCAGCCCCCCATGAGTGGCGATGGTAGTAGTGGTAGGCATCCAGCCCCCCATGAGTGGGGATGGTAGTAGTGGTAGGCATCCATCCCCCTATGGGTGGGGATGGTAGTAGTGGCAGGCATCCATCCCCCTATGGGTGTGTATGGCATTGGTGATGGCCATCCCGCCCCTATGGTTCTGCTGTTGCTAGTGTACGTCATTTGTGCATCCCTATGTGTTTGTGACATATTTCGGGTACGTGTCGTTTGTTTGTGTTGTGGGTGTTTGACTTACCGTCTGCGCCGTACGCGTCCGTACCGGTCCCGGTAATAGATGTAGAGTATTGGTAGGACCTGCGCGATGGGATTCATGGTTGGGTCGTCTCATTCGGGTTTCTCATGGCTTCGACTCGTACTCGTCGCTGGCTTGTTCGTCTCGTCGCCATGGATCGTCTTGTGGCGCGAATCGGAGCTTATGTGCAGCTCTCCCGGATGCTCATACGTGCCGGACGTAGCGACGAGTTCGGCGCGTACGGAAGACGCATCGTACTAGTCCGGCCGGAAGGTGCTGTGTATTTGGTTCCGTGCGACTCGATTCGGCGTTTACGGATCCGGCTCGGGCGGGGAATAGGAGCTCAAATGGGTAAGTACGGCTCGCTCGGAATCTGGGCTGTTATGCGCATCGTACTTGCTCGTTCGGTAGAGTGTTTGAGTCGGTCGGAAAACACGCGTTCGGCTGGTATTTTTCCGGACGAATACTGTTAGGTGCGCTTCCGGCTGACATCGGAATCGACCCCTCAGTGTCACTCATACGTGTAAGGACACTCATACATATGGAGGCAATACACATTTAATTGCAACTATGGTGGACATGCTTGTAATAAAAAACCGGTCTAAAGGTGCACCAGCCGCCGTGAGATGTGGATGTTGACTGCGGTTTGACAAGCATGCTTTTCGCCCAGATGTGGTGAGCATGCTACTTCTTTTTATTGCAGGCGCGCGCTGCGAGAAGTTTCACTTTCTCTCCTTACGACTGCGCGCCGCGTGAAGTGTCACTATTCGCTTTAAATATAAGTGATAGTGACAGAGTTTAGCGGTTAGGTAGCCACTTCTGTGCGTGGCTGAGCGGGCGCTCTGCGCATGCAGTTAATGTCGGCTTTCTCTTGTGAAACAGAAAAAAACTGGATATTGCCGTATAATTTACGTTAGTCACGGGTTGTTTTCGGCCGCTTCGTTCCAGGGAGGGGTGAGTTCCTATATTTAACTCTGCGTAAAAATGGAAGCAATTAGATGAACAGTCTAGGTCCGTAAATGGCGGGTATGAAAACACTAATGTGAAAACGAAGAGCTTGTGCCCCTCTGAATTACAACATGGAAAAACCTTACTTTGTCTCGGAGCTCGCCCGCAAAAGCACCTATTTCGGTCTCCACTGCAACAGGATGTGCCTCAAGGGAAGAGTAGCCGTCGTGTCTTTAAATGTTATTGGCTAGTCGAGCACCCAGGTCGATGACGCGGTGCGTGAGGACGTGGAAACAACGTCTCCTCATTCGGAGCACTAGACTGCTTATTAGTTAATCTTAATGCGCAACAGGTCTAATAGCGCGACGCAGCACGGTGATGTGCTGCGAGGGGCCGGAGAGGCACTGTTATTTCTTTTGGGGCAATGGGCTAATCCCCTTAAATCCGCGACTGCTTCTAATAGCGCGGTGCAGTGCTATGGTATTACGTGATGGTGCCAGATGATACTATGAGCCATGAGACATAAACGGCGTGTTTAAAGAAAAATTATTTTCAGAAAAAATATATATAATCACAATGGATATAATAGGTCGTTCGTTTGCTTATAGGCGTGGTAGGGTTCAGAGAAATCTCTGTTGTGGTACTTCAAAAATGGCACCCTCATATCATAACTCTGGTCGATACTTTCACTGCATGGTCAAGTGGATTGTATCATGTTCGTAGTTATAATTTTTGAACTGTCATTAGTGGAATGTACAGTATGCTGCTGATCTTACTGTCTGCTTAGACAGTTCCATGGTATATTATCATTTAAACCTCTTATGTGGCTTGACAGACGATAAATCCACCGCTGTTCTTTTTCCAGCAGCTGTTGTTGGATATTGGCACCTCCTACTTCTAGATGTTCAATTATAACCCACTCCATATCATTCGTAGTGTGACCTTGTTCCAGGAAGTGATTTGTCATGCGGGTTGTGTTTCTTTTGTACCGGATTGTACTTCTGTGTTCACAGATTCTTGTTTTTATTTTTTGGCTCGTCATGCCTATGTACCTCAATCCGCATGGGCAGGTAATGAGGTAGATGGCATTGTCTGTGTTGCAGTTCGTGTGTGTGCGTATCTCCCATACTTTGCCCGTTTCTAGATTAAGAGTTTTGGTTTGTCGGGTTAGATGGCACACACTACAATCACCGCAAGGGTAATGGCCAGTGACCCTGGGGAGACCCCATGCGGTGTGTATAGTGTTTTTTGGTTTTTTCAGTTGTTGCGGTCTTGTCTGGACCAGGCTGTCTTTTAGACTTTTACCTCTTTTATATGAAAAGAGTGGTTTTTCCCATTGTCGATTCCCAGTGTTTAGAATTTGCCAGTGCTTTTGTATGATTTTTGCTACTTTGCAGGAAACTGGGTTGTAGGTGGTTACGCATGTCAAGGGGATACTGGTATTTTCTTTGGGGACTTGTTCCAATAGGCCGTCTCTGTTTTGATTGTGTGCTCGTTTTTTTGCTCTGTTTGTGATTCTGTCAGGGTAGCCTCGTTGTTGTAACTTAGTGGTTAGCCCTTGAGCTTGGTTCTTGAAGTCTACTATACTGCTACAATTTCTGCGCAGTCGCAGATATTGTCCATAAGGTAAGTTCTCCCTTAGTGTTCGCGGATGAAAACTTGTATAGTGTAGTAGGGAATTTCTGGCAGTATTTTTTAAATGAGTTTTTGTCTCCAGTTTGCCGTTGGAGTGGGCAATATCTAGGTCCAGAAAAGTGATGCAGTTTCTGCTGATTGTGCTGGTAAATCTTAGGTTGGTATCACATTCATTTATCCAACTAAGGAAATCATTTAGGGATGTCTCTGTTCCCTCCCAGATTAGGAGGATGTCATCTATGTATCTTTTATAAAAAAAGAATGTGCTTTGCAAGTGGTGCGCCGGGATTGAACAGGTAGGTTTTTTCAAAGTTAAAAACGTACAGCCCAGCTACACTTGGGGCGAATGTGCTGCCCATTGAAGTGCCGTACGTTTGCAAGTATAGTTGGCCTTCATATTCAAAGTAGTTCTCCTTTAGTGCAAGTTCAGCGCATTTCATGATAAAGGATTTTGGTGTTGCAAATTCCCATGTGCCCTCATTCAGGGAGGATTCTAGAACTTTTAGGGTATCGTCTTGTGGCAAGCTGGTGTAGAGGCTTTCTACATCAAGGCTTACCAGCAAAGCCGTATTTGGGTTGAATTGTAAATCCTTTATCTGTACCAGGTGGTCTTTTGTGTCTTGTAGGTAAGTAGAGGTAGCCTTGACCAGTGGTTGTAAGAAAAATTGCAAAACTTTGAGAGTGGTTCTAAAACCGATCCGATACCCGATACTATCGGCCGTCCTGGTGGTGGTACTTTGTTTTTATGGACTTTAGGGATGGTATAGAATTTAAAGTTTGCCCCAAACCATTCTATCAGCTGTATACCATCCACGGAGAATATGAAGAAACAAATACCCCTTTTATTTACGCATTACTGCCTAATGAAGAGAACACCACTTATGTAGAACTACTAACTATAGTCAAACAATTCACAGAAAATTACTGTCCACAAACTATACCCACACACTGCAATACAAGGTTGCTATTACCATTTTAATCAGAGCATATGGAGGTCACCTACAGAAATCTACTTTGAGCATAGATTATTCAACAAATAGCAACTTTGCCTATCAAATAAAAAAATTAATATCCCTGGCCTATTTCCCAACTACTGAAGTAGCCAATCACTACAACTTACTTATAGAAAGTCCTTTTTATCAAGCTAATGAATCAAAATTAAGTCCCTTCCTAGACTACTTCGAAGACACCTGGGTGGGAAGGTTACATAGGTCAGGGCACCGTAGACAACCTAAATTTCAGATCCCCTGGTGGAACGTATACGCCAGTACTGTGGCTCAAAAGCCAAAACAAACAACGTGGTGGAAGAATGGCATAATGCCTTCCAAGCCACAATAGGAAGGGGACAACCAACACTTCACAAACTCATTGAAGCAATTAAAAAAGAACAGAGCTACCAAGAACTCAGACTAGAGCAATCACTAAGTAAAATAGGCCCTAAACAAAGTAAACAAACTAAAACTATGTACGAATACCTGCAACATAAAACTAAGGGGCCCATTAGGATGGCGGGTGGAAGCACCACCGCCGTGCTGGCAGATGCAAAAAGCACCAGTTACCGTCCGCCCGCCACAGCACACACGCCCGCCCAATTAGGATGTGAAAAGTCAGCCAAACACCGCCCGTAAGCCAGCTACGCCCTCCGCCATCAAAGTGCGCCCGTTCACGGAGCGGCGCGGCCTAATGGTGACACACCGCCCGACGAAATCACGTACCGCCCGGCGTACAAATTACGATGCCAGAACCAAACAGTTCCCCGGCTAAGAGACACCGCACGTGAAAGCAAGGCGGAAAACCGAACGCACAGTACGGATAGCAAAGAGGCGGACCCCCGAGCATGAATCCAGCACTGCAGGCCCTCCCCATGCTCTACCTGATGCAGCACCCAGGAGTCAACGCACCGCGGCGACGCAGGTAGGCAGACACACAACAGGGGCACGCAAACAGCGCACACAGTGCAAGGGCGGGAAAACTGTATATGGCCCCCCCGACACCCCTGCGTGGACACGACACATCCACCACTGCACCCACACATGCGCACAACGCAGAGGCCAACGGCAGCGCAATGCATGCGCCGCACACAAACAACACAGGGTCACAACCAAACACCACACACACCAGCACCACCCAGAACGCACATGTCACGTGACAGCCCTGCCACAGTCATGTCCCCAACCGGCAATTCACTGTTGCCAACCTGACGTCACACAAGTGACCCAAACATGTCAGTGACGTCACGCCAAATTAGGACACACCCCTGTGTGCAAAACACGGCGAAGCACACAGCGGCGGCAACATCACCCAGCAGAATATGGACCCCGTCGGAAAAGGTACGCCAGTACCACACAGAAACACCGATGCCACCCTGCACCCAATAACAAGACATGCAATACGTAACATCAAAGATACCGGGGACAGACAACAGGTGGTACCAATTATAACACAAGGCCCAACGTATAGCGGAAACGCAGCTTGCCGCCCACACACGGGAGAGGAGACAGCACTGAATGACCTTCCATTCCCACTCCGAAACCACATCCCGACTAAACAAGCCGGAGACAACAATCATTGCACCAAAAAAAGCCCAACACAGGCATGCAGAGGGAAGCGGCCACAGGGCAGATAGCGCATAACACCAAAGAACATTCAGAACGGAAAAAAGAAATGATAACACTCCCCATGTGGTTCACATGCAAGTTATCTGGAAGGAGTCAGACACCACTGACCTTGACCATTCAGAGAAGCATGTGGGATGAGGGCCCGTGTCCTCCGCACAAGCCAACATAACACAAGTCCTGCCTCCCTACGACCATTACAGAATTCCCAGCAACGTCGGAGGTTGCACCCTGCAGACTGCACAGACAGCCGGAGCACGCCACCACAGCGCCCTGCAGCAAAATGGCACTTGCACCACACCTACCCAACTACGCCGGACAGATTAAGCTGTACAAACATAACCTGATACAGATATTGGGATGTGACAATCTGGCCTTGCTGAACGTAAGTTACCGACTAACTTACCGCATCGCATTGTTCAGCTGCGTCATCCCCGTCTTCTACTGTCGGAGGTGTCCCTTCTACTATCCTGTGGATTTATGTCTCTCCAACCCGGCATGTCCAAGGGCGGACCTGCTACAACTATTCAACTCCCTGGACGTCCACGACAGGGTCTGTTCAGCCTATGGGGGCATGGCGTATGTGGCTACTATCGGACCCACACTGCAATGGGACCACTGTGCCTCCACACGACGGATAATGGATCACAGTTACATCGAATGTCATCCAACATGTCCCATCATGCTCCTACAAGGGACAACTCACGACCAACACCTTGACAGCCACCATCCGCTACATTGGATGGCATCCATGTCCACCACCAATGCCATGGAAGCCCTGCTGGAAGGTATTGCATACCTGACAACCTGTCAATTCGTCGGGCCCCGCCGCCATACCCCCAATTGAGCAATGATGTCCCACACCGTACCCATGCATGGCCTCTGCACGGAATGGGCAGTTACCAGTACAACAACTATACCATACAACCTGCAACTGACACCACACCATCAACTACACTGCAATGACATCGGATATATTCGGGACATGCACTCTGTTCCTCATCACATCCAGTAACTCTGCATGAACAGGGGGAGGCAGAGGCATGGGATTTGTGAATGGCAACCACATGGACAGAACTGCACGTACAACCATGCCATAATATGCATCCTGCGCCCATGAACATATGCACCGGTCAGTGGACAGTAATCGTCCGGCTGTAGAATGTGAGAGCTGTCACCTCACCTCCCCCTGAACTTCCGTGCCAGGAGCTTTGCATGGACAACAAGTGCATCCACCAACAACATGACCCCAGCGACTGTGACATGTCCAGTAGCCACCACATCGCAACAACAAGTGGGACGCCGTTGCATGCACATAAGTCCATGCCCTGATGCCACCTCCACGCACGTGTGTATGAGTAACTATCACAGCAAACCTGTAACATGGAACTGAGATGCACTGTGCCCATGATGACAAGCGGACTGGTAGGCTAAATGTGTACTGTCTGTGTCAAAGTCAGCAGCACCTCAGTAAGTAGCAAATGTACATTAGCACAGCAACAGCTAAGCAGTCGTAACTCTGAAGCCCACATCCCACAGTCAACAACTAATCACATCTACCCCTACACCCTATGCCATGTGTAATCATGCTGAGTATATCCTCCACATGCATTTTGCTGCCAGTAGTGTCCACTATACTGCATCACAGAGGACATAAGTACCAATACATGTCTAGAAGCAAAAATGTGTCTCTGCTGATTCATTTCACAAGTACGAATGAGAGAGGATGAGAGTGTGAGAAGTACACGGCAGTTGTGAGATGACCATGTAGTCCACTGTAATTGGATGTCAACGCAAATGAGTAGCACAATTGTGGAAGACACACATGTGTCATGTGAAGCGGGAGTCACGCATGGCTCAGGTGGGTGGGTGTGACGGGTAGGTGCGCACATGCAATGTTGAAACACGCTGTGTTGGGAGGATACAGGAACAGTACATTGGCGCTCTCCTGGGAATTTGTGAAGACCACCTGTCTGGGGATGAATGTGAACTCGTGTGTGCACAACAGGCGGGCACACGATCAATGCTGCATCAAGTGTAGACGTCAGCCCACCCTCCTTGGACATGCTGGATACTGCTGTGCGTCCGCAAGGCTCTTGCCAAGGCACTCACATCCCCTGTCGACCAGGTGTATCCACAACATAGTCCACCTGCACAGGCAATCCAGGACACGGGATGGCAGTGGAGCATGGTGGGTGAGAGGTCATGGCGCGCTCCTCCTGGTCACATCACGCAGGCAACACATCCCCAATGTGTAGTATGGCACAAGTCATATGGAAGTAGTGGGGGGACGCACACATCATGAGCAGTAGTGACGTCACGGAAGGTGGCTCGCACCATCCCACCCATTGCCTAGATCTCCACACACGTCACATGCTATTGCAACAGAGAAGCCAGCACGTGCACAAGCAGCTCCGAGCTCGCCCCAGAGAGGCCAAAGAGTGAATGTGTGGGTCCATGAGCTCCAGTTGGACGCGGCCTGGGCCGCTAGGGCAGCTACAGCCTCTGTGTGTTGCAGGTGGAGTATCCGGACTGCGGAGCCTGTCATGCATTGTCAATGTTGCCCGGGTCTCGAGTCGGGGCACCACGCAGGTGGACGGCATCCCGCCACATATCATACCATGAGACAGACCACTTGTTCAACTGGACCCACACATACACTCCTTGGCCTCTCTGGGGCGAGCTTGGAGCTGCTTGTGCATGCGCTAGCTTCTCATGTGCAAATGCATATTGGTGTGAGCGAGGGGAGGCCATGAGGACAGTGTAAAAGATAACTGTTTGACTTTCAGTTAGTTTAAGGAATGCCCCTGATGTGGTCAGAAAAAGACGTGTCTCGTGTGTATTGCAACTAGTAGATAAGCCGATGACCTTCCCATGTCTTGCATGTAGCCCCGCACCTAGCCCCGCACACTCGACACATCAAAATGAGTACCAGCACCACATTCTTCCCATTCGAAGCACTGACTGGGGGTGACAACCATTGGACAGTCTTGTGTAGTCCACCCACGCGTACATGTGGGCCCTCCATGATCCATGTCACCTGCGGCAAAGTGATGTCATGGACAATGACGGTAGTGAGCAGAGCTGTCTGCCCCACGCACAGATGGTGCATCAGCTCAACAGACCCAGCACTGAGGGCAGCAGGGGTCACATGTGCAGGGGCAGCTGTGCCTGGTGTGAAGGCACATGCATATAGACAGCACATCGTCCAATGTGTAGTCTGCCCACATCTACAGTCCATTGTCAGGCGGACCTAGCAAAAGATCACAAGACAACACATCTGTGTGGGTGTACCCACTGTGACCAACACTGCGCAACAATCAACGTACCCGCACTGTGCATGGCCCACCCCGCACCGGAGGTCACATTCAGTGCCACTATCTCACACACACATCCCTGTCACGAGGCATGGTGTGTCCAATAGACAGGACTGAGTGAGCGCCCATCCGGAGGGTCCTGAACAGGAGACACATGTAACCCACTAGGCAGTCTGTGTTGTCACCTACTGGCATTGTGCAGTCAATGTGCAGGCCAGGCCTGCTGGGACTGAGAAGGGCAGCATGGCCCCAGCCTGACATGCACACGACCAACAAGTGCACTGAGACCTGCATTGCCAATTGGCTGGGTCACTGGATGTCTGACATGAAGTTGCCATGTACCACCACTCGGGAGGGACAGACAGGTCAAAGCGCCCGAGAGCACACATACCCATGCCACCTGCAGTCAGCATGGTGAGCAGTGGATGTTTGAACACCACAGGCTCTGACTCATAGTGCTGCGGATCAACGACATGTGTGTCACCCACATGCACCCACACACACACTGCAGCTGTCTCCCACACACAAATTTCGCAAGGAATAGCCATGTGCAGTGTGCGTGGAGCTCGGAATCCAGGATCTCCAGCTCCTCGCTGGTGAGTGGACCTGGACATGTCCTCAGCGTCATCGACGTGTAGGTGGAGAGGTGGCAGCAGCATGTGTTCTCGAGGGGTGCCAGGCTGCAGTTCCAGGTAGAAGTGGTAATGCCTGTCCCACTCACACACACATATAACCCCCTGGGTCAGTTACAGTGGGTCCAAGCTGCTGCAATCCGTGTACCATGTCTGGCAGCTTCAATTGCAGACGTAGGCCTGCTCCCAGCTGGCCCGGGACGCTTACCTCCATAGTGGAACACGCAGGGTGCAACCGCGAGGGACATTGGAGTTGGCCGTAAGGGCCTGGACCATGGCGGGTACAGTCCGCTGATGCCATGTGCACCACACAGTATGATGTGCGCACTGCATCTGCAGGTGTGGCCATGATTTGTGTGTGGGTGAAGGTGCACAATGAACGGGGCCACAACATGCTGTGTGCATAGGCAGGAACGGCCAGTGGCCAGCCTCCACATGTCTGTTGGCACATCATCATGTACACATTGGCATGGGTGCATGGGATATGCATATGCACACACATGCCATCTTTCACTATGTACATCTGCCACTTGGCACGTGCAATGTTACGTGTCACTTGTGATGTGTATTTGCAAGCACACAGTCGTGTTGGCATGGGGCTGTCAATGTGTACACCTGTCAATGTGTCTGGAGGTGTGATCCGTACAGTGCTGTACATAGGGTGCAGTGGTGACACCAATGACTGTCTCATATCCCCCCGTGCCACAGGCCCCACTTGTTTTGGCCACTCAGCCTGTGTCCATAGCGTTGTTGGTGTGTGCCATACTCACCCAGCCTCGGAAGCAGTGTGATGCACAGCAGCAAGTCATGTTGCCGCGGTGTTGCCGCTTGCCGAATATGCAGTCTGTTACCATCAGCATGCCTTACAAGTCATTGAGGCCTAGATCCCCATGTGCATGCTCATAGCAATGGTGTGTGTCACTGCCCATTGCTATTGGTAGGGGACCTGTGTAAGTGTATTGTGGCTGTGCTGTCCCTACTTGTCAGCTGTTCTGTGATTCAAGTGCTTGTTCAGTCATTTGTGTTTTGTGTATGTGAATATGCCATGTGGCGTCTTGCTTTGACATGTGTCCACTTCCATCCTTCCTAGGCGGAGACCAAACATTCATCGCCCCTACCAATTGCTGTCAGACATGGAGGATGTAGAGGTCATCTGTAAATATCGTCTGGACCGACCCACCCTGCATCGTCTATGTGCCATGTTGGAACCCCACCTCCGTCCTCGCAGGGTGTATCCAACAGCATTCACCCCCATGGCTAAGGTGATGGCTGCACTGCATTTCTTCGCCACTGGGTCATTCCAACACACAGTGGGCAGTGGAGGTGGGATGTCCCAGCCCATGTTCAGCATGGTGCTGAGGGATGTACTGTCAGCTATGATGCTGTACAGGAACAGATACGTCCGATTCCCCAGGGCTCGTGAATTGGCGGCAGTGAAGGGTGCTTTCTATGCCCTTGGACGGATCCCCCACGTCGTTGGTGCTATAGATTGCACCCATGTTGGCCTTGTTCCACCACAGGCCACTGAGCAGCTCTACCGCAACCGGAAGCACCCGCACTCCCTGACTGTGCAAGTGGTGTGCCTTGCGGACATGGTGATTTCCCACGTGTGTGCCAAGTTCCCAGGATCGGCACATGACGCGCACATCATGCGCAACAGCATCCTACCACGACTGATGGCCAATCTGCAACCGGACCGTGGCTGGATTGTTGGTGAGTATGTGGAGTAGTGTAGCGTGCTGGCTGTGCGATGCTGTCTTGTGTCCAGTTGGAATTGCAACGGTTCTCTGTGTCCCTCACACCCAGGTGACTCTGCTTACCCGAATGGACCCTGGCTGCTCAGCCCATTGCGACGTCCTGGGGGCCCAGCTGATGTCCGCTACAATGAGGCACATGGGAGGACCAGACGTGTGGTTGAGCGTACCTTTGGCCTCCTCAAGTCCAGGTTCAGATGCCTGGACCGCACCGAGGGTGCACTGGCGTACTCCCCACAGAAGGTGTGCCAGATAATAGTGGCTTGCTGCATGCTGCACAATCTGGCTATTCGCAAGCAGATCCCCCTGATTGTGGATGACGGAGATCAGCCAGGGCCCCAGCCTGCAGACCAGGACAGCTCGAGTGAAGTGGACAGTGGAGAGGAGGAAGCTGTGAATGTGCGTCAGCAGCTCATCGCCCGCTACTTCACTTGACGGTGAGTGTCCATGTACGACGGCTGATGTAGCTGTAGTTGTGCAGGTGTATGTGTGCTCTGTCACGGGGGCCTTTTGTTCACTGAGTGCTGTGTGTCAATGGTCCATGTCCAGGTTGGTATGCCACTGGCAGCGGCTGTAGCAGTGTGCCCTGTTGCTCTGTGTGATGTGTGTACATTGCTTGTAGTTGGTGACAAGTACTGTGTGATGAGTGTGTGACACACTCATTGAATGTACTCTTGTTCTGTTTTTCACCCCTAGGTCCTTACAGCCTCTCCTGACCCATTGACATACCACACAGCAGATGCATTTCTGCTCATGGTGGCGATTGCACATCGTTGAATAAACCCAGGACACATTAAGCCGATTGTGATCAAGGTGTATTTATTAACAGCGGTGACATGTGATTGTGTGCAAGGTGATGACAAACGTGGTGCATGCTGTGACAATTAGTTGACGGTCATGGCTGCGTGATGGTCAGGGTGTACCCATGAAGTTCCATGTCCACAGTCCAACAGACACATGCCATTCACATGGCAGTGTGGGGTAGGATCGTAGTACAAGTCAATGCAGTAGGTGGTCAAGGTGGCTGGCTGACTCACTGGCGTTTGGTGCGTGCGAAGTCCTCTCTGGACACCTGTTTCCTCTTCGGACGGCCCCTTCCACATTTGGTAGGGGGGGGGTGTGTTGATGTGCCGCTGGTGGTGGCTGAGGAGTGCTCACTCGCTGTGGACGAAGGGGAATGCGATGCTGCACGACCCAGCGCCACAGCAGGTGGTGGCGGAGGTGGTGTTGCTGGCCTTTCTTGTGCCCTCCCCCCCACCACCAGCTGGCCCATGAGGGCCACGATTTGGCCCATATGGGCGTCCATGGACCTCAACACCCCAAGGACCTCCCGCGTGTCGGTAGCCGACCTGGCCCATTGTCCTTGGGCCTCTTCATAGGCCCCAAGGACTCTGGCGATTTGCGGCAGGGCTTGGCTCCCAGGCTCAGATGGCGTTGGCCTGGCCCTGCTCCTCCTACCAGTACTGCTGCCACCGACCTGCCCACTAGCCACATTGCTCACCACGGTCCTCGCTCTGGCTCCCAGGGTGGAGCCCGACGGCCGTGCCACCGCTTGCGCAGGGGCTGTGGCCAGGGATGGCGTGGTGGTTGCGGCGGTGGTGGTGGCCGCAACGACCGTGGCAGCAGGGGTCTGTGACTGGTCAGCAGCCCTGGGTGATGGGTTGGTGGGCAGGAGGGGCCCTGGGGAGCGGGTGTGCCCTGCCACTCCAGATGGGCCTGCTGGGTGGTCCGTGTCCGGAGAGGTGTCCAGCTCCTCTACATCCGTGAGTCCGGGTCGGGGGCTTGCGGACTGGCTGTGCTGGCTGCTGTCACCCTCTCCAGCATCCAGCAGTTCGGCACCTGTGGGGAGAATGAGATGGGTCATTGTGTTGCACCTAGCAACGTATGTATTGGTTGTCTGACATTCACAGTTTGTGCACTGTTGTGCACAGGTTTCCCAGTGGCGTGTGTGTGGATGTACGATGTGTGTATGCGTGGGCTAGGCAATGGGACTGTGTGATGTGGACATGTGGCATGGGACGGACTAGCAATGCCGATGGGTGTGTGTTGCTATGCTCCTACATTTTGTGGCTCGGGTGTATGCGTGCTCCAGGACCATAGACGATGTTGGGTTGAACGATGGTTTAGGGGGAAGGATGGAACGCTTAGGTACGCTGATGCCATAAGGGGGTACAGCCCCTAAACGCTCTTGGGTTGAAATATGCTTTTGGGGTACATGCTGTGGGTAATGGGTGCAGAACGTGACATGTGTTCTGGCAACATGACAGTACATAGACAAAGGTGTGTGTCTGTCTCACATGCCCGGAATATCTGCTGACTGTTATCATTCATGGACATCACATTCGTAGCATTGTTGTGAGTTCTTGCTTGTTGTGTGCCACACGTCGTATTGCAGATGGGCCAAATCCTTTGTGTGCGTGCTGCCCTGGTACATGTGCATCAGTGCTGTGCTCTTGGGGTGTTGACTATATTATGTGTGTTGTTACTCGCAGTGTGACGTGCGCTTCAGTCACTGCAGGCACTTGATTTGTCATGGGCAGGTATCGTTGCATGACTACTGTATGAGGGCCAGCTGTTCGGATGACATACCTTTCATGACACTGTGGCTGAGAGATGAGATGGATGATATGTTGAATGTGCATTGTGTGCCTGTGTGTTTCATGGGTCCAGTTGTCTTTGTGTGCAATATTGTGGTTCCAAGCTGTTACTTCTAGTACGGTCTGTCTTACGTGGGCGTTGTTGTACGATGTGTGGGTGACAGGCAGTGAGGACTACATGGACAGGACTTCGATGGTGTTGCTGATGTGTGTGATGGGTGGCACAGTGCCTGCCGTGTGGGTCTGTGCTCCAGTGGGACTTGTGCATGCAGACGTGGCTCCTTAGGTGTTGCTGTATCTGTGATGGGTCATGTGGGGTTTGACTCTGTTGAACATGTCCGTGTGCACATTGGTCTCATGATTGTGACTGGGAGCAGTGCTGCGTGTTCCTCTGCTACGTGACATGTCCCATGTGTCAGTCGTAGTACAGTCCTCATGCCTACAGACGCCCCGCCCTGTACATTTTCCCACCTACAGGTTGTTTCTGAGTGCGCAATGCAATGGATGCCACATGGTACTGGGAGGGAGGGGTGCTCCACCTTGCTGGTCTGTGGGAGTGGGAGCCTGGTGGGTGTTTTACTTCAGCTGTCCCCCTCCGACCCACTGTCTTTGTGTTCCGGCTACTTACCTGTTACTTGTCGGTCAGTGCAGCTATGGCGGACACATGGATGTGGGGTGTGCTCCACCTTGCTGGTCTGTGGGAGTGGGAGCCTGGTGGGTGTTTTACTTCAGCTGTCCCCCTCCGACCCACTGTCTTTGTGTTCCGGCTACTTACCTGTTACTTGTCGGTCAGTGCAGCTATGGCGGACACATGGATGTGGGGTGTGCTCCACCTTGCTGGTCTGTGGGAGTGGGAGCCTGGTGGGTGTTTTACTTCAGCTGTCCCCCTCCGACCCACTGTCTTTGTGTTCCGGCTACTTAGCTGTTACTTGTCGGTCAGTGCAGCTATGGCGGACACATGGATGTGGGGTGTGCTCCACCTTGCTGGTCTGTGGTAGTGGGGGCCTGGTGGGTGTTTTACTTCAGCTGTCCCCCTCCGACCCACTGTCTTTGTGTTCCGGCTACTTACCTGTTACTTGTCGGTCAGTGCAGCTATGGCGGACACATGGATGTGGGGTGTGCTCCACCTTGCTGGTCTGTGGTAGTGGGGGCCTGGTGGGTGTTTTACTTCAGCTGTCCCCCTCCGACCCACTGTCTTTGTGTTCCAGCTACTTACCTGTTACTTGTCGGTCAGTGCAGCTATGGCGGACACATGGATGTGGGTGTGGGGAGTGCTCATTCTGGCGCATCTGGAGTACAAGGGGACCTGGTGGAAGTTGCGGTGCTGGCTGACTGTACACATGCCCCCATGGTTTTGTTAGTTGGTAGCTTTGGGCTGAGTGTGTGTGAGTGTCTGTTGCATGTGTGGGTGATGTCTTGTGTATTGTGTACTGGACATGGGGGTGTTTGTCCCTAGGAGCTATGGCATGGTGGTAGTGCATGTGATTACATAGCGGTGTGCTGGTATACGTTTGTTTGTACTTACCAGCCTCCACTCCCCCTGGTATTCCGGTGAGGATCTCCGGATGTATGATGACTCGCACCTTCTCCTCCCACGCCTTGAAGGTCTTGAATAGCGCGGGATTCCCTCCGCCAGTCCTGGCAGCCAGCTCTCGATTTTTGCTCTCCTTCTTCTTGACCAGGTTTTTGAGGTCGTTCCACCTTTTGTTAATTTCTCCTCTGTTGCGTGGAACGTTCCTGACTGCATTGACCTGGTCTACGATCCTGCTCCACAACCGGTTTCTGGTGGATAGTGGTGTCTGTTGGACCTGGTTGCCATAGTTTTGTGGGTGCACCTTGACGATCTCGTCGACCATGACCGTCAGCTCGGTGGAAGTGAACTTGGGCATTCTGTGTGATGCCATGGTGTGTGTTTTGGTGTTTGTGGTGCTGGTACGGTGTGTGGTGTGTGATGTGCAGGGGGTTTGTGGGTCAGGTGTTTGGTGGTGGTGGTGGTGGTGGTGATGGGTGTGATAGGTGCGTGTCTGTGGTGTGCTGCTGTCCTTTCTGTCTCGCTGTGTTGTGTGCTTTCGTCCTCAGTTTGTAATGTTGCAGGGGGTTGTGGTCTGTGAAGGGGCTGGTTTTGTACTTACCTATGTGGGTGTGTCATGATGGTCTGTTGTTTTCAGGTGTGTTGTGGCTGGTGTTCTGGGATTTGTTGTTGATTTTTTTGTCCGGGGGGGTGTGTTTCCGGGATGTGTACTGTGTTTGGGTATTTGTGCGTGGGTTGCTGTGTGGACTTGTTGGCCATGTTGTGTGTGTTTGTTTTCGTCAGCGGATGGTTTCTGTGCATGGACGTGGCCGCCAGGGCTTCCGCCGTGTCCATTTTCGTCACTGATGTTTGCGCTGGCGGGCGGTGTATTTGTGGATTTTCCACGCTCATGACGGTACAATCCTAATTTCACGGGCGGTGTCTCGGTCGTCAGGGCGGGTGGTTTTGGCTTGTCGTGCGTCTTTCCGTCCGTGGCGGGCGGATGGACTTAGACTCGGACATGGCGGGCGGTATTTTCTGTATATTTTCCGCCTCCGGCGGTTTTCGGTTCGCGGCATCGTAATTGCTCGGTCGGTATTCAGACGGTGTAGGCGGGCGAATTTTTAACACTGTGGTAGATGGCGGATTTTTTACCGTCCGACATCGTAATGGACACCTAAGTTGTATCCAAATACCCAAGGTCTAGAATACCTAGACATAATTGCTAAGTCAATTCTTTAAACTAAACAAAATAGTAAACATCATTTATATCTTACAACTATAAAACATATAACCAACACATTTTTTTAATTAATAAATATAATTATGTCATAAAATTTAAAATATAGCACAAAATTATATGACATAATATAAATATTTTAAAAAAACAACAATGAAAAAAGAGATACATTTCCAACCCATAGTAAAAAAAAAATACTTACAGTTATGTAGCAGTAGAATATTCTCGAAAACGATAAAATCTACAGCAAACCAATTAAATACAAATCCATTGGATAACAAGGCCCCAAAAAAATGCAAAAATACAACTGTACAAAAAAATCCAACGCGGCAATCCTCTTAATGACGAAACCCTCAAAAATCCAAAAATAGTTTTAAAAAAAATGCTCCAACAAACCGGGAAGAAAAGGAAATGTAAAGTAACTTGCTATAAAACAAGAAATAACATTTTCCTTTACTGAAAAAAAAAACGCGTCAGCAAATCTTATCAGTTTACCAAAGACAAAACCTGTAAATAATTTAAAAAACAACACCCGCCCACAACACAAATACAAACCCACAAGCACTAACATCAACATTAAATATGCAATTATATATTTAATAAACACATAACTAACACTACATAACATTCTTATTATACCCAACACTTTGTCAAACAGATAAAACACTAAACTACCAAAACAACACCTAACTACACCAAAAACGAAGAAATAACGCCCTAACAAATTTATTTAAACTACTACTACCTTACCCCTACCCTAAAACTAACTTAAAAGTATATAAGATTAAACTTACCTGAACGGACGAAAAGCAGCTCCCAACCGCGAGGTTCCATCTTCCAAAATGACCTAAAAACAAAACCGATTGAAAGAAAAGTGAGAAAAAAAGAAAAATAAATGGCTGCATAATTTAAATGAAAAAAAGACTAACTCCCCATAGAAAACAATGGAAAATATAGAAAAAAATCTTTAAAATAATATGTATAACTTCATGTATTGCAATGTTTTTTCCCAATGTTTAAAATAAATGTAAAAAGATATAAAATATACATTAGGGGGCCGATTCCGATCTTGCTCGGAAGGGCTCCGAACGCGATCCGGGCGGAAAAAGTACGAGCCGTACGCGTGTTTTCTGACCGACGCATACAGCTGTACGAGTGAGCAAGTACGATGCGAGAAACGCGAAATCACCGACCGAGTCATTTCCGGGTCCGAACCACTCCGTACGTCTCGTCCGTAAGCAAACCGTGCCGTGCAATGGAGGCGATTTCCGACCGAGCCAGTACGATGCACGATTCGGACAGCCGGATCGAGTCGGAGCCTCCGACATGTCAACGCTCCGGGAAGCATACTTCGGGGGTCCGCGCCGGACCCCCTTCACCCGTAGCCTTATGAGTCGAGCACAGGGGGGGACCCAAGGGTCCCGCTTACACATGCATGTACGGTGCGGGTGGCACAGATGCGTCCCCACTACAGGGGGCGCCCTTGTGCACAACGTACCTTTTTCGTCAATGGGAGCCTATGTACGCGTCGTACAACAGGCTCCCATTGACTTCAATAGGGCTCCGAGCGACCCGTGTCCGTCAGCGCTTGTTCGCATCGTACTCGGGCAGTCGGAGCCCCAGAGCACGAGTCGGTCAGGAAGCTCTACGGGCGCCAGTCGGCCGAAGGGCTTTTCCAGCGAGATCGGAATCGGCCCCTAACTGTTATATTATCCAAAAAAGCTAAAATATAATATTTAATGTATATTAAAATATATGTTTATTTCATACACTGTAAATGTAAAAAAAATATAAAAATGTGATAAAAAATATGTATGTTGTACAAAATATTTCTGTTAAAAATGTAAATTATTTAACATATTATATATTATTTTATTAAAAATAATATTCATTATACTAATTAATAAAATATAACCTTGTCAAATACATATTATCCAATTTTTCAAAAATAAAAAAATTATATAAAATGTATTATAAAAATTTTAAAATAAATGTATACAAATGTTTTCATTTTAGTACTTAAAAATAATAAACCATAAAAATGAAACTGTTTATAAATAAAAAATTATAAATATCTGGCTTTACCATAACATGACTATGCTACCAAAAAATGTACTATTTTTCAAAACTGTAAAAAAATGTATATATACAAATATGCTATTTGTTTAACATTTATACATGAAATATGAATTTTACAAATATGTTATACTTTATAATAAAATATGAATACCATCAAAGTTTATGATTTATGTTTTAAATATTATAATACATTTTCTAACCAAAAACAATGAAATGAATCTAATTGTGAATGAAAATATAAATGTTTTCCAATAAAGAAATGTTTAAAATAAAAACTGACATACATCTATTTACTTATTACAATATACAGATAAACTGTACAAAAAATTATACATAATAAATAATAAATAATTCCTATTACTAACTTCCAAATAAACTAAACTGAGAAAAAGCAGAATAATACCCCCCAACAAATTACTATCCCAACAACAAAAATAACTATACTCAACAAAACTGCTATATAATACACCATAATACATTACTATTTCAACTCCCAATACAAATAAACTCAGTGAAAGTGCTGGACAGTTAACCATAATAATTTACTATTCCAACTCCAAATCTACATAAACTCAAAAAAAGTGCTGGATAATAAACCATAATAATTTACTATTCCAAATCCAACTATACTCAGGGAAAGTGCTGGATAGTAAACCATAATAATTTACTATTCCAACTCCAAATCCAACTAAACTCAGGGAAAGTGCTGGATAGTAACCCATAATAATTTACTATTCCAACTCCAAATCCAACTGAACTCACAGAAAGTGCTGGATAGTAAACCATAATAATGTACTTTTCCAACTCCAAATCCAAGTAAACTCAGAGAAAGTGCTGAATAATAAATTCAAATTATTTCCTATTCCAACTCCAAATACAAATAAAATCAAGTAAAGGACTGAATAATCCCCCCCTCTATTTTGATCTTTCAAACTAACAAGAATATATGTTTTACAAAATATTTGTTATACATTTTTTATTCGTTTTTAAAAATACAATACAATTTTTGATTTAAAAAAATTAAAAATGTTTAATAATTACAAATTCTCAACAAAAGTTTTAAATATATAAATATTTTAAAATATCTTTTAAATGAATGACTACATTTTAAAATAAAATTATTTACAAATACAAATTTATGTTAATAATTTTTAAAATGTATTAAAATTTCAAATTTGTTAATAAAAAACAAAAAAAAATCACAAAGTTTACATAAAATATTTCGCAACACAAATAATTTTGAAATTAAAAAGTTAACATTTAATAATATTTTATTAATAATTATATATTTTTTATTTTATTATTTAAAATGTATTTTTTATCCAAACATTCTTAAATTACTCACCACCCATATCCCCTATAAACACAATATCCCACTCCTAAAGTTAAATAAAAATAAAAAAAATAAAAATTTCAACACAATATTTTTAAATTACTCCCCACCCTTATCCCCTATAAACCCAACATCCCGCTACTAAAATATATACAAATTTAAAAATTAAAACAAAACCCTTTCAGGCATAGAGTGACCCATAAATTATGCAAAAAAAGAAGCAGAGAACTCTGGAGAGTTCTCAAGTTTAGGTGGAAAGCAGCTCCAATATAGAGCACTCTCAACATCAGCGACACTCAAATGTCTGCTTTTCTATCAAAGTCTTTAAGCGTAGGATTAGCACAGTGCCATCCACGTCGAGATAGAAAGGGACAAAGGGGCCGATTACGAGTGCGGAAGGCCCGTCACCGCCAGCCATGTGGTAGCGGTCCTTCCGCAATCGTACCGCGATTTTCCCCCGCCACATTACGATGGCGGAGGGAATCGCGCTTGAACCGTGGCGGACGCAAAGACTGTCCACCACGGGTCCGCCAAAAGCAATCTAACAGATTGCCAGGCGGACGGATCCGATAGCCCTAAATGGTGGCGGTGCCTAGCAGACACCGTTCACCAAATTAAGATGCTTGGTATTGCAGGCCTTTCCATGGCGGCGATGCTGCCATGGAAAGGCTGGTGGGGATTACTGACGGGGGCCCGTTGCGGGCCCCCCTTGTGTTGGGGGGAGGTGAGGGTGCCTGCCACGTAGTGCTGTGAAATGCACAACATGGCATTTTAACATCGCGGCGGGTGCTGCTGTCAGCAGCATGTGCCGCAATGTTAAAATGCAGGATCCGTCCGCCATGGTGGTGGTCGCATCCTGATCGGGTGTGCGGAACTGCCACATGCATGGTGGACGGTCCCGGTTTACACTAGGATGGCTGACGGACTCCAGTCCGTCCGCCATCCTACTGAGCCCCATAGTCTTTTACCATTTCCACAGCAAAGTCTTTAAGCATAGGACTAGCACAGTGCTATCCATGCCGAGCTGTAAAATTATAGTAATTTTTTATCAACATTTTTAAATTACTACCCACCCTTATCCCGCTCCTAAAAATTATAATAAAACAAAAAAAATTATTTAAACATAAAAAAACTATTTAAACATTATTAAATTACTAATACAAAATTACTAAAAATATAAAATATATACATAAAAAAATAGAAACCATAAAATCGATATTATTTACATCGATATTTTTGCCATCGATATTTTCAATTTCGATATTTCTAAATCACATTGAAATCGATATTTTTAACATCGAGAAAACTTACCTCGATATTTTACACCATCGTTATTCTTACCTCAATATTCTTGCATGTCAATATTTTTCCATCGATATTCTGTCTCTGCACCATCATTCAGTACAGGGTTCCTTGGCAGAATACACATTTACACCCTAGACACGTACGTTAGGGTTTGCATAGTAGGAGTACGCTAGATTGTTATATTGTTACCTATGCTCGCATCATTGCAGCACTATACAAGAATCTCTTCGGTTCAATAAATATTGAAAATGTCCCTTCGTGTATTCTTTGTATATTTCTCTGAGAGAAAGAGAGCACGAGTGTCTGAGCGAAAGGTTCTAGGTCTGTCACCATGGTTCCTGAGGGATCAGAGTTGTCAGTCAGTCATAAACACTTCTTCTTGATCAAAGATATTAAAAGCGATACAATAAATACAATAAAATCAATCATAAAAATACAATTTTTACTCAACATTAAAATCCTATAAGACATAACACATCATATGATTACACTAAAATGCCTGATGAGATATAATTTCCAGATACTACATCATGCCTCCTGTAAACAAGATTGGTTATTCTTTTCCTGAAATCTCATCTATTTATCCTTTAAGACCTGGTGATCATTGTGTTGCAACATGGAGATGATTTTAGACCGAACAGGCCAAATACATTCTAGGTTTTTTGCAACAGAAAAAACATTAATTTGCAGTAGCTGACCTGCATATTCTAAGTACTACTTTATATTGGTGAATGCCCAAATTTCATCAAAGAGACACTATCTATCGTTTACGATGCCTGAGGTAAGTGAGACAGAAGAATAAAAGGTGAAAGTTGGTTTCTTCTGCGTTCTTACAGGCTTCGCAAGCTTTGCTACCTAGATTGGAACCCCTCCAATTGCAAGTTACTGTGGCAAGAGGTAAGGTCCCCAACCTAAACCTCATATATAAGGACCTTGTAAAAGGGGGGTCTATTTCATTAAGAAAAGACTCACATCTTGACGCGGAGAGGTGTGGTGCAGCGGCCAGGGCAGCTGACTTCAGAGCACAGGGTTCACGGTTCGATCCCCGGCTCCGGCGGCAGCTTAGCTCAGCACCATGTGACTCTGGGCAATAGCTCACTTAATTTCCACGACGGCCCCCAGCGCCTTGAGACCCGTAAGGGTGAGTAGCTGCGCTATATAAAAACGGACTTACATTTACTAAAATCTAAAAGTCTAGTTGATAATGTACCCATATTTGATAGTTGGATGGATTTCCTTTCATCTTCCATCCAGAAGGCAGTCTTTACCAACTTGATGGAGGGCGAAGTAATAGAGGATGGTTAATTCCAAATATTGGTCAATCCCAGTCCTATTAATGCCTACTTCATATATTTTAACCGTGGGAGCAAAACCACTGCTCTCTGTATGCCCAAAATGTCCCTGAGTCCGGCCCTATAGGGTTCCAATTCTTCCGTCAGTCAAATCCTTATCAAATAAAGACTTGGGTTCAGTTTAGCTGTGGCTACTATCGAATGGATATCTAAGTCCATCTTAAAAATAAGTGGAGTACTTTGGGGGAGTTTAAGTACTGTCCTCACGAATTTATTTTCTGCAACCCCCAGTGAGTTGACATTACTGTGGCCCCAAAAATGAGCATCATATATTGCAGCTGCTACAGCTTGGGCTCTCCATAATTCGAGTAGTGGGGATACCAGATGAAAGGATGTCTTTTCGCCAAGCCCAAGATGGCTGCTGCCCTATGATTAAGAATAAGACAGCTCTTTGCAATCTGGCTGGCCCATGAGTTTGTACTGGATTGACGGATTTCCAAATAATCAAATTCTATAGCTGTTTCGAAATTAAATCCCTCTAAACTGAGAACCCCTCTAAAATGCCTATGCGGGTGAATGGCCATGTATTTAGTTTTACTGGTGTCATTTGCCAGGCCGTGATTAATACAAAAATAGATTAACCTAGTGAGTAGGGTAGCACTAGCCTTTGGAGTTTTAGGAATCAACAAAGTATCATTAGCAAATAATAAAGCCGCTATTTCTAGGCCACCCAACACTGGTGAGTCATTCTCACAATCCATAAGGAAATCCACACAGACGTTTATATACAATAAAAATAATGTTGGAGCAAGCACGCAGCCTTGCCCCACCCCATTATCCACCCTTATTGGGTCTGTAACTTCCCCATTTGCTCCCCCACCTAATCAGTGCATAATTAACAGTGTGGATACGCACAATTATATCTAATAGAGGGAGTGGTATCCCCATACTTCCCAGGGACCCGAAAGTTTACTTCTAGGGACCATATCAAAGGCTGACCTTAGGTTGACAAATACGACGTAAAGGCTTCCTCGGTTAATATTCACTGTTTTCCACCTTAACATCTGAAATGTAAAAACCTGATCCACATTGCTTGTCTTCGATCGGAACCCTGCTTGGAACTGGGAGAGTTATGCTCAATACATGTTAGTGAGTGGTTCAGTATATGCCTCCAGAATATTTTTGATCGATATTATTTAAACTGATCGGGCGATAATTTGCTGGATCAGATCTAGAGCCCTTTTTAGAAATTGGAACTATCCCTGCCCCTTTCCAGTTAGCAGATATTTGGGCACCAGCCATTATGGCATTACAATACAATTTAAGTATGGTGTCCAAATATCAAGTTCTGCTTTGAATTCTATCCAGCCCGGGGGCCTTACCTAATTTCTGGGCACTGATCGCACAGTGTGTTTCTGTTAAAGTGAAAAGACCCAAACTACCTTAAGACTCCTTGTTAATATAACATGCTCAGTGGTGTCTTTTGCACCTTTGTCAAGTAGCAATTCTACTACATCTTAAAGGACAGGTGTATCGGAAACCCTATCACCTCCGCCATATAAGGATTGAAAGTGGCTGGTCCACTCTTTCAGGAGAATATTACTATAAGGTCTCATCTTATGTGATTTACTGTCATGGCTAATCAAATGCCAAAAAGCTGTTTGATTTCTGTCATGGAGAATGCCCATTATTTCTCCCTATAGATTTGTATCCTAAGTAATTTGGGCCTACCTCTGGGGTTCCTTATATTTTTCCCTAGCTATCTTGACATCAGTTACAACATTGCTTTTAATGGCTTTAATCAAATTAGACTTAGAAATTCTACAGGTTTTATCAAATCAAGTAGGCTGCGTATCAGGTATTGAGATCTGCCTAGAGAGAGATTTAGTAAAAGAATGGTTTCTAAAAACCTCAAAGCACTTATTATGGGAATCCAAGATGCGATGAGGGGAAAAACTTTGATCAACCATTTCTGACATTGCTACACCCAGATTATGATAAAGTTGTGCATAAGTCACCTCCTTCAAAGCTATTGCTTCCCATTTAACATTTCTCCTGTTAGTAACAGTTAGCTCTCCTTTTTTGTACTCTGGACTGCCGACCTTGGGGGGTCAGGCTTACCTTGAAGAGTAAGTACTAAGGGAAAATGATGGCTTTCATATCATTCTAACACTTCCATATCAATAAGATTTGGCCAAAAGTACAGATCTAAAAATACATAGTCGATGTTACTTAAGCATTTTCCCCTTTTGAAAGAGAGCATTAATGATAGATCAGAAGATGTTTGACCATTACACGCTCTGATATGACAACATAATGAAAGGTCCATCATCTGCCGAACCACTTTTGTAATTGATTTCACGCATGGGCCTTGAATTTGGGGAATGGCTTGGGCTTGGTCTTCTTCGTACACAATACCCCCCATAAGTGCTGATGGCTCAAATTTAACATTAAAATCTCCTCCCACAGTGACAGCAACTTTTCTATCTAGTCCTTCTAGACTCTCTCATAGTGCCAGCAAAGCAGCAGGCTCAGTTGAATTTGGGCAGCTTCTGTTATAGACATTGTAGAAAAGGATTTTTCTCCTGTTTCAAGATCGGAGTTCCAGACCTAGAATATCTGGCTAGTTTATATTTAGCTGTTTCACCCAGCAGCCTAATGCAATGTTGACCCACCTCATTATTCCCCCTAAGGGTCTACTTGCTTGTGAACTTAGAGCTGGTACAAAAACGGTCTTAAAGCCAACTTTGGGAATTGGTTTTAAACCCCAATTTTCCTGGAACATCGTAGCATCTCCTTTGTCAATAAAAGCCCCCCAGTGTTCTTGCGGCAGTTTATTTCTCAAACCAGCTATGTTTCAGGAAACTATTGATAACATGCTTATTTTACCATTTAATACCTGGAAAACTTCTTCAGGGCTAGCAGAAACTGCAAGTGCCTTCCCAAGCATGGTGCCTTGGGGAGTGGGATCGTTAACAGAAACCGTACTAACACATGCAGACTCATACATAGTGGTAGGAGGTAGACAGCTGGGAAGTTGCAGCATTTCAGAGGAGGTTACATTTGGACACGGGGAGGGGTTGCTTGTTACATACACTAGCTCCCGACTATCTTTCCCAATAGGAGGGCAACTAGCATTAGGCAAAGTCATCCAGGATGGATATTCACGAGCATTTGGTGCCTTCTTAAGCCAGTCAATGAGCCTGAGTGGTTATGCAGATGGCTCAGTGCTGGAAGATATGCAGTCACTCAGAAACTACTACAAAATGGCCTCACACTACATGGTGGGGACATTACTTTTGTGGTAGAGGCACACGAAGCATATAGAACAGAGGTATTTTACTCCTGGGTTACATTCCCAACCGCAGATAATGCAACACTGGTATTTCAAGAATATGAAGTAGGTGAAATACCAGATGAATACACTCAATATGAGGCGATAGAAGTATTTCTTACTTACCAAGAACATGCTAATTGGTTTAAAGGCGCCCCCCCAAAACTATAGAAAACATGAGACTGGGCCCACTAAGGAATGAGGGGCGACATGGCCAGTGCTAGCTGGGTACACAACGCATCCCGGTATAAATAATTTAACTGCAGCCCAGCTGCGGGGATTATACAATAATGTTGTGACAATATACAGATGCCTTAAACAGTTTGTCGTGCGAACATTATCACTTACTCCTGCGTGGGCTGTTCAAGCTGCACCACCACAATTCGTTACACCTGGCATTAACCCACAAACACAAAATGCAGTCATGGGTAAGGTTCCCACTTAGAAGTCGATTACGATGCCGTTCGGAAAGGCTCCGAATCGGATATGGGTTTACCGTATTCAATTTGGAACCCGTCTTTCCGACTGAAGACGAAAGGTTTCCGAACGACCAATTACGATGTTTGTGAAGTGCTCTGACTTTCCGACTCAGTTCCGGATGGCATCCGTAGGAACCGAGTCTTTCGGAGCCGGCCCGTACAGGTCTATGGACCACGTTTCTAACTGAGCGATTACGATGTTAGATTCGGACAGCCTTTCCTAATCGGTTGTTCCAACTCGAATCGGCAGTTGAAATCTGACATTGGGGGCCCGTAGCAGGCCCCCTTCACCCGGGGCCTTCCGGGGGTACCCAAGTGACCCCTCTTTCCAACCATGCACAGTGTGGCAGGCACCATGGGGTGTCCGCCACAGGGTGCACAATTTTCCCCAGCCACCCCTTTCTTCAATGGGAGCCTGTGTATTCGGTTGGAACACAGGCTCCCATTGAAGTCAATGGGAGTCCGACCGGATCGTATTCAGAAGCATCGTAATCGGTCGGTTGGACTCCCCGGACCCGATTCATTCGGAAACCATTCCGAGACCGATTCAGTCAGAATGCTTTCCGAACGACATCCTAATCGACCCCTAAGAGGGAAGAAATTCCAATTTGAATTGCACAAAAACAAACCAGCTTGAAGCAGTGTTTCCCCATACGGGCCCGCAGGAAAAAACACAGGATACTAACGATTTGTTTGTCACTTGGGATGGCTCCCCCGGTAGAGGATTGTGCCACTTGGGATACGGTCTTCGCTGCAGTATATGCCAGAACACAAGGTACCCCTTCTTTGGCAGTTCTACCTGAAGTATTAAAGCAGGTCCAGAATGAGCATGGGGCAGCACCTACCTTGGACTTAGGGATGAAACTGATAGGCAACTTTAGCTGCTGTATTAACCATAATGTTGAGCAACATTAAAGGGGAAGCAGCAGCGTTAGTTATACACCAACGCCTAAGGGGTTTGCCTCCAGTGCAGCAGGAGAGCAAATTACCTGAAATTATCAAAGAAACCTATGCTACGCTGGGTAGAGATCATTTGGGAGCCAGACCTGGGAGACCAAAATTGAAGAGTAATTCTGAAAAGGATAACTCTAAGCAAGCACCCGACTCTTCAGCGAAGAAGAAGTGGGACAATAACAAAAGAAGGATAAAACAAGATCACGGGTGGGTCTTTTACACAGAAATCTACTGAAAAATGTAACCATGATAACGTTAAACCACCTGATAAGTATCAGGATACTGATACACGTTCCTCTCGTTCCTTCCAGGATGCATCCAATAAACGTTTGGAGAGAGGACGACGATCAAAGCACAGATCAGAAGAGCACGTGAAACCAAGGAAGGACTCACAATGCTCGCCTCACTATATAATAAAACAGGAAGACAAGCCTAAACATCTAAACCTCAATTTAAAAATATGAAGGTAGCCGGACTTAAGGTCAGGCATGCCCCGGATTTTGAGGACTCTGCTTCTGAACTGGGAATGGGCATTGACAATGCTGCACAGTGCAACAGAAGTCACAACAGTTTGTCAGAACCTGATGGATTGTCTGGTGGGACTAGCGCTGAGTCAGTATATCATGGTAGAAACACCAGATTCCAGGGTAAGCGTTACACATCCTTTATACGAAATTCAACAACAGTTGGAAGGGGAGGTACCCAGGCTTATCGATGTCCTCTTTTGGGAGGAACTCGCTCAAGGATACAATATTCTACTGACTGAGGAAGACTGACCACCTGATTTCATAATGGATTGCCCAAAGGGGGAACCGGTGATTTTACCAGCCTTTTCCAACCTTGTTCCAGAATCAATTAAACACTCATAAGACCAATAAATGGGTTTTAGCGCTAACTCCTTCGTTATACGGCAACCATGTGGGGTGGGATGACGGTTCACCTTATCATGACATACCATTGAGGACAGCCCCACAAGCTCAAAGTCAATATCCAATAAAAACTAAGCAAAACAACAAGTTAGGGAAATTCTAGAACAACTTGAATACCACGGTTTAATATAAGGTTGCACCTCCTCAATAAATAATCCTCTGTTTCCTGTAATGAAACCGGATCAATCATATCGTCTAGTATTGGATTACACACATTTAAACTCAGCAACTCCCTCATTTGCAGTACAAAATGCATACAGTGCAATACTAATAAATAACATTGAGTGCAAAAAATACAAAACAACATTAGATATCTTGAATGGATCTTTCTGCCAAAATATAGCATCTGGAAGCAGATATCTGACAGCCTTCACTGTGCAAGGTTCTCAAGAACAATGTCGCTGTTTACCACAAGGGTATAAGAATAGCCCTGGGCTATTTTCAGCAAAAGTTACAGAATTACTTGAAAATTTTGATGATCAAGCATTTTCATATGTCGAAGACCTATACTTGACAGACGATGACCTGATGGAACACTTGACTAGAGTAGACCACATAATTTTGGGTTTTTCTCACATGGGCTTCTCATTGAATTTAAAAAACTCAAAGATCGCCCACCTGAGTGTCCCATTATTGGGATACGTGTATTTAAGTGAGGGCAAAAGCTTGGCGACCCATTTTTGGAAAAATGTGCATTGCTTTAACCTCCAACAACTCTAAAAAGACTGCAATCCATATTGGGGTTCCTACATTTTGGCAGAAGATGCATTCCAGATTAAGCAGAACAGATAAAACCATTCTACGACTTAATCCATCCAGACGTTTAAAGCACACATTGGACACAAGAACACACAGAAATTTTACATTCTGTTCAAGCTGACATGATAGCTTTCAAACACCTACACACACGTGTGAACACAACAAACCTGGTGATGTGTAATCGCAGGTACATCAGGATACACATACGTCATGTTCAATGAAGATGACACTGTACCGATTGCATATAAATCACACTTATATACTAATGCTGAAATGCATTTTGCACCTACTGAAAAAAAATACTGACAGTGGTACAGACGGCAGTAGTGAGAGAGCGTACCCTGGCTCAAGGAAAACGCATTATTGTCGTGACCCCGGTACCGACCTTAGAGGTGGTTACCAGATCAAGTGTTCCGAATGCTAAAGCTCTACATCCAAGATGGATACAATGGGCAAATTCCCTCACTGTAACAGATGTAGATTACAGATTTGACCCTACAATACAAACACAAGCATTTCTGCAGTACGAACAAGAATTCTGCCTAATGAAATTATGCCTCTAGATCGCTATGACTACATCATTTACACTGATGGTTCTTCTCAGCCTGCTGTAGGGACCAAATACCAATATACAGCAGCATGTGCAGTGTAAAGGGGCATATGCATGATGGAGCTTTCCATCCTGAAAAAACCTACACACAGTCACTAGGTGATTGCACTGCACAGCTGGCAGAACTAAAGGCTCTAGTAATGGCACTACAGAATAAGGATGCTGGATTCCCCACACTTATTCTGTGTGATTCGTATTACTTTGTACTGTCATAAAATGAGTACCTTAATTATTGGAGCCAGAATGGATTCAGGGACTCGAAAGGCAGCAAAGTGAAGCACAAGTTGCTTTGGGAACAGGTGGCGAAGCTGAAAGAATGCTTGCCACGGGCACATATCATACATACATTGTGTCATCACTGTGTTGGCATTCACATTGCAGGGAATTCATTGGCTGATGAAGCCGCAAAAGCGACAGCTTTCTTAGCCACGGTTGCTGCAATTACTCGTTCAAGTACAAGGCTAGACAGAGACATCATGGTGGCCATCAATGCTGCGTGCAATGACACACTCCTGTCGAAATAATTTCCACTCAATTACTCCTATAAGTTAGATGCACAAAATAAACCATATGCTCAGATTCCAGGAGTTGGGGACAGAGTAATACCAAACAGTGATCGCAGACTGAGGTTAATTCTAGCTGCACATGAGGGTCTGGCTTCTGCACACGCAGGGGTAGCTGCTGCAATTTCATTATTGCAGCAACGCTATTGGTGGCCAGGTCTTTACAAACAGACCAATGACTTTGTCCTCAGGAGCGCCATCTGCCAGCAGATGAAGGGTTCCACTGTTGCGCGTCTGTCTCAGACACCTCTACTAATTTTTATCAAGCCATTGGCTTGTGTTTATTTAGACCATTGCAGCCCCCTATTATCAGACAGGCTTACAAGTATATCTTGGTGGCAGTGGATTCCTGCTCTAGATTCCTTTGGGTCTGGCCACAGCGATCAGCTTACACCCGAACTGTTAGAAAGGATCTGCAAGTCTTTATCGGACATACTCAGCTGCCACACTACATTCTGACCAGCGTCTGGCATTTAGCTCTCGGGTTTACAAAGAGGCCATGGGAAGTTTGGGTGTGACCCTGTGTTTCTCTTCTCCATTCCATCCCGAGGGAAATGCAGTAGTGGAGAGGAAAAACCTAGACTTAAAGCAGTCTTTAACAGCAAGGGTATTAGGCTCTGGTCGTACTTGGGTCCATCACCTATATGGGGTCCGGAGGGCCTTGAACAATATGGCAAGAAAATCCGTGGGTGGTCGGACTCCTTATGAGATCCTGTTTGGGGCTAAGATGTGGATTCCAGACCACGACAATGCCAGCACAGTGGCGGCGGAAACACCATTTGACATCAATGAATGTTTGGCTGTTTTACAGGAAGTGAATGACTTCCAGGATGAACAAAGCAATGTCCAAGTGAAACGCACCTCCACTAGTAGTGAAGGTAGTTCCGGCAAGATCCGTCTGGATCCCGAGATTTGGGGATCCGGTCCGAGAAAAGACTGTGGACAAGAAAGAATTTGGGCCATCTTATAGAGCGCCTGTGCCTGTCCTGGCTGTTGAAGGTACACAAACTGTACTTCTCCCACCCGTTGCTGGATGCCGAGACAAACGGGTTGTCTCCATTGATCTGATCAAACCATGCTACGTGGCCAATTCTCAACAGTAAGCCACGTGGGTTCCTGGGTAGCTACCAATCTCCAGTCGCTGCCATACAGGAAGTTCAGATGGAAGCTTTAATTACAAAGAAGGCTTGCTCTCTTCAACAAGAGACAACATTAAACAACAGTGCAGTATGTTTTCTACCTGTTTCAAAAACAACAGCAACTGTGCAGTCAACAAGTACAGAAACACAGATTTTGATTCAGAATCATGACAGGAACATGGTTTACATCAATATACCACAGATTGAGTCTTCATCTAATTCAAACCCACATGCTGAGCTGCCTCAAACAGACTGGACGGCTTCTGGATACTTCATCGACTTCAATGACTTCTCTTCTGATGCATCGGAGCCGCCTCTGCCCCCACTGTCCCTGCCTTATGAACTTAAGGTGCCTGTCTTCTATCTTTGGCTGTGAAGAACATACTTTGTCTTTCCATGGCGACACCTCGGGTTGCAATTACATTGCTTTTCCTGGTTCTCTGGATTGGTTTTGTGACAGTGTTCTTTCCGCTCCTCAATGGACATTTTATCCCAGAATGCTCTGCAGTACACATGGTAAACTTGGTTCTGAAACCACACGCATCATCACACCATGAACAAAGAGACTGGTCCCTGGTGAAAATTTCAGCTATTCCAGTTCTCTATGGGATTGTATGAGATAAGGTATCATTTGATGTGTATGGTCTGACTGAACTTTTACAAATTCCTCATTTGTTTTGAATTTCTTTGAATGACATTATCACCCCAGTACTTTTTCTGATGATTGGGACATTGATACAGTATATGAAATGGTAGAAGATCTAGAACATTCAACTGTGTTTTCTTCCGATGAGTTATATGATGGTACAGCTAATTTTAATGAGATGTTTTGTTTCCAACATTACAGACATCATTTTCTAAACAAAGCTAGTATTCCTCGTGAAGTTTTTAACTTTACACAATAGAAACTTTGCCCTACACCATCAAGGGGTAATTCTAAGGCATTTGCACAGAGGTTGACCAATTATTGCATCCCTTCATTGTGCTTCAATAACTCAGATTCATCATAGCTCTGCCCCTCCATTACAGAACGGTTTTGGTTGGCTTGACTACCTGGCTTTTCAAACATTGCCAACCAACAAAATGCCCAACGTGACATTTTGTTAGAGGATTGTTAGAAATGGGAGTCTCTAGTTGGCAGAGATAGGTACCTTCGTCCAAATAGGGACCCTTGCTTCTAGTCAGGGTAAGGGTGATACACACTCTAGATAACCCCTGCTCACCCCCTTGGTAGCTTGGCATGAGCAGACAGGCTTATCCCAAACGCAATGTGTAAAGTATATGTACCAACACTCACAGTAAAACAGTGAAAACACCACAAATGGACACCACATCAGTTTAGAAAAATAAAATATCTTTATCTAAACTAAACAAGACCGAAACGACATAAATCCAACATACACAGTTAAAAATATGACTTTCAAAAGGTTTCAAGAACTTGTACCATAGAAAACTATGGATGCGTGACTTTTCACCAAAATACCTGTAGATGCGTCAAAGTTCCAAAGCCAAACAGCCGCAGAGTCGTAAAACAAAAAGATGCAACACTCCTGAGACATTGGGGAGGCGATGCGACAGTCCCGCAGCAAGTAGAGGAAGGGTTGCGTCGAATCCGGTCTGTATGGGGAGTGATGCATCGATTCTTTGTGACTGTTCCGGTCCGCAGGTGATGCGTTGGACGAACTTGCCGCACAGGCACAATGCGTGGAAATCCGGGATGCGTCGGTGATCGATGCGGCATTGAGAGGTGCTGCGTCGGTCCTCTTCAGCCGCGATCCCTCGATGCATTGTTTCTTACAGTGGCAATAGGCGCTGCGGCGGTTTCCTGCAGTGGTGCGGCAATGCGTGGAAATTCTTCTCGCGCTGTGGAGATGCATCGGGAAAACATCCGCAAGAAGAGCGATGCGTCGATTTTTGTAGTTCTTTGAGTTTCTTTTTTCTTCCAGCTCCCAAACAGCAGCAACACCTCCAGAGGCCCAAAACTGGCACAGGCACCTCTTGGCAGGTCAGAACTCACAGCAGCAGAGTTCAAGGGAGCTGGGGGTGAAGTCTTTGTGTCACTGAGACTTCAGAACAGGAGGCCAGCTCACTTCAGGCCCCTGGAGATCTCCTTCAAGCAGGGGACACAGCACACAGCAAAGTCCTTCTCCTTTCCTTGGCAGCAACAGCAACTGCAGGCCAGCCCCAGACACACAGCAAGGGCAGTACTTCTCCTCAGTCTCTCCAGCACTTCTCCTTGGCAAAGGTTCCTCTTGAATTCCAGGAATGATCTAGAGTCTGGGGTTTTGGGTCTGATAATTATACCCCAAAATGTCTTTGTTCTCTTTGTGCAAGGGGCTCTGAGCCCAGTGCAAACCAGTTCTGGGGGGCACTCTGCAAGTGCACAACAACATCCATTGTCAGTGTGAGCCTTAGCTCCAGACACACCACAGGGGGGGGGCAGCATTGTGGAAGGCAGGCACTGCCCTATTCAGGTACAGGTGCTACTACTCCCACCACTCCAAATGCAGATCAGGCCTATTCAGCCTAGTGCTGACTCATCCAGACTCCTGGAGGCACTGCACCTCCCCAGCCCCTGTCACTCCAAAGCCAGACAGTCAATCCACAAACAGGCAGAGGCGCACAGGATGGTTAAACAACAAAATAGCCACTTTCTAAAAGTGGTATTTTCAAACACACAATTTAAAAACCATCTTTACTAAAAGATGTGTTATTAAATCCTGAATTCAGGAAAACCAAACTTCATTTATCAATCTTACCCCTATGGGAAGATATGCTTGTAAAATGTTACAAAGCATTCCCCATTCTGTCCTATGGGGCAAGATAGGCTTTCAATAGTGAAAGACTAAATTGGCAGTATTTCACTATCAGGACATGTTACACACACCAGTACATGTCCTACCTTTCACATACACAGCACACTGCCCACGGGGGTACCTTGGGTCTACCATAGGGGTGTCCAATGTGTAAGAGAAGGGAATAGTCGGGCCTGGCAAGTGGGTGCACTTGCTAAGTCGACATGGCAGTTAAAAAACTGCGCACAGGCACTGCGGTGGCAGGCCTGAGACATCTTTTCAGGGCTACTCATGTGGGTGGCACAATCAGTGCTGCAGGCCCACTAGTAGCATTTGATTTACCAGCCCCTGCACTTTACTAGGGACCTACTGGTAAATCAAATACACCAATCATGGATAACCAATCACAATAGCAATTTACACAGAGAGCATATGCACTTTAGCACTGATCAGCAGTGATAAAGTGCCCAGAGTCCTATAGCCAACAACCACAGGTCAGGAAAAAAATAGGAGGAAGAAGCAAAAAGCAAAAAGTTTGGGGATAACCCTGCAAAAAGGGCCATTCCCAACAAGGATACTGTAACTGAACTGTAGTGATGTATTGTGGTTGTATTTTGCTAAAACAAAATGATAGGGGGAGGCGTAGCTTGCATCTAAAAGGTGTAATGTTTTTTCTAGCCACACAGATCGCCACGGACGTGGCCGGCAGTGAGTGCACCAGTGGAGCAGATGGGGCAGCGTTGGTCGAGGGGGGGTTCCAGCGGTGGCAGGGTCATGCGGTGGTAAGTCACATTGCTTGCTTATTGACAATTAGTACTATACTCACTGCAAGGGTGTTGACTCGTGAACACCCCACTTTATCAGATACATTGGGTGTTGAGTAGCTAGTGGCCTTTTCTATCTGTTACTCAACAGATAAAGATTCATAATGAACTTTAACAACAATGGGTTGATGGAAAAGGGAAAAAAGGATTGGAGGAGAAAGGATGGGTGAAATGTAAAATGAGTGAAAGGATGAATGGGGGCACATAGGTGGGTGATAGGATGCATGGGTGGGTGAAGGATGGATGAAAGGGTATACGGGTGAAAGCTGCCTGCCTGGGTGAGTGGGTGAAAGCTATGGATGAAAGGATGCCTGCCTGGGTGGGTGAAAAGAATGCTCGGGCAGGTTAAAGCAGGATGGATGAATGGGTGAAAGGATGCATGGGTGGGTAAATGAATGTTGGTGAAAGGTTCGTTGAGAGCCATGTTTGGATGGATGGATATATATGGATGGATGGTTTTCAATGGTGAAAGACTGGATGAGAGAGTGTAAAGCTTAAATGATGTGTATCAATGCCAAGGGGGAAGATTAAGAGTATTAGAAGAACAATGCAATGATGAATGCATAATTGCTTGGATGAAGAAAAATGGGAGCTGTTCTGGATAGGGACGTGCTCACTTAATACACTTGTTTGGAATGGTGTTATCAAAGTTTGATTCAAAGGGTTGGGGTGGTATTTCTGTCCACTCCCTTGACTTATAATATTTTTTGAGTGAGGCAGATATTATGTATCCCACCCATCATCAATCATCACCTCCGTCCCTACCCATGACATTTCGCCAGTGCCACCCATGATGGCTTAGCGGCTGCATGGTTCAATTCGGCACTGCAGTGTTGGCTGTTCAATTTGCATCGGCTTGAGTTAATGTGGCATTTACTAAGTTTTCAATTCATGGCAATGTGAAAACAAGGTGTGTTTCTCTTTCCTCCCAGTGCCCACTCAGTCACTTCCTAGTACTTCACTCCTTTATTCTTTCCTAAGTTCTATCCCAGCCTTCCTCAAAAATTTTCAAATCCATTCTTTGCATGCACCACATTTTTCTGTCCAAGTGATATATTTCATCATGGCTTCCATAACTAATTTACCCCTGTTCACATTTTTTCTTTCAACATTTGTCAACCGCAGTGGTTCACTAGCCAAAGCTTAGGCCTATGATGACAGGGGCGGATTATCCATTAGGGCACTGGGGCTGCGCCCCCCTGAAATTCTTTCCTTCACATTCCTGTACAAATATTAAATAGATCGATTTATTTAGAGATACAATCATATCTCTAAACAAACCGATGTATTTAAGTCTCGGCTGTGTGTTCCAGGTTGCCTGCCCTGCCTTGCTCTGAATCAGGAGACGGAAGCCAGGCAGTAAATCAACTTTATGAATTGGGACGCACGACACAGGGGTTACTGTTCTAAAGCCCTTCATAATGAATCATTGCCATTGTAGTCTATGGCAGTATTTTCTATAGGTCAGTAACACTGTCAGCGTCATGGTTTGGGGTGTTGGAGTCTTCCTCCCTGTGTGAGAGCAGCGGTTTGTCATTCACAGGCATAGATCCCACTCTTTCCCATTTGTCACACGTAGGAGTGGATGTAAGCAGCGGTGCATGTGCGTTTTGGTGCCTTGTCCTCAGTAATGGTAAGGGATTGAATGCTAATCTTCTATTATGTATTTTGTTCTGAGACCCCTCGCCACACTGACCTCCCCCACCGTGACACCCCAGGCCCTGGTTGCACATCACTTGCTCCATTAGAAGTGGAGCTGAAGCATTTTTTTCCCCGTGAAATGGATGCAAAACACGAGCAGGCCAGTGTTCTTGTTCCCTTGTGAAGTTAATACAAATATCCGAGTCAAGGGCAAAGATGAGATATGTGCTTACAATAGACAGTTATCTGCTCTATGACATTAAAACTGGTCCGATCTTCATGCCATCAACAACATTAGTGCCAAAAACATGGATTGATTTATGAACAATGAGTGTGAAAAACGTTAAGGCAATGAATGTCAGCGATTTACTTCCTCTCTTATTTAAAGTTTTACTTAATTGTGCCTCCCTTGAAAGTTAGCTATTTATTCATTTTGTGTTTCTTTCTGTATTTTTTTCCATGCATACTTTGAACTGTGCACGTGTTTATAAGGGGCTTTGATTGAGAGCTCTGATGCTGACCCTGAAGCCAAAGCAAAGTGCTTGTCAGTGGGTTGGCCTCTCTTCAGATCACACAGAACAATGGTCATGTATTCCAGTTGTAATTGCAATTTTGTGAAAATGTGTGTGAATTATTAACTCAGATCTCACTAAATCACACATCCCGGGGAAGAGGGTTAGGGGTTTGATGAATGGATGGGAAAGGGGAATTGGGGAAAGGTGTGACAAAGACAAATACTACAGAAAGACAATATTCATCTGGGCGATGAGCAGACAACCATCATCAATCTGTTGTAGGAGAAAATGAAGGAATGACTGAGACACAGTTAAATTAAATGCATTGCAAACAGTCTGTCCGCCCAAGAGAGACCCAAGTTATTATATTATTACATATCTAAATGTTCTGTCACCTAGGTTCGAAAAATATTGAATACAAATTATGTAGCAGTGAAGCGAACACACACAGTTCTAAAAAATTATTATTAAAAGAAAAATGATACTGTATTGCCAAATTTGGCAGTGAAGAAGAATTAAGCACTGAAAATACGCAAGCTCACTGGCATCTGCATTTTTCTTGGATTGCCTGTCAATCTTGGGTGCCTGCCTGGCTGAAGTGATCCGGTAAGGTAAGCATGAGTGTTATGGTGCTTTTTCCTTTTGTGCAGGAGAAGTGAAGGCCTGAGATTGTAAAACAGAAATGATATTGTAGAATCAAAAAGAAGGACATGAGGAGTGTACCAAGAAGACTCAGAGGCAGAGCAAGGGCATAGTCCTTTACAATCATTCATTTTATGACTGATATGCAATCAATTAAGTGAGAAAAATTAAAACAACCAACAATCACAGACAAGTGGCTGCATGTATCGGGCTGATCAAACTTGCAACTGTCTTGATCATCACCATAACATTTAGCCTAGCGTGTCATTATTGTGATGATGTGCCATCATTACATGCCTGTCTCCAGTTACCTACAACAACAGGGCCCCCATCCAACCACATAGTTTCAAACTTGAGCCAGCCAGGACACACAGTAAGCAGCATTGCATTTCCCAAATTAAGTAATCAACGCAACTCTCACCAGTCCACAGAGTTGAGCAGGCCTCTTAGAGTCATTACCATGTTGGTTTCCGTGAAGTTGATAACTTCCTTCTTCTGGCAGTTGTTGAAGTAGTCTTTCAATAATCCTCCTGACTCTGAGTAAAGAATAAGTCCAACTCCGTACCGACTCCAGTCCCGACCCATATGAGAGAGATCCATCTGTAGTGCAATGCTGTTGATGAACAGCAAGAGAAACATTGAGTAATTTTTTTGTGTGGACTAGAGTTGTGTTTGCTAGCTAAACAGACTGGTTGGGTCTTTGAAAAGTGTGAACCAGAAAACAAAGCAGTGTGGACCCGGCAAGCAAATTTTGCTAAGTATCAAAGGGGAAGGAAAAAATCACCTTCTGGAAAAACATGATCACCCATTAGGCCACCAACATTGTAAATCATCACAAACACAACCAAGTTTAATAATTATAGTTAAACACCCACTCTCACTGTCTGCCACCACATGAATCATCTCAACACTCACAAACAACAATCATTCATATATCACTCATTGGTGCATTACTTACCTGTTCCAATTGAAGCATGGTGGTACATTGCCAATCCTCTTTGATTCACAAAACACACATTGGCCAATCTTGCAAATCAAATATTATGGGGCAGTACTGCTAGGGGATTAAAGAAAGGATAGTCACAGGATGGAGCCCGGCATTGTCTCTGTCTCCAGTGTCCTTGAAGGGAATGGGGGGGAGGCTTTTTCACTGTACACTGCTCCAACTCCAATTCGGCCATACATGTGTCTAAAATGGTGGTGCTACATTAGTTAGTGAGACACAAACAAACAAAACAAATAATATAATGTTCCCCTAGCTATATCCTTTTTTATGTTTTTTTTTGTCGAAGCAGTTCAGTGACAGAAAGTTCTATGGTGGCCCAGGCCTACTCAGTAGTCAGGGAAATAGAGTTCAACCTCAAAAAACTTAAGTGGTTCACCCAGAGGTTGGTCAGCTAACACACTACCATGACCTAAGTCACACCAATCACCCTCACTCTCCTCCTGTCGTACTTGGGTATGGTATAGCTCAGTGGTATAAAGTGCTGATTCATTTTTATCATGGTTAATCCCTCCACTTTTTGAGGAAAGAGACTGGTACTTGTCACTGTGATAACTGCACTAGCTGCACTGAACACACACTCGGCAGACACACCGGAACTGGGAAAGTCAGACACTTTATTGCCAGCCTGCTGAGCACTGGCAATTGGTGCCTCTTCCCCTACCAATACACCATTGGGTTTTGATCCAGATAGACCTCTGTTGGGTCATCAAGATAGGTCTGGACCATCCTCTCAATAGTCATTGGTGCTCCACCTTGCTCAACCTCTTTTGCCTTCGCCTCTGCACTAGACTTAAGCTCTGCCTTTAGAAACCAGTCAAATGCAGATTTTGGGACTGATGCTCCTGTTCCTGTTGTTATTGCTGGTGTTCTTGTTGTTGGTTTTGGCTGCTTTGAGCCAACAGCACTGCCCTCAGGCTCTATGGAAGTTGAAGGCTGCACCGCAGAACTTCTACCCGTGAGTGGGCCTCTAATTCCCAGCCATTCTGTTTCTAGGTTGCTGGCTTGCTCAGCAATCCACGTCTTGTAGTTTAAAACATCCCATCTGAAAAAGGAATAAAAGTGGGCAGTAATTGTTTGTACCGTGGATTAAGAATTGTGGCACAGATGTAATGTTTGGATGACACAATGTCTCTTTGCAGCCTTGTATTAACAGATAAGCGAAGGATTCAACTCTCCACCAATTCATGCACATCAGTTTTTTTTGTCCACACCTGCATACATTTACACCCCCTTTAGCTGTTCCTGTAGCATATGCAACAACGGTATGGCTTGGCCCATGGTGCTGTCCTCCTTCCTGACTTCCCATGTCAAAACTTCAAAGGGAAGCATCATCTCTGTCAGGCATCTGACTAGGCCCCACTGGTCCATCTCAATGACCATGGCTTTCACAGTTGCATCCCCTCTTTGCATGACATAATCATTGACCGGTCTGTACTGCTCAAACAGATGTTGCAACATGTAATAACCTACTGTAAAAGTGCTTTAACTGGCATTCTATTATCACACTGAATGATCCTCAACTGCTTCTGGGCTTTGAAAGAATGGCTGAAATGAGCGCAGATTCTTTGGCAGGTGGACAGTAAGTCACTGACTTGGTCTTCTTTTTTGAGAAAGTCCTGTACAATGATGTTGATACAGTGTGCCAAACACAGGATCCTGAAATACCCACCATCTGTCATGGCCTTAACTTTATTACTGCCACTGTCCGGTGCAACAAATCCAATGGTAAGCCCTATGGGTCGCAGCCATTCAAAGACCTTGTTGTTAAAGTCATCCAAGATGTTTGCAGCTGTATGGAATTTTCCATGGCGAACGTGGCTACTGTTGAATGCTTCCGAGCGCCATTAAAAATTTCAGCAGTGTCAATACCTGCAGATGTCATTTCTGTAAATCCCACAAAAGAGATCCAGTGTGCAGGTATGCACACAGAATCATTGGCTTGGCAACTGGTCCACATGTCTGTCGTCAGGTGGATAGTGTGAAAAGTACTCTGCTGCGAAGCTTGTCCAACCAATTCCAGCACATCGTGATGTAGCGCTGGAACAGCATCTCCGGAAAAATAGGTTCGGATGGGAACATTCCTTTTTGGACAGATGGCCACCACAAATTCTAGAAAACCCGCTCCTTCCACAAAAGAAAAAGAGAGGAGGTCCAGCACTAACATTTTAACCTGCTTCCTGTTGTATAAATGTGGCATTGGGTGGCTGCATTCGTCCAGGCCTTCCTGCCTAAACAGGTCAGGAGTAGTAGACTGGATTTTTTTCTTTTCTGGTGCCACTGATGTAGGTGACTTCTCGAGAGCAGAAGGTGGTAGGCACAATGTGCATCTCAGCAGGGCAGTCACTGTATGCTCTTGCCTTGATGTCTCGACCTGACTCTGAGGTAAGTGCCATTGCAAAGTTGTTGATGTGGGCAAAACTACTGCACTGCTGGGGACATGGCTGATTTGCGGAATACAAATGTCACCCTATTCTTCACCTTCTACCATGATCAGATCAGATTCCTTGCTCTCACCACCTTCACCAACACCCCATGCAGTATTTTTGGCTAAGGTGAGCCTCCCAGCGGATTGCGTGGTGTTTTCGCAAATGGGTTATTTGGCCTCCAGAACTTTAGTTTTACCAAGCTTACCCCGACTAACACTAACACTTGCTTTGCAAATGGAGAATATGGCAATGTTCGGCTCCTGTAGGAAAGCGGGTTTCTGTTACAGTAACCCCCCCCACTTTTTGCCTGATAACTGATGCACTTTTCCTTGGTGTGCCCTGGGTCCCTGCCAATCAGGTACCCAGGGCCTGTGTTCCTTCCTTAAAAACTGTACTAAAGCCTAAACCCAAATGGCATCTCTGGCCACAGGTAAGCCCCTGGTAAATGGTACCCTAGGTACCCAGGGCACTGTGACCAGAGAAGGCCCCTAAGGGCTGCAGCACTTATTGTGCCACCCTTAGAGGCCCTGTACCCTGACACACACACCCTGCCTTTGCAGGCTGAGTGTCTTGGTGCAGAACTAAACAGAGAGTCGACATGGCACACATCCCTGTGTGCCATGCCCACAAACACACTGCCCTGGCATACCTCAGTCACCCCTCTAGCTGGGTGCAATATGCCAGTGGTGTGGGCACAGGTGCATGAGCCCTGTGCCCCTACAGTACCCAGGGCCATTCCTGGGCACTGTAAGTGCAGTGATGCCATCAAGAGTATATGGTGCTGGGAGGTTGTCATTACGAACTCCACAGCACCATAATGGCTACACTGAAGACTGAGAAGTTTTGTATCAAACTTCTCAGCACATTAAACCCACACTGATGCCAGTGTGGGATTTAATGTAAAATGCACGACAGAGGGCAACTTAGAGTTGCCCCCTGAACCTAACCTACAATCCACGTCTTGTCTGAGGGGCTGCCCCGGCTGCCACACAGCAGACATGTTGCTGGACCCCTGGGTGGAGAGCCATCCGCTCTCCTGGGCCTGCAACAATGCACATCCTGGGCGAGGTGCTAGGTCTCCTCCCCCAGGATGGGCAGGGGAAGCTTCAAAGGCATGCCGCCTTTGTGAGCTTCTCCAGGCCACTTGCTGTACTCAGCAACTGGCCCTCACCGGTTCTGACCCCCTCTCTGGCGGGAAGACTGGCGGGAAACCCCAAGGGAGGAAAGGGGATGTGCCAGCCTCTGCCAACCCCACCCCTCAGGTGGGGGAGGCGAGGTGAAGCACAACTCCGGGCTCTCGCCATCTTGAAGACGGGGAGCCCTGCCCAATCAGGACTAGGCTGCTGCCCCCTCCCACAGGAGAGGGGCAGGATATGGGGTGTACCCAACCCAGGGAAGGGACCCATTGGTCCCTGCCCTTTACCTACCTATAACGCCCCTAAATTTAGTATTTAGGGGCACCCTGAACCTTCCTTCCTTAGTTCCAGATTCCAAAACAAGAAAGAAGAACAAGAAACAAGAAGACCTGCCGTGCAGCTGCTCACAAGAGGAAGACATCAACTGATTTGGCCCCAGCCCTACCGGCCTGTCAACCCTCGAACCTGCTCCTGCTAAACCCTGGCGTCTCCAGTGGTCAGCAACTTCAAAAACCCCGGAGGACCTGACTGCCTTGTGACTCTAACTACCTGGGACTCCCACGAGCAGTGGTACTGCTCAAAGCAAGTAACAACCCCTGGTGCCAGCCAGGGACCGCGAATCCTATACCCTCTGCACCCGCCGAGCCCGGCCTGTGCCTGAGTGGACAAAGACCACGAGGACGTCCCCCCGGCGACTGTGACCCAGAATCCAGCACCCAAGGACCCTCCTCGACGCTCCTGATGACGCCTGCAGCCTCAGAACCAGGGACCCCTCCAACCGCGACCAGCCGAGGGTAAGATTTCCGACGCCTAAAGACACCCCTGCACCCGGCGCCCCACGGCCTCCTGTGCCCAACTCCGGGGTGCCTACCCTTCCTACAGCTTCCCAACTTACCTCTCGAAGTGGTGGTCGCACCTGAAGAATCACCGTCCCCGAGCTTGCAGCCTTTGTTCGTCACGCAGCTTTCCCATTGAAAACCATTGGGCGCCCGACGGCCCAAAAGCCCACTGCACCCGGCCGCCCCAGTGCCACTGAGGGTGCACCAACTACCCTGTTCGACTTCCCCATTTGCCCTGAGCAAGTGACCAGGAGCCCAGCTCCCACAGCCGCGTGGCCTGCTAGCCAGCAGCCACCAACCAAAGGCCCCCTGCCTTCCATAGGATAACATTGGGCCTAACTCACTCTGCACCCGGCCGCCCCTGTGCCGCTGAGGGTGTAACAACTGTACTTACCTGACCCTGGGAGACCCCTGAGTCTATGCCCAGAACCTTAACTCTGCCAGTCGAGTACTTACCCAAAAGCCGATAACTCACTTTTCTTCCATAGGGTAACATTGACTGGTTTCACTTGGAAATTCTTCTAAGTGTGGAGTTTTGAAACTTTTAAATATTCATCTAAAATCAGCCGAATCATGAAAACGAAAATACTCACCTGTTATCAGGAGAGATCCCAGTGCTGGATCTTGGTGCCCAGCACTGACCCTGAAAAGTAATTATAACTGTACTTAGCGGTAACTTGAATTTCCTTCCAGTGGATAACATTGCCTGGTTTTTGCTGAAAAAGTTTCTAAGTGTCGATTTTTGAAACTTACAAATATTTGCTAAAAATCGCCTGTGTGACAAACGCATTCTTTCAATTGTTTACAGGAGATGCACCAGTGCTGGATCCAAGATCCAACACTGAGTAAGAAAAAGTAACGATAACACTACTTACCTGCTAAGTGAATTTCCTCCCATAGGATAACATTGGTGATTCTATGTGAAAAAGTTTCAAGTGACAACTTTTAAAATACAATAATATTCCTTAAAAATCACAACTGTAACCAAAACGTTTTTACTCAACTGTTTACAGGAGATGTCCCAGGACTGAATCTAGGATCCAGTCCTGTGGTAAGAAAAGTAATCCAAAAAGTAATCTATTGCATTTAACTAGAAATTCCCATTGAGCTCAATGTATTATTGCAGTGTTTCCCAAACTGTGGTCCGCGGACCCCCAGGGGTCCGTGACACATTCCCAGGGGGTCCTCAGGCAGTAATTTTAAAAGCACAAAAAAGTTCCTTGTAGAATTAGCAGTTTTCCAGCAACAATAAAAGTGTCAAGATAACGTCAGTGATTAATGTACCTGCTGGAGAGAGATGAGTTTTGTCAAGTGGCAGCTTTGACTTATCTAATGTAGCACAGAGGGTTAATATGCCTACTGCAAAGAACGTGTACCATGCATTTTAAAAACAGTTTTTTATGTGCATAGGTTAGTGGGTTACTGCTTTTGTCACAGAGATTCTTATGTTACTGTGCAGTTCATAAGTGACAATCGTAATCTAGCACAGTGACCTATAAACTGTCATTAAAGAGCTGCTTGCAAACTGCATGGTACAAGTTAGAAACATATGTTTTTTCCAAGTCTTTCATTATCCTGATGCTGCTAAAAAGGTTTATTTGGGTGGAAATACATTTTTATTGTTAAAGTCAATGCTAACCACTGTGTTATGTTCTGAATCCTGAGTTTGTGCTTCTCCAGACCAAGCACTCTTTAAAAATGCCTACCAGTATGAATGACATGTGAATCCTACACCTTGTAGTCGTATTTGCCTTATGTAACATTTTCTATACACTGATTTACACGTATGAATCATTGTCTCTATGGGGCAGATTTACAAGTAAAGTGACTCAGTGCGTGCTGCAAGCCATTTGGCTGCGCCCCACTCAGTCACTTTCAAAGCACAGGCATGCGACATATTTACAACAATATGTCGCATCTCTGTGCTTCCCCCTGCGCTGGCGCACAAACTGCTGCCATGCACCTGCACAGGCACATTTGCACCATGGTGCAAGGTTGCCTGCGTCGTGGGGAGATTGTTTATATGCAGGAAGAGTTCCCTTCCTGCACATAAACAATCAGAAATGGCGTTTTTCAACTTCTAAGTGCGCTGCATTAGCACACATAGAACCTGCAAAACGTAATTGTTTTACTGATTGTTTATGTGCAGGAAGGGACACCTTCCTGTACATAAACAAGCACCAGAGGTGATATCCTCTTTCTATGCGAGCTGCAGAATGCAACACGCATAGAAAGAGGAAATAAACGAGGAGAAATGAATACATTTCTCCTCGTTGTGCTCTCCTACGCCTCCCTGGGGAGGCATAGCATTCAGACACATTTCCAAATTTACGATTTCTAGTAAATCTGGAAATGTGTCTGGTTTCATGGGTGTTGCGTGGGAACACCCACAGCAACACCCATTTTACACCCCTTTCACGCAAAGTGCTGTGTGCAAATGGGCCATATTTACAAGACCAGGAAAAGTCACGCAGGGTGGCTTTTCCTGCCTTGGAAATATGGGGCACTAAAATGCGCCACCGGTGCGTCACTTTTTGTGACGCACCCGTGGCGCAAGGGGCTTGTAAATCTGCCCCTATATGTGTGTGATGTAAAGGGCTCTGACATCCTTCAATGGTATGAGAGATGCTATAAAACAAATGTAATACATGTGACAGAGGGGCTATGGAGAGATGAGAGGCACTGTTGGAGGGTGATAATAAGGGAATCATTGAAGAACCCCAACAAAGATTGTCGTATCCTGGTGCATAGTAAGGTGATCATTTACTATTCTTTAAAAGCTGATACAATTCAATATATAATGATAAATTTGTTGTAGAATGCACCATTGTTTTCTAAATTTTCTTGGGGGAGAGCCTCCCAAAGCCCCCTTTGTAGTGGTCAGGCTCACTCACTGCACTTGTTGTGCACTGTATGGGGACTGGTCTGAAAACATTTGCCAGGGCTGCTGTGGGTTTCCAGTCTGGCCCTGGCAGGAGCCTCGTACATCCGAAATAAAACCAACCATTTAAAAGTTAGTCACGGAGATGCAGCACTAACCGTCCTGTTTTTTGCAAATTCTTTCAATATAAAATACTAAAATCCTTAGTAATTCGAGTATTTGTTTTGTGTGCACACGTGTGTTTATTGTTTTCGAATTACTGTTTTAATGTTTGAAATTTAAATCATACAAATTGCTTGGGGGTCCCTGGCTTCCAGTGATGACTCAATGGGGGTCCTCAGGAGTCAAAAGTTTGGGAACCACTGTATTATTGTGTTTGAAATTGTGTTGCCAAATGCAACAACTGTAACTATTGTATTCAAAAGTCTATTGCCTATTTGAAAAGTATTTAACTAAAGTAACTCATTCTGAGAAAGTATATTTTGATACCTATTGTTGGTTCTAAAATAAAACAACTATATATTTTGATACAAAACCATTGGCCTAAAGTTCAGTTCTTGAGTGTGTGAGACCATTTGCTGACTGAGTGTGTACAACAAATGCTTTACACTGTCCTCTGATACTGCCTTACTGCTCGACCAAGCTACCACTTTAGAGAGTAAGGTTATATCTAACTTTAGCCTCTGCCAAACCTCTGGGGACTGTGGACTCTGTGCACACTGTACCTATTTGGGAACAGTATATACAGAGCCACTTTCTTACAGCTCCTTATCACTAACCGCAAAGAAATCCCAAACTGGGGAGGTTAACTTTCTGACACTGGTGCCACTGCCAATGTCAGAAGAAGTGGCGGAAGGTGGGTGTTTTCACGTTTGCCTCTCTGTAGTGCCTACTTCTACTGAGGTGGTTGTGGTGGTGGTATCTGTGCCACATCCCTCAGAGCAGGTTGAGATGGGGTAATGTCGGTCTCCACTGGGGCTGGGCTAACATCCATGATGACTGTGTTGTCGTCATCCTCCTCTTCTTCATCCATAACTCTAAGGCTTTTAGTAACCTTGCTTTTCACTAGCCTCTCCTGCTGTGTCTCAGACTGAGATGGCATCCAAGTGGAGTCTTTGTCATCAGAAGGGGTGCTTGGAGAAGAAGATGGTGGAGTACCCTTTCTTTTCCTTGCTGACGATCTGGAAGACAATGGATCGTCTGAAAGAAGGGCTTCTTCTACTTCCTCAGCATGAAGCTCAATATCCTGAAGTGCTACTACTTTGGGAGGAACTACTATCGCTGGTTGCGGCTGGTGTTGTCCACTTAGATGAGTTTCCGGCAACGATTGGGTGCTACTTTGTGAAAGAGATAACTCCAATTCAATGTCACTGCTCGTCAGCGTTGCCGTGATTAGAGTAGCTGCCTCCTTGTCATACATGGACTTGGGCCTAGTTTGGGGGGGCGCTGATATGGGAGTGCTGCTCCCAGCTTGCTCCTCGGAGGCCGTTGCGGCAGGTGCACGTTTTTGCCTGAAAAAGATCTGGGGCGACATACCAGTGGTGGTAAGCTCCTTCTTATTAACCCTGGGCAAAGCACTACGCTACGCTCGCGTAGTTTGCGAAGTTTGCGCTACTTCGCACAACGCGAATTGCACGTAGCACAGTGCAAACACGCGTAGCGTAGTGCAGCGGTCATTTTTTGCTTGCTCGTGGTCCTCAACGTCAAGTTGGCGACCGCGAGCAAGCAAAATGACATCCCGGCGAGACTTTTTCCTCGTTCGCGATCAGCAACATCAAGTTGCCGATCGCGAGCGTGGAAAATAAACCTCCCGGCGAGATTCTCAACGCGGGGAGGTCAGGTTTCTCATTGCGAGTGGTCGCGTATGCTCGCGAACGCTCGCGATGAGAAACTACCAGTCCGCGTTGAGAAAGCTGCCGCTCGAGTAAAAATCTACTTGAGCGGCAGTAAAAGACAGCTCGCACTGTGCAAGATGCCGTTTTCAATCATTGCACAGTGCGGACAAGCATCCGGCACTGTGCAATCATCGCGAACAGCGCACTTCGCAGTTCGCGTAGTGCTACGCGTATCTCGCGTAGTGCGAACTGCACTTTGCGTAGCTTCGCGTAGCGCTACTTCACGAACTACGCCCAGGCTTACTTCTTATCACTGGCCACTTTCTTGGTAGCACATTTCTTTGGGGCCATCTTGAAGCTGTCAGTTGGTAGTTGACCTTGACTTCACAGGTTGAAGAGATGTCTGTGTTGTGTGGTCATGTGTCACGTCGTGCACAGGCCTTCTGTCTGGCAGTACTGTGGGTGACGTCGCTTCTCTTGTGCACCTAAAAGCAAACAAGCAAAAAGAACTTAATTGAAACGTGGCATTGTTGCAGTTGATTTAGTAGTACAAATAATATCATTTAGTGTAATTACTTAAGTCATAAATAATTAACAACAATACAGTTTATCCATTTGTAAAACCACACCAACATAAACTTTTATGGAAGGATAAGAAAGATCAACAACATACAGCTGTAACTGTTTGCTTTATGTTCATCAAGTTGGGATGTGGCACTCAGGGAGGAGCAGTTGACAATAGAATAACCAATAGAACATGAATGCTATCGTGCGACTGTGAGCCTATGGCAGACATGGGGTTGATGGGTGTTAGGAAAATGTGAAAAAGAAAATTTTTAAATTACAATTAAAATATTTTTACAAAATTTAAAACATTGAAACAATAAAAAATACATTGAAAACATCTTATTAAATTAATTTAAAAACAATTAACAAAAAATGTTTGTGAAGAAATTATAAAAAAATATATATATAATTGCTGATGTACTAGGCCGGGACTACCGTGAGAAACCCATTGGGATTTGGGAGGCAGGGAGTGGTGCAGGTGAAAAATGCAAAAAAATATATATTAATATAAAACACTGTTCAAACACTACATTTAGTATGAGCATTGAGCTACTAGGCCTCAAACATATTAATTTATCAAACTGATATCAGGGAAAAGTAAAAAAAATGAGCACAAACAAAAAGCCTAAGCCTCTACATACAAAATGGCTTTGAAAACTGATGGCTGCACAAAAAGGCCACATGGTCAAACAACAAGCAGGAGGCATGGCCACAACAAAGAACACATGCAGGCCTATGGCAAAAGCACACTAACTGCCTCCACAAAATGGCCGCCAGCCACATTGTCAAACAACAACAACAACAACAAGCAGGAGGCATGGCCACAACAAAGAACACATGCAGGCCTGTGGAAAAAAAGCCCACTGGCTGGTTAGATAAAATGGCCACCAGCCACATGGTCAAACAACAACAACAGCTAGCAAGGAGGCATGGCCACAACAAAGAAAACATGCAGGCCTTTGGCAAAAGCACACTGGCTTCCTACACAAACTCGCCACCGGCCACATGGTCAAACAACCAGCAGGAGGCATGGAAAACAAAGAACACATACAAGCCTATGGACACTGACTATACAAAATAGCCCATGACCACATGGCATGGGGAACAAAGACAAATGGTGGCCTATGGCAAACACACTCACACACTGGCTAGACAAAGGAGGCATGGTAACATGGGAGAAAACAGCATTAAATCAGCAATGCCAAAAATGAAAATTAACTGGGCTAACATTTTTTACAACAGCACACATCAGAAAGAAAATGTAAAATACCCCCAAAAACACATTTTTTAATTTAATCCAATGCCATCCATGGCCTGAATGATGTTTCAATTCAGCAGACACCACAGAAAAAGTTGTTTCATCCACCCATGACTAGTCCTGGGCCTACTGGCTCAAATGCCCATTGGCAGACTAGACCACACAGTGAATTAAATGAATATTGCATATTTATTAAAAAAAACATGGAGAAAATGTTCTGAACTGTTCAACATTTTTCTTTTATAAAAGAAGAAAAATACATGCTAAAAAATAACTAGGCCCCTACTGAAACTGCACGCCACCCACCACAATAAATTTTAAAAATTGAATAAAAGTACAAATAAATCCTGGTGTATGCCCTCTATCAAACAAACAACACCCTTACACAACAGTCTTTGAACTTACTTATGCTATCGCAAAAACAAAGACCTCAAATGCTATGGTATATATGCAGCAAACAAACAGAGTGATCCTTCCAGCTTCACCTCCAAATGAGAAGTGACCAGAAGGTGGACAAAGCACTGGGGGGAGCCAGCTGGACAGGAACAGGAAGTTGGAGTCTATGGGCCACTTCCTCCTTTTGAACAAAAAAGTTAAGAAAAAAAAGGGTTCATCACACAAAAAGCAACGCGAATGGTCCATTTGAGGAGTTTTTTAACTCCAAAGTGTCTTTTTGAGGAGATTTGGCTGCTTCTCAAGGAGAGAATATTCTCCAGGTTGCAGCCACAGTGGATCATGCTCAATCGCCCTTGCCTACAACACGAAAAAGTGCCGGAAGTTACTGGTGCGGCCTAAAGCCACACTAATGGCTGAAAAATCTCACGGGAGCTCGCGAGTGGCTAGAAAATCTCTTGAGTGCTCATGAGCGCCCGGCAATTCTCAATACGCTCCCCGCATGTGCGAAACAGCATTACATGTGCGCCAATGGAAACAAATCTCCACTTCGTTGAGGAGTGAGAAGTTTATCGTAACTCTACTTTCTCCGTGGAATGCGAAGTTGCACAATTTCGCAAACTCTGCAAGCAGAGTGGAGTTTTACGCCTAGGCCTACATCAAATGCAACTATTAAAGAACAACAGAAACTGTAATGCTCTTATAAGCAAATACAAGAAAGCCTAAAGTCTGAACCATCACTTTATGGACTACAAAAAGTATATACCGCCAGTGCATGTATGAGTGGCCATGATCCTCTTTTGAAGATTATGAGTGATATTTCCAGCCAAGGTGAATCTAAAGAGAAATTGTCAAGCATATTATATACTACTATTATATATATATATTTATTACTATTTATTGCAAATCTGTCCATGAACTGATTTTAAAGGCAAATACAAAATGGCTTTATAATCAAAAGTGGATTGGTGAACACATTTCCAGTGATTATGGGAGAGGTTCTCCAATACTTGGAAATAATCGTACATACAGGATCCACCAATTTCCATCGGCCTTATCAGAATCAGGAAATGTGCTTCAATAATTCTAATTTCTTTCAGCAGATAGTGCCAAAGAACAATAGAAAGTATACTGGAGGGTTGATAAAGATGAGCAATGCAAAGTAAATCTTCTTACCATTTTGAGGCAAAATGTAGGAAAATGAATCTAGGACAATGATGAAAGAGTGAAATTAGATTATAAAGACTGAACAAAAGCCAACTGAAAAATGCTGCCTTTAACAGAGGTCAGACCTGACTCAAGCTACTGACAAAGACAAAATATAATTTTAGTAATGAATTATTTCAGATTCAGGGCATTGTTATGATCAAAAGGATTCTAATTTAAATGGCATGGCCAGTCTTAGCTACATTCTTCTACAATATTAAATGCCAGAATACCTATTGCCTAAAATTCATAGGGTTTGTGGTAATCACTGAACGTGTTGTAATGTTTTGTAATTAATCTGTTATTCAACATTTCACACTACTGGAAATAATGTGGACACTCTAACAGCAAAACTCAATCTAAGCTTTCTTTATGGCTACATACAAATTTATTTATAGATCTTTGTTATGCCTGACATCCTTGGTGTAGTATTCCCTCAAGCATTTTGCCTTCACTCCTCCTGTTTTGTGTTTTTTTGCATTAGGCCTCTGTTCTTTACCATGCTAAACAGTGCTAAAGTGCATATGCCCTCTCCTTCCAAAATGGTAAAATTGGCATACACCTAATTAGCACATTTAATTTATGTGTAAGTCCCTAGTAAATGGTACTACATGTACCCAGGGCTTGTAAATTAAATGCAACTAGTGGGCCTGCAGCACTCGTGCCACCAAGTATAGTAGTGTTTTAAAACATGTCTCAGGCCTGCCACTGCAACTTGTAGTGCAGTTTTAACCTCCCATTACGACCTTGCAAAATAAACCTCTTGTCAGGCCTACACTATATTTTTTAATACGTAGAAGTCTTGCATAAGGTAGGCAACAAAAGGCTTATAGGGCAGGGTGCATTGTATTTAAAAGTAGGACATGTGCACTTATGTTTTACATATCCTGGCAACGAAAAACTCCTAAAGTCGTTTTTAACTATTGGAAGGTCTTTCTCTCCCATTAACTAACACGGGGTTACTTTATTACATTTATAAGGGATAACTTTGGATTGGGAGCAAATTGAAATATGCTGTTTACACTCAAACAAATTGTAATTTAAAATCCTCTTTAATGGCAAGGTCGTTTTTTAAGTCACAATTCTGAAACAGTACCACTTTTAGAAAGTTAGCATTTTCTTGGCCTAACTATTTGTGCCTTTTGCCAGTGTCCTGAGTCAAATGACTGTGAAGGGCTCTGCAGTTGAGGTTTGTGTATTTCACTCTGCCGACAAAGGAGACTGGCTGTGGGCAGAATGGGCCACCCTGCAAGGATGGCTGGGGGCTGAGCTATGCCCTGCCCCAATTATTTTTCAAAGTGCTTGTCTTCACCACATGCAAAGGAACCTGACAACAACCCTTTGCCACCCCAGACTTCTTTGAGCCTTGACAGGGGAAGCGGAAGAACTTTCCAGAAACAGAAGTGGAAATAGTATAGGGAATCCCGCCGTTCAAAGGCTGGCATGGTCTATACTGGACTTGTGGGCATTACAGAAAAAGGACTACCCTGCTGCCAGAAGGCTTCCTTGCTGTCTGAGAAGGAAGACTGAACCTGCTTACCATCAACCCAGGGTAACCTGGGTGACTCCAGGGGTCTATTTTCTGACTTCCTGTTTGAGCTACAGGGGACAAGAAGTTCTAAAGGCCTACCTGCAAGTGCCTAACTTACCTGCTGCACTGGACCAGCCTGGACCTGCAACTGACCTGCTTGAGCTCTGCTGGCCTCTGCTGGAGTGAGTTCCATATCCCTAAGTGGTGCACCCCATATCCTGGACTCTTGGCTGGCATCAGTTTGAGCTCCTACGCTGAAGGAAAGGTGAAATCCTGATCTTTGGGCTTTTCGTGAATAGGCCCATTCACACCAAGACTCTGCCACCCACGATGACCACCAACGTGAAGCTCCAGTGATGCCTGCCCTTCGTGCTACAGCGACCGCCAGCGAGATCTGCACTCTGCATTGCAGCAACGACAGCCCGCGGTGACCACCAGTGTAAAGCTCCAGCAATGACAATCTGTGGCATCCGACTGCCTCTTCGCATTACAGCAATGAAACCTCGTGACTCTCGGCCTGCTCTTGGCGCTACAGCAATGACCATCCATGACACTCTGCCTGCTGCTAGCAGGCTTCTCCACCCCAGAACTCGTTGCCCCGGAATTTAAGAAGGTAACTATTTCAGTGGGACTAACCTGTTCCCTCTATCTAAACCACACTCAATCATGGTTGGCCTGAACTTTACACCGGTCTTGTACGACCGGATGACCTCAACCGACGGTTTTGCTTTTAGGTGCTATATTTACCTAAAATTTCAAAAATGAATATCTCTGATTCTACTTATTGGAATTTTGACGTTCTGGTACCATTTTATAAATTAAAATGTACTCTCTTTTTCTAGATTTGTTTGGGTTTTTTCTTGTGTTATATTTTCATTTTATTACTGTTTGTGAGATGCATAAATATTATGCGCTCTGATACTAAGTTAAGCCTAACCGCTTTGTGCCAAGTTACCAGAGGGTTAAACGCAGGTTAATTTAGTGACTGTTGTGGTTCACCTTGGCAAGGTGGGGCTGCCACCGACCTCTACCAAAAACCCAATTTCTTACAACCTTCAACATAGTAACTTAGGGGGCATATTATCAAGAACGGCGTTAAAATTATCGCCGGTTTAGCGGCAGAAAACTGCCGCTAAAGCGGCGATAATGGGCTTGATAATATGCCCTGGAGAATTCCAATAGAAGTCCATGTTCTGGTGTGAACATGGGCTTCTATTGGAATTCTCCAGGGCATATTATCAAGCCCATTATTGCCGCTTTAGCGGCAGTTGCCGCTAAACCGGCGATAATTTTAACGCCGTTCTTGATAATATGCCCCTTAGTTATCCATCTTAATTAGTTTTTTATTCCTGCTTTTGCGATAGTTGAAATTCACTGATCTCGAGGAAAATTGAAGGCCCTGAAAATTACAGACCAAATTTTATGAATTGATGCACTTTAAAACACCTGAGAAAGATATTGTTCTAATAAATCGTGGCCAGAACGGAAGATCTTTTTATAAGATTTAAAGCAGAATAAGAAACAATGTCATCGCTGTTCACAATGTTTCTGGTTAACTTTGACAACAATTGAGTATACTAAAATCAGGAAAGGTTGATATTTTTCAGTTTGTTATAGAAATTTGTAATGGAAATTCATGTGGGGGAGAAGAGTTGATTCAGCTTTGATTGTCATTTTCTTTCAAATCACAGAGGAAGCATTGCATGTGTCTATTCAGTTAAGCAGAGGAAGTTTCCCAAAAACAGTCACAGTAGTGTTAAGAATTAGCAAGGCACATGCTCTGGCTACATAGTAATTTAATATTTTCTCAAATGTTCAACCCGCATCATTCGAGCTACCGATCTCCGTGAGGCTACCCCTCTCCCGTAAAGCAATATCTAATGACTGTGACACCCCAGGCTTTTTTTTACCGGGTCATTTTTCTTTTAAATGTCTGGTAGGTGCTGAAGAGAAAAAAAGTACATCAGACACAGACCGTAGGACAGTCCAAAAGTCAGTCGGACGGTCGGTGTAATGTTTTCCAGGGGGCACTGCCAGTCGAAGCCTGATGGTGTACCGAGTCTGAATAGAGTGGGCAGACAGTCAGTTTGAAGGACGGGCTACTCTGCTGAGTTTGTGGCTTAGTACCTTGTCTGCCAAACCCTGAAAATGGCCCTTAGTTCTAGTATCTCTAAATCCAAATTCCTCTTTCCTCCTTTTGTGCCCTATGAATTTAAAATGCTAAAAAAAATGTATATCAGGGCACGCCACTTAGAAACAATATCATCTTTCTGTTACTCAGCTATTGCAATTTAGCCCAAAATTGTCATGGTCTCACCATGTAGCCAGGTGGGGAATATTGTACCGTCTATTATGGGCATTGTTAGGTCTCGCATATTAAATGGTTTTGGCTGTCTGTTGGCAAATGGACCTATTCATCCAATAATGAGTTTCAGTGGGCTTTGTGTACAACTCTTGCTCACAATTAAATGGCTATTCTTGCATTTGTCCTGCTCAAGGAGCGTTTGACTCTAATCATACTTTAATTGGATGAGGTGTATCCTTCCACTGTTGATTACATATCCTTGTTTTGCAGTGCACAATGTTCTCTCCTTTTGAGTATCTTTCCCTGCTAATCACCTGCTCCTCACCTTCTTTTTTGGCCCTGTTCAATTTATAATTCATTAGTCACCCCAGCATCCGCTTGCCCACAACCCCCTTGCACTCGAACTAATATTGCAGCGTCTGGCCATCTTTAAAAAGATGTTAAAACATTGAAAGTTGGCAAATGTTTTATGGTCATGTGCACATGCACAGCAGCCATTTAGGAATGTTTATTATTTTGACATTCAAAGATGAATGCAAAGGTCCACACCTGGGCAGTGGCCTTATTTGAATGTTAGTTTTTTTACTTTTCAGAAAGATTATTCACAAATGGCCACTGCATACATGTGCACACTCATGGAGGCTATCTTGGTAAAAAGAAAAGCAATACCAATAGATGTTACAGGGGAAACTTACTGGCTTTGCCTATGCCTGTTAAGTATACGAACTAACATTGTGGAGCTCGTTGATCTTTAATCAAGCAATTTATTGGAGTGCTCTAGGACTACAGTAATCCTTTATTGCTTCATTTGTAAGCAAATCCCCCCATTCTGAGTCTATATACATTTCATATTGATGTTCTATCATATATCAGTCTTAAATTCAAATTCAAATGTATTTATTTTGCGTGTTGACGAAAGCTTCAACAAAAAGCAAACACAACTCTGTGCGAAAGATACAAGCAATCCGAATTGCCCATAACTAGGAGAACATTTCAAATATAAGATAAGAAACATTACAAAATAATTTAAAGTACTTATTTTCAGAAATCACGAGGTCAGATAGCAATGCAGTAACTACAATATATTCAGTAGGAAATCTTAACGAATGTTTTATAATTTATGGAGTGTTTGGAATAATTCTTAGACGTGTGATATTGAATATTTTACACATCTCTGCTAATCATGAGCTATTTAGATTGATTGTGTGTTGTATTATATAGTTTTATTTGTAGTCATGTAAAAACTTTCAATAAAGTTAAAATTAAAAAAATTTAAATACTTTTCTGTTGTTCCAGGTTTCTTTTTGGACAAAGCCACGGATTTCTTACTCACCCCATAACCCGTGTTGCATGTGGGCAAGACTACATAGTACATTCTTTTGCTCATCCTTATCAATACTCATTCACACTACCGGGTGTGTAGACAAGTCTGTAATAAACAGCCTAAACCTGTAAGACTTGGATTTGGAATTTTTTTTGTGGCGGAAACCCTGCTGAAACAGAAACTGCAGACCGAATTATACTTTCAGTAAAAGCATGTTTAACAGTTAAGGGCTGGGTGGGCCCTGACATGTACTTACTACCTGTGGAGAATTTCAGCACAACAATTTGCTAACTCCTTTTAGGCTTGACATGTTCCTCTTTTTGGCGTTGCTCCCAGTGTTTGTTCTTGTGATAACCACTTACTGCAAACAAGCTGGTATTTTAAAAATGTTTAGACTTTTAGAGCAATTTCACAGAAAAAGTAAAACAAAAACATAGTTGATGTAGTGTCTTCCCCAGCCCTGGAGCATGCAAATAGATTACGCTACACACGGGAGCTGCAGTTGAACATGCCTTTATTCTCCAACATTCATTCACGCACTGCCCATTACATCATATTCACTAACCACACCCTAACACCTCTGCTGCATTCACGCAGTTACTTTTCAGAGTCCACCCAGAACCACAAGAGTCCTAGTGCGAACAGGATCAGTGTGCTACATGTCTCCCTTCGTTAAATAAAAAGTGGCAGGAGTCATTTGAAATCAAACCTCCTCAATTAGTCGGCGAGGAGCTCGCACTTGTCGGCTGGCTCTGGTGAACTGAGGTAATTGAAGTTCACCCCTGTCAGGCAACAGAGGCACATGCTCAGGCTCGAGAGCTGGACCTGTAGGCAGGGTCGCCTCCAATGTAGTTTTAGGAGCTGCAGAGTGTCGAATTAGGTGTTTAAAGTGTGATGTGACCCGAGTAATGGACTTCCCAGGACGATGTGCCATCACCATGTGTCCCTTGCATGCCACCACCTGCAAAAGGACAGTGGTGAAAGGGGTGTCCATCTTTATTTTTTATCTCTGTTTTACCATTGCCCAGCCTCCTTTGTCAAAGACTGTTTCCTGGGTGTGGCTGTGCTGATCAGCATAAGCTTTCATTTTTACTCTTATTAGTTGCGTCGGTGTTAAGAAGTTTGCCAGCATTCACTGATCAATCTGATGTCTACTGAGGTAGTTTTGTTCTGATGGCTCTCCCAAACAACTTAGGGGCCGATTCCGATTCCGGCCGGAAAACGTACCGACCGATTCGGAGCCGGAATTAATTCCGACCGACACGTACCGGTGCAGCCCGACCCGCCAAGTACGGTGAGAAGCGAGCAAAACCCGACCGACTCGTACGGAACACAAGCCGAAGGACCGAGCCGCGCGGAAAACTGCAATCCGGCCGGTAAAACACGCGCTTCGAACCGACCGACTCGCACCCGGAACAATACTGAACGAGACGTACCCGCGGACTCCCACCCGCCAAATACGATGCAAGGCGTGGTAAACACGACCGAGTCGCACGGAGGACAAGCTGTACGACCGACACGCATACAAAACTGCGAGCCGAAGCAACCCAAAACACCGCGACCGACGCGTACGCAGCATAGAAAACAGCACAAACACAGCGTGAACGAAACGGACGAGCCCGTACCAGACAACTGCAGGGTCCGAATCGGTCACAAGAACGTCTCCTACATGCAGGAAAAGTACAAAGGGAAAATACACAAAAAAAAGGCCAAACAAGCAATTACAAAGCCAATAAATACTGGGGGGGGAGGGGCAGGGAACAAAGACACACCCACAACTCCACCCATATAAAGGACACAAATCCCTACCATGATCCTTTGCAAATTCAAATTACCTGACAGCACTCAACAGACAGCAACCACACACCCACAGCTCATCCATCACACAAGCCACACACCATCAGCACCACAACAAATAGAAACCTCACATACACCTAGCAAAACACACACTCACACACCTTCACCTGCACACCAACACACACATCACTCACCATCACCACCCATCACCATGCCCCCAAAGAAGAATCACAAGTTCCTATTGAATTGGAAGTCCTGGTAGATGAGATCCTCAGGGTAGAGCCACAGCTCTTTGGTACACTGGTCCAACAGACACCCATGTCACAGAAAACAAAGATGTGGGAGAGGATCGTCGACAGGGTGAACGCACAATCACCATGTTTGCGCACAAAGACAGACATCCAGAACAGGTGGTATGACGTGCGCAGGAGGGTCAAGGAGCTGCTGAAGAAGGACTACATCTTGAGCCAATATACCGGCAGTGGCCCTCCTGCCAAGCCAGTATACCTCAGGCCCTGGGAGGAGAAGGTGCGGGCCATCCTACCACCAGTGAGCGTCTATGGACTAGAAAACATCCCAGAGCCTGGTGAGTACACAACAAATGTACACAATATTCTGCGACTACACACACACATCACTGTCAAGGGGAGAGTCAAACCATGCACTCTTAGCAAATACACAGCAACCAGAACAGAATCATCCCAAAATGTGTATGTCACTCAGAGAAACACAACACATGCCATCACAAAGTGACATTTAACTGTGTCATCACATGTACAAACACAACTACAACTACAGCTAGGCAGTGGCACAAATATATCTGACAAACACATCCAGACAAGTAGCCACCACTACAACACCAGCACACAGTGAAGCCCACTGAAAGAAAGGAAATATGTGTATGCTGGGCAACTTCAGTGTAGCCAATAGCATGATGGGAGTTGTAGGCACAGATATTGCTCACCCCCACAACTGTCCCATCAACACCACCCTGAACCATGCGCACATCACAGGGAGTGGAAAACAACTTACAAGATGGCTGACACTGGCTACTGCTGTGGGGAGCACAAGGCCCTGCCGGCAACTGTGCAACAACCAACAGCAGGACACCACTGACTGACATCCTGAAAGACAACTTGCACTCCCTGCAATGGAAGCACGTTCCATGGTGGGATATCTGGCTGGGTGGGAAGGAGGACTCACAGCCCTGACCATAGTTACCAGCAGCAATTCTCACACACACCCCTAACACAAACTCCACAAAACTCACCTGGGAGAATGCATTGCCCTACACTCCAATCAAATATCCCACAAAGAACCACAACCCTGGGTCATGCTGAGTGAAGCACAGGGACACACATGGGACCTGTAGCAAAACAAACCCCAGGATAACACTGTCAGCCATCTTGTCAGCACAGGCACACAACCCCACAGGGAAGCAGAGTCAAAGGGAAGGAAGCATGGGCATGCTGGGAAGGGGGGGTGGAGGCAATAGCATGATGGGAGTGGTAGTCACAGCTCAACATCCCCCACCCACATGGCCCAGCAAGCTCACACTCAAGCAAGCACACCCCACAGAGAGTGGAAAGCCCCATCAAAGATGTCTGACACTGGTGCTCTGTTGTGGGGATCACAAGGCCCTGCTGGGAACTGGCCACCAACCAACAGCAGGACACCACTGTCAGCCATCTTGTTTGCTCTCACACTCACACACAGTGAAGTCCACACAAAAGCAAGTAAGTATGGGCATGCTGGGAAGTGGGGTGGAGGCAATAGCATGATGGGAGTGGTAGGCACAGCTCAACATCCCCCACCCACATGGCACAGCAAGCTCACACTCAAGCAAGCACACCCCACAGAGAGTGGAAAGCCCCATCAAAGATGTCTGACACTGGTGCTCTGTTGTGGGGATCACAAGGCCCTGCTGGGAACTGGCCACCAACCAACAGCAGGACACCACTGTCAGCCATCTTGCCATTGCTCTCACACTCACACACAGTGAAGTCCACCCAAAAGCAAGTAAGTATGGGCATGCTGGGAAGTGGGGTGGAGGCAATAGAATGGTGGGAGTGGTAGTCACAGCTCAACATCCCCCACCCACATGGCACAGCAAGCTCACACTCAAGCATGCACACCCCACAGAGAGTGGAAAGCCCCATCAAAGATGTCTGACACTAGTGCTCTGTTGTGGGGAGCACAAGGCCCTGCTGGCAACTGTGCAACAACCAACAGCAGGACACCACTGCCAGCCATCTTGCCATTGCTCTCACACTCACACACAGTGAAGTCTACCCAAAAGCAAGTAAGTATGGGCATGCTGGGAAGTGGGGTGGAGGCAATAGCATGATGGGAGTGGTAGGCACAGATATTGGTAACCCCCACAACTGTCCCATCAACACCACCCTGAACCATGCGCACATCACAGGGAGTGGAAAACAACTGACAAGATGTCTGACACTGGGCACTGCTGTGGGGAGCACAAGGCCCTGCTGGCAACTGTGCAACAACCAACAGCAGGACACCACTGCCAGACATCTTGCCATTGCTCTCACACTCACACACACTGAAGTCCACCCAAAAGCAAGTAAGTATGGGCATGCTGGGAAGTGGGGTGGAGGCAATAGCATGATGGGAGTGGTAGGCACAGATATTGGTCACCCCCACAACTGTCCCATCAACACCACCCTGAACCATGCGCACATCACAGGGAGTGGAAAACAACTGACAAGATGGCTGACACTGGCTACTGCTGTGGGGAGCACAAGGCCCTGCTGGCAACTGTGCAACAAGCAACAGCAGGACACCACTGACTGACATCCTGAAAGACAACTTGCACTCCCTGCAATGGAAGCACGGTCCATGGTGGGATATCTGGCTGGGTGGGAAGGAGGAGCGGATGACAACCAAATACAACCAATGCAGACCATGTACACACCCCAACATTCACATAGAAATGCCCAAATAATGCAGGACAATGTGCTACACCAATATCAACCCCTGAGTGTGACAACTTAGGACAATGCATTGTACAGGCCCGCATCCAGAGGCACAGTCACAACTGTCAGGTGTGTCAACCATTGATGCCTGCAGAAACATAACATACATTGTGTGTGTCTCCCAAAAACAGGTGATGATGGGGACACAGCTGCAGATGCTGAGGAGTCCTCGTCCCAGGCTCAAGAGGATACGGAGCTCACTGGTGTGGAACAGCCTCTGCCCTCCTCGGATGAAGAAGACTTACCTGGCACCTCCGGAGCAAGTCATCATGCAGCACCAGCAGGACCAACAGCTGCGCCCCCTGCACCCACCCCTCCAACGACTGTCAACACACATACCACCACTGCCGACACGGACAGACCAAGGAGCAGCACCACCACCAGCACAGGGACCCTGGACCAACGTGGGGCCATGGACACCACCACCACCAACAACCCACAAGGTGGCCCAGGGTCACCTGTGCCTGCCACCTCAGGTACTGCACGTGTCGCCAGGGGTGGTGGGAGGGGTGGGAGACATAGGTCGCTGCTCACAGAGGGGTCTGGACTGCATGATGACCCACAACTGGCACGCATAGCTGATGCGTACCAGTCCAGCACCGGAGAGTTCAGCCAGGTAGTGGGGCTCCTCAGGGACATTAAACAGCAGCAGGCTGCCCATCATGCCCGCTTGGACTCACACATGTCCCGCGTGGAGTCCAAGTGGGACACACTGCAAGAGATGACGGTGGTGCATAGGGACATATTACAATGCCTCCGCCAGATGAGCAGCAACCAGTCAACACCTCCCTGTGTGCCCACAACATCTGGTGCTGAAACAACTGCAACTGCCACAGGGAGGCAGGATGACTCTGGCGGAGAGTCCCCTGCACCGCAGCAGCCTGCACTTGAGGATCCCCCCAAAGAAGAGGGGCCGTCCGAGGAGGGGCAAGTGAGAGGCCGATGGCCATGTGCAACCCCAGGAAGCCAAAACCTGTTCTGGAGAATAACCTTTGTGCGCAAACTGTTCACCCTGTTGACTGCAACACAACTCTCCCACATGACATGGGGAGCTCAAGTTGGACCAATGTCTCTGATTACTGTGGACTTTACTCTGGAGATTTCTGCTACCAGGACTTCCAAATTATCTAGGAATTTTGGATCACAATCACAATGTACAGCACCCAACAACCTGTGCACTATACTCACACATGTATGTCAATAAACTCACTTATACACCATACTTGCCTCTGTTGTGATTCCTATGTAGCCTCAGAAGTTGCGATGATGATCGGGGAAATGACACTGTGCATGCTAACTGCTACAGCAAGTACAACACCTGCATGTGAGTCATGGCGACTTCACACATATGGGGGAGGCACACCACCAGGGCTACACAACACATACACACCATGGACATCTGACTCATCGCCTACACTGGTGTTGCCAGGAAATACGTTGCATTGCACAGACCCAACACCTATTCACAGTCTGTGTTAACTAGCCCACTGGTGCAGTAAGCAAATGTCAGTCAGATGTGTGACCACAGACAACGCACATCACAAAGTGAAGCACAGGTTTATTACACATTTGCAACATGTTGAAACCACCACAGATGCAAGGTAATCCCACCTGGCAGCGGGCACATAGTCAACAAGTGTAGAAGGAAGGAAGTCCATGGGTGTGGTGCACATCACCTGTAGGGACACAACAGCTACCACCCGGGAAGTCGAATCACGGTGTTGGGGATCACAGTTGACCAAACGACTCTGAAAGTACCCTGTGAAGGACAGAAATGACACACAGTCAAAAGTACTGAAGAACAGGACAGAACTGCAATACTCATGCACAATACATGTTACAAGATACCCACCCAGAACCAAGTTAGCATGTCAACACTGTTGGGGAGTACAGACTACCTGCAAGGACACATCGCTACACGCATACAGACATGTAGCCCATGGACACACTCAAACAGCACCAGAGCACCACCAACACATATCATGCAAACTCACATCATTGACATGCCATCTCTGGATACTCACATTCAGCTGAAGAAGTTGGTGATGAGCTGTGTGCGGACATCACCCTCAACATCATCATCATCATCACTGGCATCGTGGTCCAGGCCAGGATCCTCCACAGGTGGCGGACGTTGGTCATCGTCATCCAGGATGAGAGGCAACTCCTTCCGCACTGCCAGGTTGTGGAGCATGCAGCAGACGATGATAATCTTGCACACCTTTGCTGGGGCATATGGGAGGGACCCTCCTGTCTTGTCGAGGCAGCGGAAGCGGCTCTTCAGGAGACCAAATGTCCGCTCAATCACTCTCCTGGTCCGACCATGTGCCTCATTGTAGCGCATCTGGGCTGGTGTCACAGGGTTCCTGAGGGGCGTCAGCAACCACGGCATGTTGGGGTATCCGGAGTCACCTACATACAGACAATTGCACATTAGCAGAGTTGGAAAAGAGGGTGGAACACTACATAGCAGAACACACACAATGGTACAAAGTCAGTACACACCTACAAGCCAGGCACGCTGGTTCCGCATCTGTGCCATCATCCTCGGGATGCGACTACTCCTCATCACGTACGCATCGTGTGCAGAACCAGGGAAACGGGCACACACGTGTGTGATGCTCATATCTGCAAGACAGACCACCAGTGCATTGACCGAGTGGTAGTGTTTGCGGTTACGGTAGGCCTGCTCTTGGGCCTGTGGTGGTACCAACGCCACATGTGTCCCATCAATGGAGCCAATGACATGCGGCATCCTCCCCAGGGCATAGAAGTCACTCTTCACGCCAGTGAGTCGTTGGAGTCTAGGGAAATAGATGTACTGGTTCAGGTATATCAACATAGCCTCCAAAACATCCCGGAGCACACGGCTGAACATGGTCTGTGACATCCCACCAGCAGTCGCCAGAGTGTGTTGAAAGGTACCAGTGGCAAAGAAGTGTAGGGCTGCCATCACCTTCACCTTGGGGGTCAGCGCTGTAGGGTACGGACGGCCAGGTTGCAAATGTGGTGCCAAGCGCACTGCCAAATCCTCAATCAGCTGCCTGGTGAAGCGGTACCGTCGGATGCTGTCACGTTCCACCATCGTTGCCAGGTCAGGGAATGGTCTATGGACAGCTGGTGCCCTGCAGTGCATAGGTGAAGAAAGTAAGATTGTCAGTCACCCCACATATGTGGCATTGAACACACTCAACATCACATGATACATCATAATGAGGCACAAGTACATGATGTGTGCAGTTCCGTACGGATATGTATGGCACATACATGGCCAATATCTAACATCACAGTCCAACAAGTGGCATCAATAAGTCCCAGGTCATGCCATAGGGCACCATGAGGCCGTGTCCCAGTACCCATCTCCTGCTGCCAAATAACAAACACACGCCACAGTGACATGTGAGGACTGATGTGCCCCAGGCATCACAGCTCAACGACAGGTAGATTCCCAGGGACCCTGTATTGCCACATGGACACTGGCATGACATGGTGTATCATGTATACACCACAGCAAAACAACCATGAGCCCCACAGGTAGTGGTCCGTGTTGCCTCGGCAGGACAGACATGGACGTCTGTGACACACACACGCACAACATCAAAGTCCATGCACAAACAACGTGGATGTGGAGACTGCCTCCCATTGTGCACATGAAATCAGAGACATTGTAATCACAACATGCACACAGACTGTGGAGGACCATCAACATTGTGCCAATGGGTCACCCTGGGTTGAACATAACGTCCCACATGGGACTCAGGGGGTATGTGACATGACATACACATACACCACCGTGAACTGTGACCATGCCACATGCTCAGATATGAACAGTTGCACATCACAGTGGTCATGTACACGAAACACCAAGGATTCTGTCCCCATAAACACGTGCACAGCCTGGGGGTGGCTGCCCCCAAGTGACACCCACAGAACAACATGTTCACCCCCATACACGGAATAGGTAATGCAGCCTTACATGCCCTAGGATACAGTTTGGACAGGCTGTGGTGTTGTAGGTGTGCCCCTCACTGCCTGGGAAGTATATGTGGCTGGCATATGTTCACCTGTGACAGGCATGGTGACATATGCCAGTGACTTGTACAGGGATGCGTTGGACAGCAAGGGACCGATCAGTGCGCACACATTGGCCATTGCATTCAATGTGCGCTGGTACGCGTTGTATTGGCAATACGCCTTGGACAGCAATGGACCGATCAGTGCGCACACATTGGCCATTGCATTCAATGTGCGCTGGTACGCGTTGTATTGGCAATACGCCTTGGACAGCAATGGACCGATCAGTGCGCACACATTGGCCATTGTATTCAATGTGCGCTGGTACGCGTTGTATTGGCAATACGCCTTGGACAGCAATGGACCGATCTGTGCGCACACATTGGCCATTGCATTCAATGTGCGCTGGTACGCGTTGTATCCTATGTACGCGTTGAACAGCAATGGTCCGATCGGTGTGCCGGGCGGGCCCATTGCATTCAATGTGTGCGGGTACGCGTTGTATCCTATGTACGCGTTGAACAGCAATGGTCCGATCGGTGTGCCCGGCCGGCCCATTGCATTCAATGTGTGCGGGTACGCGTTGTATCCTATGTACGCGTTGAACAGCAATGGTCCGATCGGTGTGCCCGGCCGGCCCATTGCATTCAATGTGTGCGGGTACGCGTTGTATCCTATGTACGCGTTGAACAGCAATGGTCCGATCGGTGTGCCCGGCCGGCCCATTGCATTCAATGTGTGCGGGTACGCGTTGTATCCTATGTACGCGTTGAACAGCAATGGTCCGATCGGTGTGCCCGGCCGGCCCATTGCATTCAATGTGTGCGGGTACGCGTTGTATCCTATGTACGCGTTGAACAGCAATGGTCCGATCGGTGCGCACCCATTGGCTATGGCCTGGCCAGGCAACGGACGCGTTTTCAAAATTTGAACGAGTCTGATGCTGTAAATTCAGTTGGTCACCCACAACAATGTTGCAATTTCATGGGTGTCACGAAGTTGAACATTTGAAGGATGCTGGGGGCGTGTGTAAGTGGTGCAATTCCATGGATTGGCCAGATTCAGATGATGCAAACGACTTGGACCTATCACTTTGGACACATGGGACAGTATCTGCCTCTGCAGCACACATATAATGCTGGCTGTTCCCCTGAGAGCTCACTTGCCTGCACTACATGCTCCAGGACGACATCTGCCACTACACTGCTGCTGTATCTGCACCCTCTGGACCCTGCAATGGCACGTACTGTGGAGAGAGCCCCAGCCTTCAGCACTGAGGAGAACCAGGCCCTGCTGGATGGCCTCCTTCCACAGTACAGCAAGCTGTATGGGAAAGCAGGGGAGCAGGTGAGTGTTCTGTCCACTGCCTTTCTAAATGTGCATGTTGTCTGACTAGCAAGGCTAACAGTCTGCACGCCACTGGCTAGCAGGCTCACTGAGTAGTTGTCACCCCCATAGTGTGTAGTTACATGCACTGGACAGGTATAGTGCAGTGACAGTGCATTTCAACTAGGTTTTACTTCCCAGGCAATGATACCATGTAGTAACTGCTGGCATACTGTCCATAGCCATCGTTGCACTGCCTGTGTACATCATGTGCCCCTGTGATTGAGACATGTATATCCAACTGTGTAATGCACGGATATGTTGCATGTGTAGTAATGGCATTCTCACTTTGTTATCCTCACAGGTTGATGCCCACCAGAAGCAGAAGATATGGCTGACCATCGTCCGGGCAGTGAGATCCGTGGGGGTCTACAAGCGCCGGATCCGCAACTGCCAGAAGAGGTGGCAGGACCTTCGGGCTGGACCCGGAGGATCGCACGGGTCCAGCTGAAGCTGTCGCCTCCTCGCAGGTAGGGGCGGACACCGGACCCTGACCCCCCACATGCTGAGGATCCTGGCGGTGGTCTTCCCTGATCTGGATGGGCAGCTGAAGGCCAGAGAGCAGCAAGGAGGGGGTGAGTCCATGTCTGCATTGTGAACTATGTCTGCCATGCTATGTGCCCTCCTCTGGCCTGGTTAAACTTCCACAGTACATCAGTCTTGTGGTCCAGGACCCATGTCCCTCTATTGTGCACTGCCCACTCCTCATCTGATACCCAGGTGTGGCCCTTACAGTCAGGGTATTGTGTCACTTGGGTACTGTGTCCTTGCAGTTTGCTTGACTCAAGGTGGGGGACAGCATCTGTTTCCCTGACTCTGTGGTGGGCATCATGGGTGGGTCCATTGCTTACACATTGCCTGTGTTCTGACATGTGTTCTGCGTGTCATTTTGATATGTGGCCCAATTGCTGAGCTGATCCACCACATGTGCCTGGGGTATCTGGCACACACCCATGCTGCGGGTGGGAACAATGTTTGGGCCCCAGGAGTGTGTATATTACGTGTGTCACACATACTTAGCCAGCTGCCTACTGTCCAGGACTCATCCCTCATTCATGTGGGACAGGACAGTCATGCCTACTCCAGGCCATACAATTCACTCTGTACTCCCACTGCCGTGTATCAGCTGACATGTTTTGCTCAGTGATTCGTCCCCTCAGGTGTCTGCCTCTGTGTCAGTGTGCTGTGGCTTCGTTGTCAGGTCTGCTGGGGTGTTCCTCGGTTGGGGCTCCGCATGCCACCGGAGATGTGACCATAGGAGATGATACATGTGTGACACATAGGTGTTTGATCACCTGACCGTGCAGACTGGGGTATGCGAATATGAGGTTCAGGCAGCTGTTTCCCATTCACAGCAGATTGTGATGTGCTCAGGTGCAGAGGGTAGTGTTACAGGTCTCCCATATGTACAATGGGTATAACCTGGACAGATGAGGGTACAGATGATGTGGTGTGTGGGGGATGTACATGTGCACTTGTTCAGCTCCAGGACTTGCATTCCCCATGATCTACTATTGTGACACAGTGCAGAGTGTTGTTGTCTGGCTGCCCTGCCCATGTGACTGGAGACAGTTATGTATGACTTAGCAGGCATGGCTGTGCCATGGCATGTGACTTCCTATTAGTGATCCTGCAGGGGAGTGACATTTGCTACATGCACACCATTGTGGCAATGGCTATCAGGACATGGGTGCATCATGGTGTCTGTCGCTGGTATGCATCACATGCATTTCCTATTTGACTCTGGGCATCCCTTTCATCCGGACACCTGCACTGACTCAGTGGCAAGAGTTGTGATGTGTGCATGTCCACATGCTTCACCGGGTTCTCTGCACTGTCCAAATACTGTGTAGGTGGTGCATGTGTCCACACTGGGGTATTGCCATCCCACAGACACCATACAGATGGGTGCAAGGCCAGGTGGGATGTGAGTGCCATGGTTGACCATCAGACTGACAATTGACTTCTCCTGTTCTGTTTGTGCAGTTTTAGCAATGTTCAACTAAGGATGCCAGGGCTTGCTCTGTAATGTGCTGTACTTACTGTGGTGTGTGCGTTCGGTGCAGGTGACTGATGTCTGTCTGTTTCCCTATTGATTGCAGATACATCCACGGCCACAGGAGGGGACAGCTCCACGGACCAGGAGGAGCCGCAGAGCCAGACTGGGTCAGCAGCCGAGGAGTGGTCGGAGGGACCCAGTGGCACGGAGGGCGAGGGGAGCCACACCGAGGAGTCCTCAGCACCATCCACCTCAGCTGAGGACCAGAGCAACTCGGACGATGACTCCCTTATGGAGGCGGGTGTCAGCAGCCACCACACCCCAGCTAGTGTTGCTGTCCCCGCCACCACCACCACCACCACCGCCCTCCCGTTGGCTCCCATTCCCGAGGTCCGTGGAGGCTCCCATGTTCGGGAGCGTGTCTCCTTCGGGCCAGGCACCGCACCCCCTGCCCCTGTGTCCCCTGCTGCCCTGAGTGAGGAGTCTGTGTACCTCCTCCGCCAGCTCCATGTAGGACAGACAGCGATGCTGAGTGTCCTCCATGCACACACCAGTCTGTTGACTCAGCTGGTGTCATTCATGGAGGGCATCTCATCGGGCATGTCAGACCTACAGAGGGGCAATAGGTCCATGGACTCCTCCCTGACGGCAGCAGTGTCCCTCCTCCGACAGTCCCTCACCCCTCCTGCCTCTGCCCCATCCACACTCCCCAGCACCTTACCCGTCCCAAGCACACACACTGGCACAGGCACACACCAGCACAGACACATGCAGCACACAGACACACACGCCACAAACAAGACGCACACGCACGCACCGTCAGGGGACTGCAACCACACTCACAGGGGATGGGGCACAGGCACAAACACATGCATCCACAAGCACTGCGCAGTCCTCAGTTGCCTCTCCCTCCAAAGACCCCTCCCTTGCCTCACCTGCAACCCCATACACACAGCGGCTCTTCCTCTGTGACCTTGGCCTCTCCCCTCCGACCCAGCTGATCCAGCATTCAGGGGAAGAGGAAGCCCACCCACACGGAGCGGAGTGCCCCTGGCCCCCGGACACCATCCCCCAGGCGCAGACCGACTGAGGCCCCCACCCGCAAGTCCCCCCGGTCCCGGAAGAGCAAGACCCCGCCGCCGCCCTGCAGCTCAGGCACCAAGTCTCCTTCCTCCATCCCTCAGGCCCCCACTCCACAGGTGCCCCCACCACACCCTGCCCCAGGTTCCCCCACCCACAGATACACCATCCCCAGAAGGGTCAGGCCTTCTCCCCTGCCACTTGCTCTTCCGGCCCCACACCCCCGCTGCGCTTGTCTGTACCACTGATGTGGTGAGGGTGTCCTCCCCCTCTGTCCTGCCCACCTTTCCTGATCCCCATTCTCCTCCCCTGGAGGTGGGCACTGCAGTGGAGTCCACTATCACCCTGTCTGACTTGGGCGCTGCAGTGGCGGACCTGTCCACTCCATCTGCAGGGTCCACTGCAGTTGTGCCGGCACCCACAACATCTGAGTCATGCCCCCAGTTGTGCCGGCACACACCATGTCAGACACCTCCACTGCAGTTGTCAGTGGCTCTCCAGCACCCACCACCCCTTCCCTGCCTCCTCCTGGTGAGCCCTGATCCTGTCCCTGCGGTGCCTGGCCTGCCCCCCGTATGCCCCTCCTAGGGGATTGTCCCCGGTTGTGATCAGTGCAGGCATGCATAGGGTGACATCTGCCACTGTCACCCTGTATAGACTTCCTTGATGGACTGGCCATTGGCCTTTGTTGATACCTTGCAGTTCTTCCAAGTTTTGAACCCACATGCTGAATAAAGCAACTTTCTGTTCTCTAGTGGTTTTGCTTCTGATGTACATGATGTTGATGATGCTAACCGTGCCCCTGCTGCAGTGATGGTGATTTTTGGACTCATGAAAATGAAGTGTTACTGTGCATGAACCCATGTGTTCCAGGGGGACAGTGTCCTATCCTGTGGTGAATCCATGTCGTCCTTAGCAGCATCTGAGGGTGTCATGTATTCAATATTTGGCAATGGGATTTCCTACTTACATTAGCAATGTCACATCTGTGGGTTCCACCCATGCACATCTGTTGTGTTTGCCATTGTTCAATTAGTCTAGTTCCCTGACCGTGTGGCCATCTCCACTGGACATGCAGGTTTGGGCATCAATGGGGAAGGACTCTTCTGTGTTGTCAGTGCAACTTGCTATACATGTGTGTTGGATCTGTGCTGTTGAGTTCGTTGACATTCCCATGACCAGGCTGATGTGACAGGAGCCTTCATTTGGTGCTAATTGTTGACTGTGTGACCAAGTGTTCTGCTGACATGATGGAGCCCTACTGATGCGACATATGGCAAGCTTTCCTCACACAGGAGTGGAGTCCCCTCATGGCAGTGTGTACTCCTGTGACATCTCGTGCGCCCAAGGTGTGTGTTGTATGAGCATGTGTGTGTGTTCACTTCCATGTTGCTGTGCATGCTGGGATCCCTAGTGATGTTCCTGTTTGTGATGCTTGCTGAGTTGAGCTATGTTCCCCCAAAGTCTTCTCCCTGGGTTCTCTGTGATGTGGGTGCATGGCACATTACTGGTCATCAGGGTGTCACCCATAGGTGTGTTTGCTGTCAGGGCTGAGTTTGTGGGCAGACGCTGATGTGTCACAGTCCGGATTCCCCTTTGCACTTGTTGTTGACACCTGTCATGTGATTTCTGGTTTGTGTTAGCTTTCATTGGTTGTGACACGTTGTGTGTGTGACTGCTGGCACTCCTCAGGGCTGCAATGTTGGTAGTTGTCTATGTGTGTCCTTTGTGGGTGACCATGGCTTCTTCATAGGTGTGTGACTGTGGCTGGGATCCCATTGGTTGGTGTGGTATTGCCGTCATGTCCATGTACAGTGTAGTGTGCAGTGTGTCAGACATTCAGGAGTCTGGTAGAGTGGCCATGTGTGATGTGTTCCTGCACCTTGGTTCCCACCACCCCCCTGGGATTGTCATGGGTGCATGTGCAATGTCACCAGTGCATGTGAGCTTCACTGCTGCACATTGTTGGAGGTCGAGGTGTGTGGTGTTGAGTGTGTGCAGATGAGAGTTGTTGCCCGGCTAGACCCCTGCCTCCATGTTGGCCTTGGCTGACAGGCCGTGCTGGTTGATTTGTGCTTGTGTAGGTGTGATGGTAGTTTGTTGCTCAGGACACATGACTGTGGTTCACAGTGTGAACGACATCTAGCTTTGTCATCACAGTGGGATTGTAATGCAGCCCAGGGTCACCACATTGTGGGGGCCCTGGGTGTGGTGCTGTGGTGTCTGTGTGTCTTTGTGTGTCAGTTGCTGTTCCTACATGCTTGTGTGACATGTGTGATTTGTGGGGGCCCTGGGTGTGGTGCTGTGGTGTCTGTGTGTCTTTGTGTGTCAGTTGCTGTTCCTACATGCTTGTGTGACATGTGTGATTTGTGCTCCCACTCATCTGACAATGCCTGATTGCCCACATAGGGGATTTGGATCCATGAGTTACCTTTGTGTGGCACTGTATGCACGTCTGTGTAATTGGTATTCAGGCCTCCTCATGTGTTGTGTGTTTGCCTGGGGACACTGGTACCCCCCCTCACCTGTTGTGTTTGATGTGCAGTGTGGGTCTGCCTGTTTGTGTTTGTGCATCTGCACCACTGCATTGGCATATCTTTAGTGTGCCATTGGCTGTATGTTGTTTGGTGTGTTTGCCCTGCTGTCCCTGGGACTCCTAGGTCATCAGTCAGCACAATGATCATTGTGTGTGTGTCCCATTGCTGCCATGGTATGGTGTCTGTTCACCTCCCTTCTACAGTCTCCACTGGGTATCTGAATTTGTGTGCCCATTGGTGCAAATATGTGGGTCTGCATTCTGATGGTCACTTCTGTCATTGAGTCATTGATGAGTGTTGACAGTGTCAGTCCCCATGGGTGATGTTTGTCTGCACATGGCCAAAGGTATGTCTTGTTTGCACTGCACTGTTTGCCTCCCCCATTCTATGTTGCTATGGGACACAAGCACTACTTTGCCACTGATGTGTTTGTTGTTCTGTGACCAGGAATAATCCATGCAGTTTGGCAGTTGCAGCTTATTCTTTGTCAACACATACATTTTGGTCACCCCATTGCCACAATGTTCAATATGTGCTTCTGCTATGGACCCCACACTCACATTTTGGTCACTGTGATGATGGGGGTCTGGACCCCACTGCCACAATGTTCAATATGTGCTTCAGCTATGGACCCCACACTCACATTTTGGTCACTGTGATGATGGGGGTCTGGACCCCATTGCCACAATGTTCAATATGTGCTTCAGCTATGGACCCCACACTCACATTTTGGTCACTGTGATGATGGGGGTTTGGACCCCATTGCCACAATGTTCAATATGTGCTTCAGCTATGGACCCCACACTCACATTTTGGTCACTGTGATGATGGGGGTTTGGACCCCATTGCCACAATGTTCAATATGTGCTTCAGCTATGGACCCCACACTCACATTTTGGTCACTGTGATGATGGGGGTCTGGACCTCACTGCCACAATGTTCAATATGTGCTTCAGCTATGGACCCCACACTTACATTTTGATCACTGTGATGATGGGGGTCTGGACCCCACTGCCACAATGTTCAATATGTGCTTCAGCTATGGACCCCACGCTTACATTTTGGTCACTGTGATGATGGGGGTTTGGACCCCATTGCCACAATGGTCATGGCCTGCTTGCATTGTGGGTGCCACACACATTTATGTGTGGCACTTGTGATAGGGGGTCACATTGTATGTCCACAGTCTTGTTCAGTGTTGTAGGCATTTGATACAGTCTACACACGCTTGTCATGGTGTTGGGGGGATGTCTTTGTGTTGCATTCTTTCTGCTGGTGTGTGCTTCTTGTGGCATGTATTTGCCATCCTGTGAATGGGGGTGGTAGTAGTAGGCATCCAGCCCCCCCTGGGTAGAGGTGGCAGTAGTGGTAGGCACCTGGCACCCCCTGGGTAGAGGTGGCAGTAGTGACAGGCATCCAGCCCCCCATGGGTAGAGGTGGCAGTAGTGGTAGGCACCTGGCACCCCCTGGGTAGAGGTGGTAGTAGTGGGAGGCACCTGGCACCCCCTGGGTAGAAGTGTCAGTAGTGACAGGCATCCAGCCCCCCATGGGTAGAGGTGCCAGTAGTGGTAGGATACTGGCACCCCTGGGTAGAGGTGGTAGTAGTGGTAGGCACCTGGCACCCCTGGGTAGAGGTGGCAGTAGTGGGAGGCACCTGGCACCCCTGGGTAGAGGTGGCAGTAGTGACAGGCATCCAGCCCCCCATGGGTAGAGGTGGTAGTAGTGGGAGGCACCTGGCACCCCTGGGTAGAGGTGGCAGTAGTGGTAGGCACCTGGCACCCCTGGGTAGAGGTGGTAGTAGTGGTAGGCACCTGGCACCCCTGGGTAGAGGTGGCAGTAGTGGGAGGCACCTGGCACCCCCTGGGTAGAGGTGGCAGTAGTGACAGGCATCCAGCCCCCCATGGGTAGAGGTGGCAGTAGTGGTAGGCACCTGGCACCCCCTGGGTAGAGGTGGTAGTAGTGGTAGGCACCTGGCACCCCCTGGGTAGAGGTGGTAGTAGTGGTAGGCACCTGGCACCCCCTGGGTAGAGGTGGTAGTAGTGGTAGGCACCTGGCACCCCCATGGGTAGAGGTGGCAGTAGTGACAGGCATCCAGCCCCCCATGGGTAGAGGTGGTAGTAGTGGGAGGCACCTGGCACCCCCTGGGTAGGGGTGGCAGTAGTGGTAGGTACCTGGCACCCCCCTGGGTAGAGGTGGCAGTAGTGACAGGCATCCAGCCCCCCATGGGTATAGGTGGTAGTAGTGGGAGGCACCTGGCACCCCCTGGGCAGAGGTGGCAGTAGTGACAGGCATCCAGCCCCCCATGGGTAGAGGTGGCAGTAGTGGTAGGCACCTGGCACCCCCTGGGTAGAGGTGGTAGTAGTGGTAGGCACCTGGCACCCCCTGGGTGGAGGTGGTAGTAGTGGTAGGCACCTGGCACCCCTGGGTAGAGGTGGTAGTAGTGGTAGGCACCTGGCACCCCCGGGTAGAGGTGGTAGTAGTGGGAGGCACCTGGCACCCCCTGGGTAGAGGTGGCATTAGTGGTAGGCACCTGGCACCCCCTGGGTAGAGGTGGCAGTAGTGGTAGGCACCTGGCACCCCCTGGGTAGAGGTGGCAGTAGTGGTAGGCACCTGGCACCCCTGGGTAGAGGTGGTAGTGGTGGTAGGCACCTGGCACCCCCTGGGTAGAGGTGGTAGTAGTGGTAGGCACCTGGCACCCCTGGATGGAGGTGGTAGTAGTGGTAGGCACCTGGCTCCCCCGGGGTAGAGGTGGTAGTAGTGGTAGGCACCTGGCACCCCCCCGGGTCGAGGTGGCAGTAGTGACAGGCATCCAGCCCCCCATGGGTAGAGGTGGTAGTAGTGGGAGGCACCTGGCACCCCCTGGGTAGAGGTGGCAGTAGTGGTAGGCACCTGGCACCCCCTGGGTAGAGGTGGCAGTAGTGGTAGGCACCTGGCACCCCTGGGTAGAGGTGGCAGTAGTGGTAGGCACCTGGCACCCCCTGGGTAGAGGTGGTAGTGGTGGTAGGCACCTGGCACCCCCTGGGTAGAGGTGATAGTAGTGGTAGGCACCTGGCACCCCTGGGTAGAGGTGGTAGTAGTGGTAGGCACCTGGCACCTCCTGGGCAGAGGTGGCAGTAGTGACAGGCATCCAGCCCCCCATGGGTAGAGGTGGTAGTAGTGGGAGGCACCTGGTACCCCTGGGTAGAGGTGGCAGTAGTGGTAGGCACCTGGCACCCCCTGGGTAGAGGTGGCAGTAGTGGTAGGCACCTGGCACCCCCTGGGTAGAGGTGGTAGTAGTGGTAGGCACCTGGCACCCCCTGGGTAGAGGTGGCAGTAGTGGTAGGCACCTGGCACCCCTGGGTAGAGGTGGCAGTAGTGGTAGGCACCTGGCACCCCTGGGTAGAGGTGGTAGTAGTGGTAAGCACCTGGCACCCCCATGGGTAGAGGTGGTAGTAGTGACAGGCATCCGGGCCCCTATGTGTATATGTGGCATTGGTGATGGGCATCCCGCCCCTATGGTGCTGCTGTTTCTGGAGTAAGTAATTTCTGCATCCCTGTGTGTGTGTGTGATATGTCGGGTACGTGTAGTTTGTGTTTGTGGTTGGTGTCTGACTTACCTTCTGCGCCGTACGTGTCTGTGCCTGTTCCGGTAGTAGATATAGAATATTGGTAGGATCGGAACGATGGGATTCATTGTTGGTTCGTCTCGTTCGTCTTCGTCGTTGCTTCGCCTCGTCCTCATCGCTGGCGTGTTCGTCTCGTAGCCGTGGATCGTGTTGTGGCGCGAATCGGAGCTTATGTGCGCCTCTCCCGGATGCTTTGACGTGCCGTGCGTAGCGACGGGTTCGGCGCGTACGGGAAGCGCATCGTACTTGTCCGGCCGGACGGGGCTGCTTTTTGGCTTCCGGGCGACTCGTATCTGCGTTTACGGATCCGGCTCGGTTGGGGATCAGGACCTGGATTGGGTGAGTACGACTCGGTCGGAATCTGCGCTGTTGTGCGCATCATACTTGTTCGTTCGGATAAATGTGCGGATCGGTCGGGAAACAGGCATTCGCATGGCTTTTTTCCCGACCGAATGGCGTTGGGTGCGTCTCCGACCGAGATCGGAATCGGCCCCTAAGTAGCTGCGCTCTCACCCATTGTGGAGTGAGGAGTTGATCCAGAGGGCCTGGCATATAGCTTGGTTCAAGTTGATCCCTTCCATGGATGTTCGTTGAACTATGTAGTAACGACAGGATCCGTGTATTCAAACAAGCAGGGTTTATTGTAGTCGATACGACATAGATCCCACAGACAGGAACAGCAGTGTATGCAAGCACAGTGCCAACGATCTCACCATGCAACTGTCGAACCCCAACCGTTAACATTCCGTGTGTGTCACAGCGCAAGCCAAGGAACAGCGCCAGCTGTGACATCACGGAGTGTCCATGCGCAGGCAGCCGAGTGGACATAATACTACATATCTCTTTTCCTTACAAAGAAAACCAGAAATGGAGGGGGAGATAGCCAAGGGGAGAAGAAGGATCAGAGAGGAAACAGAAAGAAGGGAAACAGGGGGTAGAGAGAGCAAACACAGGGAGGAAGACGGGGATGAGGTAACACTGAAGGAGGAAAGAGGGAGGGGGAGAGAAAAGCAGCTACCTGAATCTAACAGGCATCTGATATCCCTACCACTTCTCCTGGGAGGAACAGGAGGAATATTGTCTAAACCAGAATTGTCATGTTTTCCACCTATGGATTCAATGATATTAGCATCAATACCTTGTGGATGTTTGTCTCGAACTTGAGCATCGACCTTTACAATTTTGTTCATGTTCCACCAGTTGCAACCATTGACACGAACAGCACTACCACAGATTTTGTCAATGCATGCAGGCTCACTGAACTTGGAATCACTTTTTTTTACAAAGCTAGATTTCTTTATCTTTACGAAATCACCCACTGCGCATTTCTTGGTGGAAACATTTTTCCTTTTGTCGAAATAGGCTTTTTGATTAGTTTGAGTAGAATCAACCTTTTTTTCTGACAATAACATCTAATTCTTGTGCAGAGACCCTATGTTTAAACCACTTGTACATCCATGCTGGTCTGAATTCAGAACACGGTTTCCTGCCTTTGAGCAATTCAAATGGAGATACACCCGTAGAGGAGTGTGGTGTGGTTCTGTAGAACCACAGCATAGTCCTAACTGCCACAGGTATGACTTTATTATGTGAGATTGCCCACCGTATGCAATCACCAATTACTCTGTTTAGCCGCTCCACTAAACCATTAGTTTGTGGGTGATAGAGCGAGCTCTTAAGGTGGTTTATGCAAGATTCCTTTAGAAATAATTCGACCTCAGAAGATACAAATTGTACCCCATTATCAGAGACTATGGTTTTGGGAAAACCCTCTCGCAAGAACACATCTTTCATAAATTCAAGAATTTCTTTGGAGTCAGCTTTAGCTACAAATTTGACCTCAGGCCACTTCGAGTAGTAGTCAACCAAGACTATGGCAAAGCGTGACTGGTGTGGTAAAACATGGAAGGGGCCTAGAACATCAATACCCAATTTTCCCAGGGATTGTCAGGAAGAGAGATGGGTGTCAATGGAGGATTGGAAATCCGTTAGGCCTTGACGCTACTAGCACAGATTGCACATTCATGTACCATAGTGTCAATGTCCTGGTCCATCTGGGGCCACCAAAAATATTCACGTACTCTACGTTTGGTGAGCGTAGCACCCAAATGTCCTTCGTGTGCTTTTGACAAGAGAACATTTCTGAGGTCATAGGGAGGAATAATCTTCTCTTGTCTGATGACAAGGTCATCTTCCACGGACAATTCATCACATATTTTTACAAAAGGTTGGATGTCATTACTCACATTTCTCTCCCTGGGCCACCCTTCAGCAATATATTTCTTGACACATTTCAGGGTTTCATCTTTTTGCATGGCCTCTCTCCAATCACATTCATTCATGGCACAAACATGTTGTAATTCTACAGCAGCAACTAAACAAACTTCCAGTTCTTCTTCACTACTACCTTTGTCTCCACAATCGACATCACCACATTCAACAGGCAAATGTGAAAGAGCATCCGCTCAGACATTTTTTCTACCGGGAATGTGTTCAACATTGAATTGAAATTGGAGGAGCTTGGAGGATAATCTTGCAATGTGTGGTGTGTTGTTTCTGTAGTTAGTGTTGCCTAGAATAGAAACCAAAGGTTTGTGGTCGGTTTGTAGAGTGAATTTCCTACCCCACAAATAACATTTGAATTTTTCTTTGACCCACCAACATGCCAGCAATTCTTTTCAATGACCGAATAGTGAGATTCAGTATTTCTAAGTACCCTGGATGCAAATCCAATAGTGTGTTCTTGATTTCCTCTGAATTGTGTTAATACTGCCCCTAGACCATAGCAACTGGCATCAACAGTTAATGTGCAGGGTACAGATGGATCATATGGTTTTAGTGCTTTGACGTCACTGAGTTGTTTTTTTAACCATTCAAACATATTTTTACACTCCTCATTCCATGCAAAGACTGTATCTTTCTTTAACAAGTTGGAGATGAGACGTATTTTTGTGGCATACTCCAGGATAAAGCGTGAGTAGAATTCCCTCAAACCCAGGAATGACTTTACACCTGTTTTATCAGAGGCTGGAGGTGCCTCTAAAATGACTTGCACTAAGCCTGGTCTTGGTGTAACTCCTGCGCTTGAGATCGTGTGACCCAGGTATTCTACCAAGTTTTTTTTAAATTAGCATTTTTCGCATTTGAGCACAACCCCTTGCTCTTGAAAAATTGTCAATACCTTATGCAAGACTTCGTCATGTGTCGTCCTATCTGGGGCATGTATGAGGACATTGTCTTGAAAAATGGCTACATTTTTGAGGCCCTTAAGTAAGTTTACCATGAGGCGCTGAAAAACTGATGCCGCCGATGCCAGCCCAAACGGCATGCAGCAAAACTGAAAAAGGCCAGATGGTGAATTGATGCGGTGAGGTGGCGTGATTCAGTGTCCAATTCTACCTGGTGGTATGCTGACACCAGGTCAAGTTTGGTAAAAAGTTTTGCTCCTGTAAACACGGCCAACATTTCAGTGATGTTGGGTAGCGGGTGAGAATCCACCCATATCTCTTTATTGAGGCTGCGCAAGTCTATGCCAATCCTGAGCTTGTTGTTTTTCTTGCGTGCTACCACTAATGGAGATAACCAATCGGATGATTCGACAGGTTCGATTACACCTCTATTGCACAGCGCTGCAAGTTCTTTTTCTAGGTCTTCTCTGATACTAAAAGGAAC